>VDFB02193867.1:74498320-74674999 GCA_007258455.2 Sequoia sempervirens | reverse complement strand
TACCAGAAACGCTTGGGAGGTGGGCACACATCTAGAGGGATACCCAGATAGGTAAAGGGAAGATTCCCCATCTGAAACCTTAAGATCCTGGCAATGCGATGTTGAATGTGCCTGGGGGTGTTAAAGAAGTAAATGCAAGACTTACCTTCATTAATGCATTGTCCCGAGGCAGCCAAATAGCAATCCAAAGTCTGACGAAAAGCAACAGCTTTCGCCACCTTAGCAACCCCCATCAATGCCGAGTCATCCACAAACTGAAGATGTGTTTGCGGGGCAAAGGAATTATTCCAGTTCTAACCATGTAAAAGCCTAACTGCAACCTGTGACTTAATGAACCTCCCCAAACCTTCAGCCATCAAAATGAACAGATAAGGGGATAAAGGGTCTCCCTGTCGAAGACCTCTCGAGGCACCAAACAAAGCAGAGGATTCCCCATTTATGAGAACCGAAAAGGAGGGCGTCATTACACAACACATGACCCAATCGATCCACTCCCTGCTGAACCCAAAGGCTCCAAGAATTTTGATCAAAAAGCCCCATTTGACCCTGTCATAGGCCTTTGACATGTCCAGTTTTATGAACATAGCCTTTTCCCTTGAGGAGGCCATAGAATGAATAGCCTCCGCCGCAATCACAACACCATCCAAAATCTGTCTACCTGCTACAAAGCCCCCTTGTTCCTCCGAGATTAGCTTATCTAACAAAGGCTTCAAGCGCTTAGCAATTAATTTAGTGATGATTTTATACACCACATTACACAGAGCAATTGGACGAAAGAGATCTAAAGAGTCAGCACCCTCACGCTTTGGAATAAGGGCAAGAAAAGTGGCATTCAAAGCTCTCAGCATTTGCTTATTCCTTAGAGATTCTTTCACAACCTCCAGCAAGTCAAGCTTGATCACTTCCCAAAATTCCTGGTAGAACTCGACAGGGAATCCATCAGGACCAGGGGCTTTCCCCTTCTTCAGCTGAAACACCACATCCTCTAACTCCTTCAGATAAATTGGCTGGATAAGAGAAGCATTCATGTCCATTGTCACCAAAGGAGGGATACAAGCTAAGATAGAGTCTTCCTCCTCAATGGCCAGAGGGGTATCTTCAGAAAAAAGATTAGAGAAGAAATGAACAGGCTCGTTAGAAATTTCCAAAGAGGAAGAAAGAACAGCTCCCTCAGACGAATGGAGAGAAGAGATAATATTCCCCTGTCTTTTGGCCTTCACCGAGTTATGGAAGAAGGAGGTATTCTTATCCCCTTCCTGGAGCCAATCAATACGAGCCTTCTGCTTCCAAAAGATTTCCTCACGAAGCTCCCATTCCTCTAGCACTTTGACAGCTTCATCCTCTAACCTGCCCAAGGTCACATCCAAACCATGCTCCCTGATCTGCCTGGTAATAGAGTCCAGATGCTCTTGGGCAACCCTTTTTTGCTGAAACACATTGCCAAACTGATGCTTATTCCAATACTTTAGCTTATACTTCACATATTGGAGCCTCTTCATAAAAGAGTACATGGTAGTCCCAAAAGCAGGTCGACCTTCAATCCACCAATTAGACACTAAGTCAAAAATACCTTCCTCCCTGAGCCACATAATCTGAAATTTAAAAGTTTGCTTCTTAGAACCACTAGCCAAACGAGCAGAGAACATGATCGGCCAATGATCAGATCCTCGCCAATCCAAAATTTCCGAGCTTGTTAGCCACTTGTCACTAACCCAAAAACTGGATACCAAGAACCTGTCCAATCTTTCAGAAATAGCTTCTTCTCCAAGCCTCCTATTATTCCAGGTGAACATGCCATTTAAAGGTTTGATATCCACAAGCCGAAGTCGGGCCATGTTCTCCCTCAGAAGCATAGAGGATGCGTCCAGACGAGGCACACCTCCCCTTTTCTCCTCAAGAGAGACAATAGCATTGAAGTCCCCTGACATGATCCAAGGTAAAAAGGGATCCAAAGATCTCAAATAGTTTATATGGGACCATAAAAGACTCTTACCAGGAAGATCTGATGGAGCATAGATATTGGACAGCAAAACTCTTTCCCCAGTCTCCAAACTTACCGCGACAAGAGAGATGGAGAATCTACTAGAAAACCACCAAATAGGAGAGATTCGTCGAGGATCCCAGAAGCAGGCAAGACCTCCAGAGCTCCCCATCACCCCCACACACTGACATAAACCTCTATTCCAAATTTTGGAAGCACTCTGCATCATACTATCAACAGAAAGCTTCGTCTCTTGGAGAAAAACCAAATCCGGAGAATGAGCACGAACCAAATCTCGAATAGACTTTTGTCTAGGGATGCTATTCATACCCCTCACATTCCAAGAAAGCACTATCATCTTGAAGGTTGGGAGAAGTGAGCGTCTAAAGTCTTCACCGACCCAAATTCAACCAACGTCTCACCAGCCAACTTAACTTTCTCTTGATCTTTCTTCCTACCCACCCTTTGGGTCTTATCAGGAGTACTCTTTTTCAGGGACTTTTGATGCACACCCAAAAGAAGTGAAGCAGACACTTTACTCTTTGCAGAACTTCCAGAACCTGACCCTCCAGCTGAGCCCACTCCTACCTCATCAGAGACCAAAGAGGTACCAGTGCCAGCACACGGATCCCCAAGCCCCACCTCAGGGGAGAGAAAAGAAGAATCTTTTGCATCCCCTCGAGACAACAATGGGATAGAGGTTAAAGACATAAGAGCCATAGGCTCTGGATTTTGAGAGGTAGTTGGGTTAGCTTCCACATGCATGTCAGGAGAGACCCCCTCCTCATGAATTAAGTCATTCAGTGCATCAAACCTGTTGAAACCCCCCTCCTCCTGGCGGTCCTGAAGAGTCCTCTTCATCCCCCGACCTTTATTTCGTGTCTTAACCAGAACAAACCCATCTTTATCTGGAGTCCCTCCCTACATGGGACCTTTTTCCCCTGTGTTTGGAGCAGCCTTCCCATTCCCTCGAAGCTCAGCCACCAAGCACATGGACAATTCTCCGGTGGAGGTATGTACCATACTCCCATTATAAATCTATATGAACGACATAGGTTTCGAAGCAATCCAGGGCTAAAGTCCAATGAATCCAGGGAACTCCATCAGAAGCCAAAACCCAGGAGTCCCAGCAAGGGCCGGTTCGCTTCATCTCCGGCAAACGCTGGTATAGGAAAAAGATCCGCTTTGTCCAAAGCCATTTATGCCAACCCGCCTACCTCTGTACAGGATTGAAGACATTTCACCTCCAAAGATTCCAATGGAAGACAAGCAGCGAACCCACACTAGGGACCTTCGTCGGCATCTCCTCTGCAAAAATGAAACCAGCATGCCAAGGTTTAATGAACAAGCCAACTTGATTATAGAAATAAGGGCCGCCCTCAAAAGCCTTGTTCCTATCAGAGATGCATGAGAAATCCACCAAGAAGAAATTATTTGCAGCAAGCAGAATCTCAAAATCCCCCTCTAGATTCCAAGTCTTCTGAATCCAAGGTTCGAGGAAAGGTAAGGAAACCCTCATTCCCAACTTCAAACTGGGAGCCCATGCCTACCTGACCAGCCTAAGATCTTCTACCAATCAGCCTCCTTTCTGTCGGGAATGAACCCCACTGCAATGCTGGGGTCCCTCTCCTGCATTAAATCCATTCATGCACCCTGCACCTTTAAAGTCACTTAATCCTAGATAAGCCCCCATGAGAAGAAACCCCAACACCGGCCTCTGACAAAATATCGTCTCCATTCTCCTCCTCCACACCATTCATCCTATTAATGAAAACCACACCCAACCTCCCGCAACAAGCCTCCACCTCACAGCAAAACAAAACACAGCAAAAACCAAGTCCTCCAAAACCACCGTCATCCATAAATGAAGGAGAAAACCCGTCCCAAAGGGCTCCCACGCAAATAAACGCAAGGGAGAAACCCCACACCAAACCCCAACAGGGAACAAAGGCGCCAGCAACCAAAATGATGCAAAAACAGACAGAAAACCGAGCAGAAAAACTCCCCCTGCACACAACAAACGCCCCCCCACCCAAGCAGAAGACCAGCCAATGCCGATCCACCAGGAAAAAATGGCATGCACCAACGGATCTGAGCATGCAAGCCGGCCTTCACAGGCCACGGGCGCACAGAGAACAGTCGCGCGCCATCCGCCCTACCAAAAAATCGTTTTCAGATTTGAGTCCTTAATAATGTCTAAATTAAAATAGTGAAATTTGTAAATAAATTTAAGATTAAAATTTTATGATTCATTCTTTACTTTTTATTTTTTCAAAGTAAATATTTTCTTTAAATTGCATTGTTATTATATTTTCATAAGATTTTTCACAACTAATCTAATTTTAGATTTTAATATTAATTTTAATTTGTCAACTTTGTATGATTGATAAATTGGTGTGAATTATTTATGGGATTGGGAAAAAAACAGTTGAAACCAAAAGTAATCATACAATTCTCCATAAGTTGTGGAAAACTCATACCACTAAATTTTTTTATACATCTATACCTGCTAAACTTTTTTATACATATATTCTTGCTACTTAATTATTTTATACATATTAACAATGTGTATTAACACACAACGCATACTTGTGTATATATTGTTCAGAAATGTAATAAATGTTCTCTCTTAAATTATTGTATTATACATTATTTTCAATATATAAAATATAATATACTAAGAGATTAAGAGAGAGCTTCTACTAAATCTATGAAAACATTATACATGTGTCAACATAATTTAGAGGTTCAATAAATACTCTCTTAAATTATTATAATATACTTTATCTTAAATAGATAAAATATAAAGACAACATCATACTCTCTCTTATTGTATCGTACTTTACTTTTAATAAGACAAAATATAATACAGTAAATTAAAAGATTCAGAACAAGCATTTATTAAACTTATAAATAATGTATATGTCTAGTTTGTTTGTAAGTTGAATAAATAATATCGCATAATTTATTTTATTATTTTCCATTATTGATGTATCAATAAGTATTTTAATTTTAAATACATTTAAGAAATAAGAATCAATTGACTCTTTTTCACATAATATCTTGTTTCACATCAAACATATGTCAAAATTTACTTATAAACAGAAACAAATGAAAAGAGTTGGTATAAATTGTTTCCTAATTCTGGGGATGTGTGTAATAATGTACAGGAGAGGATGTGAGGAGCGCTCTGGGCAAGGGAATTGTAGCTACGTGGCTCCTCATCGCTTTAATATTGAACAACAGCTACACTGCACATCTCACCTCTATCCTAACTGTGAAAAGATTGGTCCCTACCATTACAAACATGGAAAGCGTCACCACAAGCAATGTGCCTGTAGGTTACTTGAATGGTTCATTTGTTAAAAATTATCTCATAGATGATCTGAAAATACCTCAAGATAGACTGGTTCCTTTAGTAACTCCACATGACTACGTGCAAAAGCTAGAAAGCGGGGAAGTGGATGCCATTGTGGATGAGAGCCCATATGTTCGAATAGTGAGATCTCTCTACCCATGTGCAAATTTCAAAGTTGAAGACCGAGGATACTTCGACACAGGCGGCTTTGGATTTGTAAGCAATTCTTCCATATTTTACTTTTAGATATACATAGAGATAGATGCTCATTTTTTATGTTTGCATGCTTGCAACAGTTTTCTCCCAAAGGGTCGCCATTTTTATCAGACATGTCTCAAGCGTTGCTAAATACATCGGAGCAGTACTATATGGTCAAGAATATACATTGGAAATGTCTGGGGAAACGACGTCGTGCCCAGATATGGAGACAGGGTTTCAATCGAACTCCACACCCATTACTCCCACCAATCTATGGATACTTTTCGTTTTCACCGCATCCATCTATGCTTCCGCACTGTTTATTCACATTGGGCGAAAGCTGTATCAGAGTTGGCAAGGTTGGAAGGCAGCCAAGACACAAGAATTTTCAGCGCATGTAGTGGCTATGATCGAATCTTTACAGAGTACGAGGCCCCAGGCGTAATATTTGAAGTGACACAACAAGCCTCCTCTCAATAATAATAATAATAATAACTTAAAACATTTCACCGTCCTAGATTGTTGTTTAATCAAGATAAGTAGACTATTTTAATCTGTTTAATGTTTGATTCTGGATAGATCTCGTTGCTTATTTAAGCAATGGGACAATTTGTTCAAAATGAAACATATATACAACTATACCACCTTCACCATGATAACGACTGTAGGCTCTATGTAGATTTATTTATCTAATTATATTGGAAGTAAATTTATTTTAATGGTGGTATTAAAATTTTAATAGGTATAATTTGTAGTGTCATGTATAGCTTATTTTCTAATTGTGATTAGTAATGTTGTCGAAAGATAGTATAGATGAATGATACATGATCAAGTTGTGATTGAGTGCAATAATACTTTTACTCATTTGACCTCAAGGGTGGATTAGTTAAACTCTTATGTGATTGCTTTAATATGATAATGTTGGTTAATTGACTAAAATTATTGTAATATTTAGTATCAAGTATTCTCATTATTGAATATAAAATTATGAATTTATTTCGTACAATTCCTTTTTGATTAATATTATTATTAGTTTAATACTTTATAAATGAAAAAGAAATTGTTTATCTTTAATAGAAAGTTGCTTAATCATTAAAATAATGTTTATTGGAAAATGTATTCCCTATTTAATTTCGATCAAAACTCTTAAAAGGTTTTAAGTACTAGCAGGGATGGGAAATAAGAAGTTGATACCTTTGACCTCATCAATATTTACATTAGGTTAGAAAATCTTTTATGAATCTAACACTCGTAGAAAATAAGGGTAATGTGTGAGGATTGATAAAAGAATTGCCATTACATCTTTGACATCTTTTTACAAGTCAATACTCATGTCAACTCTACATTCCATAGGATGGTTTTTTGCATGTAGGAGTCATGAATGGTAAATTTTTATTATCCATTTGTTCTAATAGTGTAGAATGTGAGGATTGTATAGGAAATGTTTTGTAGTACAAAAATGGTCCCTTGTCATTTTCATGGCCTTTTAGGTCTTGTTTCATGGTGTTGGAACTATGTTGCTATGATTTTATGTTGTAACATGGCTTCAACATGCTCATTAGGTATTAAAATTCAAAGAACGACATCTTGTGAAGGTGTTGTGAAGTGTTGTAAGACATTTTTACATTCTTCTAGACTCTATTTAATGATTTTCACACAAAAATCACCTTTTCATCACTAAACAAGTCCTATTTTGAAGTGTTGTAAAGTCCTGTAACAAACTTTCATGCTTTTCTAGGCATATTTTCACTACTTACACCTTTCCCATGCTTTATTTGGTCTCTTTATGCTCTCATATGCTTAATTAAGTGTATTCTTGCATATTATCCCAACAAACAACAATAAATACAACATATTTCTCGACACTTGTTTTTAGGTCCTAAGTGGGACCGATTCACCATGGGTGGCAAATGAGTCCTCCTTGGCCCCAAATTCAAAATATTTCAAATTTCCTTTTGGGATTTTATTAAAAATCACTTGATGTCAGCCTATGATGAGGTATGAACGGATACAAAGGCACAAGAATTATACGAATATGTGATTTTCACCTCATTTTACATCTCTCCTCATTCATTCAAGCATTCCATCTCACATCTTAAGCATCCAAGAATTTTACATCATCTTTTCAAGCACTATTCAAGCACTTTGAAGTAGCCATTAACATAACTTCAAATTTGCATCATGAAGGGTTAGGTAAGTTGATAGCACTTGAATGTTATTAGTTCATCTTTCTCTTTCATTTCATTATACTTTTAAGGGTTTAATTACCAAAAGTGGGGTTTGACCAAGGCAAACCCCTATTCACTAACCCTTAATGATTTTTTCCCTATTGCATATTTGTTTGCAACTCTTTGTATGCAAATTTGATAGGTTATTAGGTGTTGAAGATTGATTTCTATGTCAACTAGGTGCTTCAAGTCAACTTAAGTCAATTTCAATTTTTGAGAGAGTTACTTGTCTGTTTCTTGCATAATTGACTTCGGCAACCCGACAAGCAGATATTTCCAGATCTGGTGTTGTAGATTTGTCTCTTGATTTTCCAAAAATTTGGGAGATGACTTATTTTTCATCAGTGGAAAATAAGTCCCACCTTAGGATTGAATTTTTTTTTTTTTCAAATTATGGATCCCGACAGACAGAAACTAGCTCCTGACACTTTTTCACCAGGAGGAGGACTGATTTGCCACCCTAAGTGAATGAGTCCCACTATGAAAAATTAGTAATTTCCATCAGCATCCAGAACACTCCAGATTCATCACACTTTATCCAAGTGCACTTAGATACATCCCTTTCCCTTTTTTTCTGTATAATTTCTTCATTTTCTTCATTGTTTGCATATCAAAATGTGTTTTCAAACATAGTTGTAATTGTACTTTTACATTCATTTTCATTCATCTAGATTAGTCAATTGCATTTAGTTAAGTTCATTTACATTAAAAAACATTGCATACATTCTGATTTGAGTGAATCATTAGCATTTTTGGCCCTATCTCTCTCCTTTTAGGTGAAAAACCCTAGAAGTGCAAGAGTAGCATTAGGATCCCAAAAAACTATGTTTCATTTTGGTGAACCCAACATTTGAACACTTTGGATTTCTGATTGAATTCACATCTTGTATCTTAGTTTCCATTTGCATTAGCATTCAATTAGGACATTGATTTTTTATTGCATTCTAGAACTTTTCATTTTGCATTAGTGAAAACTTCATTTAGATTTCCTTTTTGCATTACATCTCATTGAAAAAATTAAAAATATGCATTCTATATTTGTACTTGCATTATGTAGAGCACTTAAATCATCCTTAAATTTTTGAAAAACACTAAAAAATTGCATACAGGGACTCATTCGCCACCTAGGGTGAATCAGTCCCTCTGCACTTTTGCAACAACATTTCTTTCATTTTTCTGGAATTTTCCTACATTTCTATTTTTTGTAGTTTGTTCTTTGTTACAGTTAGCAGAATCTCTGTTATTTTCATTTTAGAGCTTTTAGATTAGCTTACATTTTCATTCACCCATCTTTTGTGGTACTTGTATGAGTGTTTGGTACCCCATTGATAATACATTAGTGAGAAGAAGTTCTAGACTCATGGCATCCCACGATAGCACTTTTGTTGTGGACCTTGGGATTTCATGAGCTCCTACTCCTAGTATGGACAATGGTGCATTAGGCCCTGAAAATACCACTTCTATGCCTTCACCTTTCCATCCAATGAATGTTGACAACCAAAACAATTCTCTCCCGCAAGAAAAGGTCATTAATATTCATGAATACTTTGCACATTTACAACAAGACTTGTCACTTGAAAACATTTCCACCACTACCATACCCGTCATTGAGAACCTTCATCGCCTAATTGAAAGTGATGATGGCTTGCAAGTGATGAAGAAACTTGTTGAGATTTACAATAAACATGCCTCTTCTACTACCCAATCTGCAAACATTTTTGTAATCCAAGGAACACCTCAAGTTCCTCCCCCTTCAACCATAGCATCCATACCAACTTATACCAATCTGTAGGTCACTACAACTATGCACTAGGTTAGTTATATGACTCCTTCCTTTGCAATTCCACCTAAAATTCCTACCTCTCTTGTGGCATCACAAGTCGCTTCCACCACCTTCACACCCCTTAGTATTCCTTTCACTTCCCCTAACATCCTTTACACTCTAGCACCATTTTCTCTTCCATCTCAAACTACATACCCCGATCCCATTCTTACACAAATCCTTACTATTGTTTCTTCCATGCAACATCAACTTGCCAACATTAGTCATTGTCATACCACTCCACCCATGTATCATGTTCGTAGCAGCCCCTTATCCTTAGAAATCTTACATACCCCAATGCCACAAGGGATAGAAATGCCTCGGTTTGAGAAATACAGAGGAAAAGGAGACCCTATCAACCATGTTAATGCTTACATAGCTTTATGTAGTGATTTTGTCCTTGATTAGAGACTTTTAGCCAAGATTTTTTTGAGAACCTTGAAAGATACTACATTATAGTGGTTTTCCAACTTGCCTAATCATTCCATCTGCTCCTTCAATGAACTCGTGGATGCTTTCATAAGTAACTTCCAAGTTCATATGACACCTAAGAAAACAGTGGCTGACCTCATGTGATGTAGACAAAATACAGATGAAAAAGTCACGGATTTTATCTCATGATACCAATCCTTGTATTCCTAAATAGATGTCAAGATTCCTGATGCACATCTACAAAAGATGTTTATAGAAAACTTGCACACAAATCTTCAGGATAAGCTAACAATGATGAAATTCCCTTTGTTTATGCATTTATGCATAACCTTGTGTGAATATCATAATTCGGTTTCAAGTCATGATTCAAAATCCACTTCTAGTCGAGTTGAAAAACCTAAACATACCAATCAAAACCAAACTAACACACAAAACTTTCATAGACCAAAGAGAGATTTTTACAGTTTAATCTACCTCCTCAACAACGACCACAAACAACCCAACAAGTTCAAAATTCAATGGCCATTATTAAGGCAGTTGTGCCTTACCATTATGGGGATCCGAAGAGACAATTAACTCCTTTACCTCATACTCTCCATAATACAATGAACCAATTAATTCAAAAATGCATGCTCACTTTGCCACCCCTTAGACCACTTGATCCAAACCAACCATTACCACCCAATTTCAAGCCTAACGCTTATTGTCACTTTCATCACCAAAATGGACATGACACTGAACATTACAAGCATCTAAAACATTTAGTTCAAGACCTCATTGAGTTAGGCCTTTTGTCCATTGAGGGTGTTAATTATCAAGGAAATAAGTATGTTGCACCCCCTAACGAGAATTTACAAATTTTCACCAATCCTATGCCTAAACATACTACCTCCTTTGTCAAGGCTAGTGAACCTTCAAAGATTAATGTAATGAATATTGGTACAAATAGTGAACAATATGATACAAATCCTGCTGTTAACCAAGTTAGTCCTATGGATAACCTTGTGGCTATGAATAGGCGTTATCCCTCATAAGGGCCAAACCACCAAATCACTTGATATTAACTTTTTCTGCTAAAGACATACTTCAAAAGCTTCTTGATGGTCCTCTCTACATAGCTAGAAGAATCTATGACAAGCCCACTAATGGGATATTAATAGATCCCACTAGTGGTGAGAACGTGATCATAGAAGAGTTTCTGGTATTACAAGAACTATATCAAGATGATTATAATAAACCCACTGCATGGATTAAGACACATAATAGTTTTATATGTCCTATGACTAGATCGATTGTGCTACCTTTACAAATAGGACCTAAGAATTTGTATGTGACACTTTCCATTGTTCCATAATCTGACCACTTTCATTTGCGGCTAGGCCTCCCTTGGCTTCGCTTAATGAAATCGGTCTCATCAATTGTTCATAAGTGTTTGAAGTTTCCACATGGAAATGAGGTATTCACCATACATCATAGTGGCTTTAATCCTTTATCTTCCAAAGGTAGCTTTTCATTAGGAACTTTTTGGCCTGAACCCATGGAACCTATCACCCCTCACAAGGAATTCTTTTACATAGCTTATCAAAAGTTTAAAGCCAAAAAGATAGCTGAATTATCTCTTCATAACAGATCCCCGTCCACTTCCACACATCCTATCATATATGAAACCATGCTTCAACCTAATTCTTCCATTGAGCAAGCCATACAACCTTCTGAAAAATATCCTATTGACACTCCCCAGCTATCGTTTAAATGACCAAGAGAAATTGAACCAAACTCTGCTCAACCTCCTTGAATTTAAAAAGTGTATAAAGCCAAAGAGAAAGTGGTTGATCCATACTCTTCGGTTTCTTCTGTTCTTCCCCCTTCAGAAGTATAAGAAGCTATGATGACTCAATCCGCTCTTACAACTTAGCAAATCCAAAATAGAATTAAATGAAACCATGGTGCTAGGGAATGTAGGCATCGTTGTCGTCTCCTTGATCATCAAGATAAAGAAAATCAATCTTTACCCTTGACATAAGTGATAGATGACCACCCTCCCTCTTTTAACCTACCACAAGAATGTCAGTCCAACAATTACAACAACCTGAACCACTCCAATAGCCAAAACTTTTGATACATCTGTCTTTATAAATCACCCTTCATACCCCCATTATCATTAATCTTGATGACGATGATTAGAGAGCATAGATTTCCAAAATAGATGAAGAAATACACAATAATTTAAACTCTTTATTTTCATCCACAATGAGCTTAAAAGATAAATCCTCTCCACCAAGTGAAGAACCTCGTATGACTCTTGGTTCGGTGCTTGCAATTATTCCTTTGGACAATCAACCGCCTTCACATTACATTGAAAATGATTGGGAGATAGATGACCTGTTAGATGGTTGACTTTCATTCACCTAACTAGCCTTTTTTTTTCTTTTCTCTTTTTCTTTTCATGTCTATAACGTGTTCCCCCATATCATGTGTTTGATATTCCCTCTCTTTGTACACTTCTTCTATTTGTATCTCTATTCTTCTCTTTGTCATGCATCTTCGCTTGTTCATTTTCTTTTATTTTTTGTTTTCCATTAGGGGATGACACAAAGTGTGGAGATGCCCTATGGCTCTTCAATGTTGACCCAAACTATTTTTCTTGTCCTTTTTACTTTATCTTTTCTTGTGTTTTTCCTTTTGGGGATGACACAAAGCATGGAGATGCCCTATGTCTCTTTGATGTTGACCCAAACTATTTTTCTTATCCTTTTTACTTTTTATTTTCTTGTGTCTTTCCTTTTGGGGATGACACAAGGCATTGAGACTAAAATGTCTCCTTAATGTTGACCCAAAATATTTTTCATTTTCTTTCAGCTTTTCACTTGTGTTTCCCTTTTGGGGATGATTCAAAACGTTGAGACCACAATGTCTCTTCCATGTTGACTCAAAATGGGCTTTCTTTTTCCTTTGTTTTCACTCTCTTTGTGTCATTCTTCTAGTTCTATTTGTATTTGAGGAATGATAGTAGTTTCGACCTCTTTCACATAAACATTGCAGCAACGAGCATACTAACCCCAAATCCATAGATCCCTTATGTGTTTGGTATGTTATCTTTTCTAGGAGGCAACTCCTTTCTTTGTATTTCATTTTTCCCTGACATGACATAGCCTCAGTTTGAAACATATGACTTGGAATAGGGCTTTTCAAGTTGGCTCTCATGTCTTGTTTTTCTTTTCTTGCATTTTATTTTCTTCTCTACTTTAAAATAATTGCTCACAGAACGATGTGTAGCAATTCCTTTAAAGTGGGGGGCATACATTACCATTAATTCATTTGCATTCTTGGTTCCTAGTGTAGCCTTGTCATTTGTATGATGTATTCATCACTTTTTGGATGACATTGGGTGTGATGTCCTTCATAACTGTGATCTATCTCAGCATATTACATTCCTCTTAACGGCCTGATGTAATGCACTGCATCCCCTAGGTTGTGAATATACTATTCTTTGATTGGTCCTCTCTTGGAGACATTAGGCATAATGTTCCCTAAGTGATTGACCTTGTATAAACTTAACAAGAATCCTTTGAACATCTTTTACATTTTTTCATTTTTGCTACCTTGCATAACGTAGCTTGCATGACTATGGTACCTTGTCTTTTTATTCATGAGAATTTTTGTTCTGTGGCACCTTGTTAAATTTATTAATGGGTATAACTTTGGCATGGTTGAATGGGAATCCCACCTAGTAGCATGAATTTTCCCCATAGCCACTTTTTTGTTTGTGAGTGCATACCAACTAGCGTATGTACCTTACCTTTTGGGCTTTCTCACCCTGCAGACGACTAGTTTCATGGCACTAGATTGAGTATATAGTTGGGCCTTCTCACCCTACAGATAGCTTGAAGTTCTATGGCCCCAGAGTGAGTACACATTCTCTTTCTTTCAAAAAAAACTAGCCTAGATCTCTTTTCACAACTAGTTGGATTGACAATCAAAGCTTCATCCAATTCTTTTCAACACTTGTTTGTTCCTTTGTTCTTATGTTTAGTTTGCTATGGGATCTTAATCTAGGGGGCTTGATCATCCCTCTTGATTATTTTTATTCCATCTTGCTCACATTAGTACATTTGAACCCTCCCCTTGATGTTCATGGATACTTTAGTGTGAGTTTGAAATAGGTTCATCCTCTCACTAAAGTGGGGGCTAAATGTGTCATAGAAAAATGGTCCTTTCTCATTTTCATGGCCTTTTAGGTCTTGTTTCATGGTGTTGGAACTATGTTACTCTGATTTTATGTTGTAACATGGCTTGAACATGCTTATTTAGGTATTAAAATTCAAACAATGGCATCTTGTGAAGGTGTTGTGAAGTGTTGTAAGACATTTCTACATTCTTCTAGACTCTATTTAATGCATTTCACCTAAAAATCACCTTTTTATCACTAAAAAAGTCTTATTTTGAAGTGTTGTAAAGTCTTGTAACAAACTTTTATGCTTTTCTAGGCATATTTTCACTATTTACACCTTTCTCATGCTTTATTTAGTTTCCTTATGCTCTCATATGTGTTGGAAATATGTGTCTCAATATCACAGGCTGAAACCTCTGAAAGAACTAAGTTAGTGTGACATTCCTATTGTCTGGCAGACTAGCAGCTTTGAAACCATGTGGAAAGTTCTGGTCCCTAAGACCTTGCTTTTGCCTTGCCGACTAGTGTTGTCACTGTAACTTGTGGTGTTCTTTGTAACCCTCTGCCAAGTGGAGATCTCTGGCCAACAAGCCATTCTTATCAGATATCGAGGAGACTCTGGGTGACAAGTGGTTGTCGGGGAGAGACTTGGTCGTTCAGTATGAAGTCTTACCAATATGGAAAGTCTCGCCAAAAGTTTTACATTCGAAGTCATCGGGAGAACCTTGGCCGAAAGGCTTGCTTCGGTATGAAGTCTTACTGATATGGATTGTCTCACCGATATCTACACTTGAAGTCTTCACAGTAACACAAAGGATTCGGTGTGAACTCTTGGCAACATATGTTTGTCTCACTGATGCTCCTTGGGGTAAGATGGAAGCCTTGGTAAGAAGTCTTGGTGACTGTTGATTGTCTCACCGATGGATGTGGTTTCGCTCACTAGCTGAAATCTTCGTTGTAACCTCTTGGTGAAGGAAGATAGTCTTGCCAATGGGAATGCTCTTGTCTCTGTGACTTTGGAACTTCAGTGTGATGTCTCATCGAATGGCGATTGTCTTGCTGATGAGAATGTTGAGCTCGATGTAGCTTGGGAACTCGATATAGTGTCCTGCCGATAGTGAAGACTCTTGGCGATAATGACGATCTGGCTTTGTGGCATCAGGGAGACACAGTTAGTGTCTCACTGACATGCACATACATTGTGAATGCCTTTGACCAAGTGATGACTACCCTACGTGGTGAGTCTACGACCAATCAGAGAAGTAGAATGGGAACCACTAGCAGTTGGACTATTGCGGTTGTTACTGATAGGAAATTCGATAGACCATGGGCGTCATGATTATACTCAGAGATTGAAGATTGTGATCGGTTCGATAGTTGGATGAATAGTTTGATATATGATCAGAGTGAATTGAATTCTGAGTGTATTGTAACTTGAGTGTTCTGTAGCAAGGTTGATCATTGTGAATGCTACTATAAATTGACATCAAAGAGAGTGAACCCCCATACTTTGTATGTAATTTAATTACTGTAATACAAAGGGGTTTTTCTTGGTGTGGTGGGTTTTTCTACTATAAGGGTTTTCCCACGTAAATCTGGTGTTCATCTATGTATGATTATTTCTCTATTTCTGTCATTGCTTTCAAGTATATCTTAATTGGACTGTAATTGAAAATTTAAAAGTATCTCTACATTCTTCCCTGACGTTTTGATGTTAGGAGAGTTGTTTCCGCACTTAGCTTTCCTTACAAGTGGTATTAGAGCCTGGCAAGCACATCAGGAAAGATTGAAATTGAGAAATTCAATGGAAGCAATTTTGAGTTGTGGAAACTTAAAATGGAAGATCTGTTGGTTGATCATGATCTTTGGATTGTTGTGTCTGAAATGAAGCCTACATGCATGAAGCAAGAAGATTGAGACCTTGCAGATAGAAAATCAAATGGGCTGATAAGGCTCTGTTTAGTAGACTCTTATTTTTTGAATGTTCATGAAGAAAAGACCGCATCTTCCTCGTGGAAAAGACTGGTAGCTATTTATCAGGGAAAGTCCTTGGTGAATAATTTTTTCTTGATGAAGAAGTTGTACTCTTTGAGAATGCAAGAAGGAGGTTTTTTTGTTGATCATTTGAACGCATTCACCATGCTGATTGCACAGTTAACATCTATGGGTGTGAAGATTGATGAAGAGAATCGTTGTATGCTATTATTATGTTCTTTGCTAGATTCTTGGGATCACTTGGTGATGGCTATTGGGAGTACGACATCCAATTTTAAGATGGAAGATGTTGTTGCTTCTTTTTTATCAGAAGAGATGAGAAGGAAATCTTCTAAGATGGTGAAGGAGGCTCTTGCTGTTAGAGGCAGATCGAAAGATAAAGGCAAGAAGAAGGATAAGAATTCCAAATTGAAATCAGAGGGGAGATCAAAGTCTTCTGGCAAGAATTCCAAGGTGAAGTGCTGGAATTGTGGGCAACCTGGTCATGTTCGAAAGGATTGTAAAGAGGGAGAAGAAGAAGAAGAAGTATTCTTCCAACAATGATTATTCTCAGAGTGATGCAGATGCTTTTATTGCAGCCTTGGCTATGTAGGCATCAGATGATGTTTGGCTGATTGATTCTGATTGATTCTGGAGCATCTTTCCACATGACATCTCATAGAGACTGGTTCACGAAGTATGAAAAATATGATGGTGGAAAGGTATATTTGGCAAGTGATTCTTCATTGGAAATAGTTGGTCGTGGAAGAGTTAGAATTTAATTCCCTAATGGAAGAGTGAAGGGAATTAATGATGTAATGCATATACCAAGTCTAGCTCGAAACTTACTTTATGTTAGTATGTTGAATGATATTGGAGTGCAAGTCACGTTCTCTGGAAATGGTTGCAAGATGACTAGAGGCTCTATGGTGCTAGCAAGAGGTGCTCATGTTGGTACCTTGTATAAGCTTGATGCACATGCTGTGCAAAGCAATAGTGTTTGTATCAAGTCACAAAAAGCTACTCATGGAGGAAAAGAGGAAGAAATTCCTGATAGTGTAAACTCTATGGAAGTCAAACTTCCAGCAGAAAAGACTATGCTCTAGCATCATAGGCTTGGCCACATTGGTGAGAAAGGTTTACAAACCTTGAAGAATAAAAACCTAGTTGAGGGGCTTGAAGATTGTAACCTTGATTTTAAATTTTGTGAACATTGTATATATGGTAAACAACACTATGTTTCATTTTATTCCAGTCCTCACAAATCTTCTAGTTTGCTTGATTATATACATTCTAATTTTTTTGGTCCAATGAATGTTCCTTCGTTGTCTAATTCAAGGTACTATGTAAAGTTCATTGATGATTATTCAAGAAGAAAATTTGTTTATTTTTTGAAAAGTAAATTAGAAGTGTTTAGTTGGTTTAAGGAATTTAAGAACCTTGTAGAAAATCAAATAGGAAGAAAAATAAAATGTTTAAGGACTTATAATGGTGGTGAATTTTTTTCTGATGATTTCGAGAGGTACTGTAAAGATCATGGGATTAAAAGACATAAAACTACACCTTACACTCTGCAGCAAAATGGAGTTGCAGAAAGGTTCAACAGGACAGTGATGGAAAGAGCATGAAGTATGCTGAGTAGTGCTGACTTGGAGGAGAAGTTCTAGGCTGAGGCAATTGCTATAGCATGTTACTTGATAAACCGTTCTCTGAATTCTACTCTTTTCGAGAAAACACCTTTGGAAGCATGGTCTAGTAAGAAGCCCTCTTTAAGACATATTCATATTTTTGGCTGTGAGGCATGTGCACATGTGTTATATGAGAAAAGATCTAAATTGGAAAACAAGGCTGTCAAATGTATTTTTATTGGTTATAGTGCTGGCATAAAAGGATACAAGCTTTGGAATCCTGATACAGAGAAGGTTCTGTATAGCAGAAGTGTTATCTTTCGTGAGTTGAAGCCTTCTACCCTAGATCTACAGTCAGAGACAAAATCAGAAAACAAAAAGGATGTAGTTGAAATTCCTCTGACACCAGATAAAGAGGAATTGAAAATTCAAAATGTACCTAAAACTGAGGAGAGCTCAAGTAGTTCTAAGAGTTCTGATGAAGAAGAACAACCTCAACCTCAACAAGTGAGGAGGGCAATTCATGAAAGAAAGCAACTCGATAGGTATGGGTTTTCTTTGATAGATTTTACTTGTGCCTATGCTTTAATTTCTAGAACTGATGAGCCTAGGACTGTGAAAGAGACATTTAGAATGTCTGATTCAAACTCTTGGTTGGAAGCCATGAATGAAGAAATGGCATCATTATAAAAGAATGATACTTGGAGTTTGGTGCCCTTGCCTGAAGGAAGAAAATTTGTGGGCTACAAATGTGTATTTAAAAAGAAAATAGGTCTAGATGGAAGTGGAAAAATATAAGGCGAGGTTGGTTGCGAAGGGTTATTCCTAGGTAGAGGGAATTGATTATGGAGAAATTTTTTCTCCTGTAGCTAAGCTGACATCCATTAGATTTTTTTTGTCACTTGCAGCAGTGTATGACTTAGAGGTCGAATAGATGGATGTGAAGACAACATTTCTTCATGGTAATCTTGAAGAAGAGATTTATATGTCCCAGCTTGAGTACTTTGTGGAAAAAGGTAAAGAAAGATTGGTTTTCAAGTTGAATAAATCTTTGAACGGGTTAAGATAGTCTCCTAGAATGTGGTACTAGAAGTTTGACACTTTTTTTTTGTCATTGGGATTTGTAAGATCAAAATCTGATCATTGTGTTTATTACAAAGCTGAAAGTGATCAAGTCCTTATTATTGCTCTCTATGTTGATGATATGTTGTTCATAGGAAATAGTAAGTTAATGATTTATAATCTTAAGTCTCAGTTGTTTGCAAAGTTTGAAATGAAAGATCTTGGTGCAGCAAGGTATATTCTAGGAATGGAAATCACCAGGGATATGAATAGTAGAAAAAATTGGCTCAGTCAGAGTAAGTATATCAAGACTATTCTAGAGAGATTTTGTATGAATTATTCCAAGTAGATAGTTGTTCCAGTTTTGCAGGGAATGAAGCTATCTATTGAAGACTATCCAAAATCTCCTACTGAGATGGAGGACATGACCAGTGTACCCTATACTAGTGCAGTTGGTAGTCTTGTGTATGCAATGGTCTGTACAAGGCCAAACATTGCCCAAGCAGTGGGAGTACTTAGTCGATTTATGGATAATCTTGGAAGGACACATTGGGATGTTGTTAAAAGAGTATTCAGATATTTGAAGGGCACTTCAGAATATGCTTTGTGTTACCATGGTAACTTGGTTGAATCACAGAGGACTCTTAGCATTCGAGGCTATGTGGATTCTGATTGGGCAGGGGACATAAACAAGAGAAGATCCACTAGTGGATATACTTTCATGTTGAATGGTGGTGTAGTTAATTGGATGAGTAAGCAGCAGGTTGTAGTCACTTTTTCCACTACAGAGGCAGAATACATTGCAGCAACACACGCCTCTAAAGAAGCAATTTGGTTAAGACGTTTGTGTTCTAACATTGGTTTTGATGTAGGGAAAATAACAATTTATTGTGGTAGTCAGAGTGCTATCTGTTTGGAAAAGAATCATACTTTCCATGCCAGGATGAAACATATAGATGTATAATGTAATTTTGTATGTGTTATGGTGGAGGATGGAAAGGTCTCATTAGAAAAAGTGGATACTCTGGAGAATGTTGCAGATGCATTGATGAAGCCAGTAAGCATAGACAAGTTCAGGTGGTGTGCCAATTTGATGCCTTAGTGCCCATGAATGTCAATAGTTTTGTTGTGCTCTAGAGGTTCCTGTGTGATCTTCGTCAAGTGGGAGATTGTTGGAAATATGTGTCTCAATATCACAGGTTGAAACCTATGAAAGAACTAAGTCGGTGTGAAATTCCTATTGTCTGGCCGACTAGCAACTTTGGAACCTTGTGGAAAGTTCTAGTCACTGAGACCTTGCTTTTGTATTTCCCACTGGTGTTGTCACTGTGACTTGTGGTGTTCATTGTAACCCTCTTCCAAGTGGAGATCTTTGGTTGACAGGCCATTCTTATCGGATATCGGGGAGACTCTGGGTGACAAGTGGTGTCGAGGAGAGACTTGGACGTTCGATATGAAGTCTTATCGATATGGAAAGTCTCACCAAAATTTTTACATTTGAAGTCATTGGGGATTCCCTTGGCCAAAAGGCTTGCTTCAGTATGAAGTCTTACCAATATGGATTTTCTCACCGATAGGTACACTTGAAGTCTTCGCGGTAACACAAAGGATTCAGTGTGAACTCTTGGCGACATATTTTTGTCTCATCGATGCTCATCGGGGTAACATGGAAGGCTCGGTAAGAAGTCTTGGCGACAGTTGATTGTCTCACCGATGGATGTGGTTTTGTTGACTGGCTGGCGTCTTCGTTGTAACCTCTTGGTGAAGGACGATAGTCTTGCCGATGGGAATACTCTTGTCTCTGTGACTTTGGAACTTCGATTTGATGTCTCATCGAATGGTGATTGTCTCACTGATGAGAATGCTAAGGTCAATGTAGCTTGTGAACTCGATATAACATCCTGCCGATAGTGAAGACTCTTGGCGATAATGACGATCTGGCTTTGTGGCATCGGGGAGACACGGTTAGTGTCTCACCGACATGCAGATACATTATGAACACCTTTGACTGAGTGATGACTATCCTACGTGGTGAGTCTACGACCAATCAAAGAAGTAGAATGGAAACCGCTAGCAGTTGGACTATTGCAGCCATTACTGAGAGGAAGCTTGACAGACCATGGGCGTCATGGTTATACTCAGAGATTGAAGATTGTGATCGGTTCGATAGTTGGCTGAATAGTTCGATGTATGATCAGAGTGAATTGAATTTTGAGTGTATTGTAACTTGAGTGTTCTGTAGCAAGGTTGATCATTGTGAATGTTGCTATAAATTGACATTAGAGAGAGTGAAGCCCCATACTCTGTATGTAATTTAATTACTGTAATACAAAGGGGTTTTTCTTGGCATGGTGGATTTTTCTCCCGTAAGGGTTTTCCCAAGTAAATCTGGTGTTCATCTGTGTATGATTATTTCTCTATTTTTGTTATTGCTTTCAAGTGTATCTTAATTGGACTGTAATTAAAAATTTAAAAGTAACTCTGCATTCTTCCCTAAGGTTTTATCATTAGGAGAGTTGTTTCCGCACTTAGCTTTCCTTACAATATGCTTAATTAAGTGTATTTTTGCATATTATCCCAACAAAAAAACATTAAATACAATATATTTCCTAACACATGGTTTTTGGCCCTAGGTGGGACCCATTCGCCATGGGTGGTTAATGAGTCCCCCTTGGCCTCAAATTTAAAATATTTCAAATGTCAGGTTTCAGGATTTTATTAAAAATCACTTGATGATGGCCTGTGATGAGGTATGAATGGATACTAAGGCACAAGAATTGTATAAATATGTGATTTTCACCTCATTTTACATCTCTCCTCATTCATTCAAGCATTCCATCTCACATATTAAGCATCCAAGCATGTTACATCATCTTTTCAAGCACTATTAAAGCACTTTGAAGTAGCCATTTACATTACTTTTGATTTTCATCATCAAGGGTTAGGTAAGTTGATAGCACTTACATGTAATTAGTTTATCTTTCCCTTTCATTTCATTATCTTTTCAAGGGTTTAATTACCAAAAGTGGAGTTTGACCAAGGCAAACCCCTATTCACTAACCCTTCATCATTTTCCCACTATTGTATGTTTGTTTGTAGCTCTTTGTATGCAGATTTGATAGGTTATTAGGTGTTGAAGATTGATTTCCAAGTTAACTATGTGCTTCAAGTCAACTTAAGTCAATTTCAATCTTGGAGAGTGTTATTTGTCTATTTTTTGCAGAACTGACTTCAGCAACCCAACAAGCAGATATTTCTAGATCTGGTGTTGTAGAGTTGTCTCTTGATTTTCCAAAACAAAGGGAGAGGACTGATTTTCTATCAATGGTGAATCAGTCCCACCTTAGGATTAAAAATTTGAATTTCATCAGATTCTGGATCCTGACAAATAGAAACCATCTCCTAACACTTTTTCACTAGGAGGATTGATTCACCACCTTGGGCGAATGAGTCCCATTGTGAAAAATTAGTAATTTCAATCAGCAACCAAAACACTCCAGATTCATCACACTTCATCTAGGTGCACTCAGATTCATCCCTTTCCTCTCTATTCTACATAATTTCTTCATTTTCTTCATTGTTTGCATATCATAGTGTGTTTTCAAACATAGTTGTAATTGCACTTTTACATTCATTTTCATTCATCTAGATTAGTCAATTGCATTTAGTTAAGTTCATTTACATTAAAAAACATTGCATACATTCTGATTTGAGTGAATCATTAGCATTTTTGGCCCTATCTCTCTCCTTTTAGGTGAAAAACCCTAGAAGTGCAAGTGTAGCATTAGGGTCCCAAAAATCTATGTTTTAGTTGTGTTTAGAGAGATTATGTAGCTTACACTCTACATTGTGACATTTTTATTAGTTAAAAAATTTAGATGAGAAAACGTTCATCTTAGTTTGATGGTAAACGTGACACTTAAAGTAGGTAGAAAACAAATAGTTTAAACTCCATGCACCCTTGAAATAGGAATCATGTACTTAGACATTTTTCTTGCAAATAGTCCACTCGCCTTGCCTTTGTTTCAATATTTCTGGGCCTGTTGATAACTCTCATAATGGAGGGGTTGTTCTATTTTTTTCCATCTTCGCATGAACATGGAACATGAGTTTATAGATTAAAAAAATTAGCGCACTTGGCAATTATAGATTCAAAACATAGGGACATAAACAAACACTAAAACATAGCCAATAAACATTGACAAGAACAAAGATATGTTTTACAAAAACACACAACCTCAACTTTATTTCTCTGATAATTATATTATTACATCTTACCTCTCTTTATAGAGGTTTTCAATTACAATTCTAAATGTAGTCCATGCAAACATTGAACTAAAATAGATTGTCTAAACATAATGTGGATGTGAAAATTTGCATATGGTTAGCATTTTAAAACCAAATTAATCATCAACATCCCTATGAAATAACTCCACATGCTAATAATTCCATCTAAGCAGCAAAGATCTAAGTAGATAAATTGAAAGCATATAATGAAACATGGAGCAAATTATATCTCATAGTGGATTGGTGCTATTGTTGAAAATAACCATTTCCTAATCCTTGATAGATAAGCTAGTGATAATGATGGAAAAGATCATTTCTCAAATGAAAATAGTGACCATGCATGATATTGGAGATGAAAATGCTAAGATTGTGGAGTGGATGAACAAAATGAGTTCTCAAGGAGAGTGACCTTGCATGAGGATAAAGCCTCTATTTGAAGATTCTCAAGTTGAAAGAATGCTTATGGGAGAGCAATGTGGGACTAAAGATAAACCAATGGGGAGAGGCCACTTGTCATCATGTGGGTGGTTGATGCATGTGTAAGATTTGGGAAATGTGCCCAAGAGGGGGAAATTTCAAATTCAAATTTGAGAGTAAATGCTAAGAGGGAGACAAAAAAATGAGAAATACATGCAATGTTGGAGGGACATATCAATTTGTCATATTTTTCAAACTTGAGGTAATATTCCTCATAAATGCCATGTTGAGTAAAAATGACGATTTTAATAAATCAATAAATTGATTTATTTGTGCAAGTGGCATTATCTAGAGGATGCAAGTGGTTAGGATTAGCATAGCTGATTGCAAGCATACACAAACATGATCAAAACTTTATTCCATATTGGATTGGTGCTATTGTTGAAAATAGCCCTTTCCCAATCTTTGATAGATAAGCTTAGATGATGATGATAAGATGGACAAGATTAGCTCTCCATTGAAGAGAGTAACCTTGTATGATATTGTGGAGTTGAAATGCTCAAATTGTGGAGTGGATGAACAAAATCAGTTCTCAAGGAGAGTGACCTTGCATGAGGATTGTGGATTTGTGAAGGATTTGCTTGAGGATGAAGCCTCTATTTGAAGATTCTCAAGTTGAAAGAATGATTATGGGAGAGCAATGTGGGACTAAAGATAAGCCAATGGGGAGAGGCCACTTGTCATCATGTGGGTGGTTGATGCATGTGCAAGATTTGGGAAATGTGCCCAAGAGGGGGAAATTTCAAATTCAAATTTGAGAGTAAATGCTAAGAAGGAGACAAGAAAATGAGAAATAAATGCAATGTTGGAGGGACGAATCAACTTGTCATATTTTTCTAACTTGAGGGAGTATTCCTCATAAATGCCATGTTGAGTAAAAATGATGATTTTAATAAATCAATAAATTGATTTATTTGTGCAAGTGGCATTATCTAGAGGATGCAAGTGGTTAGGATTAGCATTTAATCATGGTTAGATTAGTTTAATGATGATTAGGATGTTTGACCTCTTTGATTTGAATATTTGATTTATTTAAATCAAGAAGGATGGAAGATGCATTTTGATTTAATTAAATGAATGACCTTAGGACTAAAGACCTGATTTACCTAATGAATAGATTTGTTGAGTTTGATTTATTCAATGAGCGGATGAATATGCATAATGCTAATTTTGTGTGTCTACATTTTTCCCCTTTTTGAAGCAATGTACTTTTTGTGTTGTTTCAAAGAATAAACTTGCCACAATCAAATTTCAAAAAAATTCTTCTTTTTTCAGATGCCCAAGCAGAAAGAAGTACACTGGTACATTGCCCCCTCGAGAGATCAAGCAAAAAGATTCGATTTGAGGGTCGATCTCATGATAAAGAGGTTCAAAATGGATGGTTACAAATGATGATGCAAATGAGATGATTTTAAGATGCTTAGAATAACAAATCTATATTATCCTAAACAACTTAAATGATGATATGATATGAGATGGATGAGATTGATGATGTGATATGTTGTGATTATGCAACATATGATTTATGAGATGCTTAGACTAATAGATCTATATTATGGTGATGAACATGTATGTGAGATGATGTACAAAATGATGATGGTTTGTGGATGTAGGATGGATGCACAATGGATGCATTGGTGATGATGATGTTAGCGTGGAAATAAGATGATGACAAGAGGATCCCACAAGTCCATGATTTGACGAGACTTTATTAGAGATGATGATGATGATGATAGATGATGATGATGATGATAAATGATGATGATTTTCTTATCAAGGATTGGGATTTAAAAGGGCTACTTACCTTATGCTTGATTACACACGTAGGTACAATGCATCAAGCTATAAGGAACCAGGATGGCTTTGTACCTATTGCGATGGACTTTGACTCAAAAAATAGATAGGAGTATTCTTGTTCAAGCTTGACATACCAAAACCTTGCTAGGACGTACCTAACAAAGCAAGTATTTTCCAAGTTATTTTACAAGAACGTCCAACAAGCATAGCAAAAAAAAGATAATGATCGTTGCCCCATTCCTATCTCTCTAAATCCTTCATGCGGATATCATCGAGAGGTCCTTGGAATAAGATAAATCAAAAGAAAAAGATGAAGTACGCAAACAAGTCAATGTTCTTCATATATCCAGCCAAAGGGATTTTGTTTTGATAGGATAAGAATCCAAAGTGATATCCAAAATGATGCCCATTGTTAGAACGATATATCCTAGGACACACATTGTATAGGATGATGATGGTTTGATAAGTTGATTGATAGGTTGTTGATATAAAGTTGACTAACATGTTTGAAAATGATCAAGAGTTTGATTTTTTTTGTAAGATTTGTTGTTTGCTTTTGATTTTACGATTCACGTTTTCTTTTTCCAATTGTTGTGATTATTTCTGTTTATTTTGCCAAAGGATGAAGGTGACGATCAGTTTATCATGGATGATTGATTATTACAGGTGCAAGCGAGATGAGGTGGATGGATTTTTTCAAATATTTGGATGTTTTTGTGTTTTGCGATGTTTTTGAAGCTGTTTTTAGTATTTTTTCAAGATTTTACAAATGTTTTGATTTTTTGAATTTCTGAATGTTTTTGGATTTTTGTGTTTTTTGAATGTTTTTGGATTTTTATGTTTTTGAATGTTTTTTGTATTTTTGATGTTTTTCAAATGTTTCTTTGGATTTTGATGTCTCAGGGGCTAATTAGAGATGAGCCTTGCCTACATTTAAGCTCAGAGACAACGTAGTTCGGATTCCAATGTTTTTGATGTTTTTCTATTTTTTGAGTGTTTGGATTTTCGCATGATTTGGATGTTTTGGATGTTTTTTGGATTTTTTGACGATTTTGACAATTTGGATATGGATGTGTGTGAGGATATCAGTTCTTTGTTTTAGATTTTGTTGAAAACCAAGCTAGGGTTGATTGATTTGATTGATGAATTGATTGATGATGATAACATTGTTAAGGATGCACAACAATGCAAGGATAGATTGATCGATATTGATGATGATAACATTGTTGAGGATGCACAACAATGCAAGAATAGCGTTAAGAAACACAAGGATTGGGATGGATATCCCAAGATGATGACAGATTAATGATGATGATTTGATTGGATTTGACTGATCAGGATTATTGAAGCTTGGTTTGGGATAAAAGTTGTTTGAATGATTTGACATGATGTGTAAAGTGAAACCTAGGTGCAACTGATAGCGATTATTTGGATTGATGTTCAATTGAAAGATGAAGATTGATAAGGAATGTCTTCTCATCAAAATATGCCATGGGCTAGTGATTTGGATTTTGGATCGCAATTGCTTTGACCAATTTGTTTTTACGTTTTCCAATGTTCAGATCGCCACATAAGTTGGAGGATATAGATCAAGATTTATTCTTGAAACAAGGTGTACATATCTGCCCCCAATGTCTAGTAATGTATGGAATGTGATGGGATGGATGCGTGGATAGGTGTATGGATGGACGGATATGGTAAGCACACAAAGGATACCAAGGATTATCTTATGAGAAGATAAGGTGTTTGGATAAAGAATGTTGATTTGGATATTGCTTCATGGCTAAGATAACATTGGATAGGATAGGATCAATGAAAATGACCCATGTCAAGATGTTTTACCATAAGCAAGCGTAAAGTGTGCCCCAAACTTTGTCAAGATCAAGATAATTTGGACTATGGATGTAGATGGATAAAAATGGATTGGATAAATGGAATACTGGATTTATTATGGATGGGATGAGATGCTTTCATCTGAACTGGAGCACGTAGATGCTCGATTCTACACATGATGCCCATTTGCCAGGTTTTCATCATGGTCTTGCCCAAAGCGCCGCCCATGCAGTTTTCACTAGAAGATGATTTTTATCTTTACAAAATTTAATCCTTTTTCTTTTTTTTTTGGATTTTCATATATTTTGATTTTTTTTGTATTTTCTGAAAGATTTTAAGCTCATGCTGAATCACAAAGTGTTTTTGATGTAGATTCCCCTTTCATAATGTGCCATCGATATCCTGCTTGAAGAAGTTGCTTTGCTAAGATACGTGCACTTGAATACAACTTTTGAGATTCTTGACCTAGTTCATCGATACCGGAGTTAACTTTGTCTTTGTGCGCACATCGCAATAGAGTGCCTCTAGAATCCTTATGATGAAGCGTCATTTCCAATACATGGTCAATGTGAGAACTGGATATTATGTGTGGAGGCGTGGATGGAGTGTGTTTAGGGATAAAAGATGGATTGGTTGATAGTTTGGAACCTTTGACTCTCCAAACTTGGGAAGATGAGCAATGATGGGTGGATAAAAAAGTTTGCATGGAATTAGGACCAACTGCTTGATATACCTTGTACATTGCTTGAAAAGCTTTCTTTTGGTTTTGTGGACATCTTTGATGGATACTTTTCCCTTTTTTATTTTGCCCCATAGTTTCTTTGACTGATGGAGTTTGATAGGGGTGATCTTTCTTTGTATTCTTTGGTATCCATTTGTATTTGATTTGTCTATTATGCTTTCTAGCTTCTTTTTCTTTGATAATGTTCTTTGTACTTTGATTCATTTCTTTCTTTTGATGTTGGTCCTAATTTGTAGATGGGGTGGTGGGTGGATGAAGATTCATGATGTGGTTGGTTGTAGTATTGGCATTGGTTTCATCATAAGGATTCTTCGTGCTTCCTATGTTGATGTTTGCTTGAGATGAAGTTGCCCCCAGTATGGTGGTAGTAATACCTTCGTGGTTTGATTCTGCTTGTTCCGAGAGCTTTTGTTTAGAATGCATTCTCTAATAATCGACCATTGTAGATGATGTTATTTTGCTTTGCTACTCTACTAACTCTAGAATATCATGTTCTATCTAACTTGTTTCCTTGAGCGGATAATGTTGGACATCCATATACCTAATGTCCTTAGTCTGAATTCAGGATATATCTGATCCTGATGTTGATAACTCAGTTTGACTATAGGAGTTGATAATCTGCTCTTTGTGTGTAACAAAATTTTGTTCTAGATGAAGATCATCTACGTGTCCATCCATATAAAGCATCTCATGGGTAGATGGAGGAGTATGTGCTACATGGATATGATCATCTTGCATAGATAGGAGAGTGTCCATTAGATTGTTGTAGTATTTTGAAGATATAAATTCTTGATCTTGAATGATTTTGAAGTTGCTTTCAACATGCTTTGGATCAAGTTCTTGACATGGGTCAGTTTCAAAGGATGGATTGGTTACAAATGGTTCTTGGATATCTTCATTAGCCATGGGAAATGGCTTAATATCTTTTTGATCTTCGAATGGACTTGGATTAGGCATTGAGTTGAATATTCCTTCAATATCAGCAATCATGAGGTCAAAGGGGTTCAACATGTCTTGGAAAGGACCATTGCGAGACCTTAGTAGAAGATTTTAGTCTTGCTTTGGGATAAATTCTTGAGATATGTCCTCTAACTCACAAGGCAATGTAGAGACATTTTCAACATGATCATAGGTCAACGAATCATGCATTATGTCAATAGGATCAAATAATCCCAACACTCCTTGAAATAGATCACTAAAAAGTGGCTCTTGATGTATGGTGAGTTGATCATTAGATGGGGTGGAAACATCTTCCAGGTGCTCATCGATGGAGAGATCTTGATCATTATTTTCAATAATTGTGGTGAAGGGATTTCCAATTTTTTCCACCATAAGGTCAAATGATGTTGTCATTTCTTGGATTGGATCATTGTTGGTTGGTGGATTTTGATCATGATTGAAAAGTGACTCTTGACCTATGTTGATTTGATCTTTGGACGAGATAGAAACATCTTCAGTGTGATCTTTGATGGATAGATCTTGATCATTGTTTTCAAAAATTAAGGTGGGGAGATTGTGAATGCTATCACCAGTGGTTGAATGTTCATCGCTATCCCCAATAGTAATCCTTTTTCGTGTTTGTGCTTGTGTTTTTTGGGTAGCTTGAGAGGCTTGGGCAGCTTGAGAGGCTTGTTGCACTTGTTGAGCTTTTCGTGCTTGTTGCATGGCTAGATATTGTTGGATAGAATTTTGGTAGGCTTGGTGAGCTTTTAGCGCGATGTCATATTGTCTTGCTGCATTTTGTTTCGGTGGTAGTGGTGGTGGAATTGGGATTATGTTGGATGTAGTGACAAGTGATTGAGATACACTTGGACCGATTATGGTAGTGATGGGTTGAGATATGATGGGTGTGATAGGGGTGGATGGAGTGATCGAGGTGATAGGAATGGTCAGAATGACCAAGGTGATAAGTCCTTGGGAGACCATGTTTTAATTTGTCATGATTGATGTTGTCATTTGATTAGGTACCATCTGTTGGTGCGATGTCAATGGTATATTCAAAGGATTTGATGTGATGACTTGATTGGTGTTAGGTGGATTGATTTGGATAGAATGATTGGTGCTAGGTAAAGGGGGAAACCCTAAACCAAGCAATGATGTTGATATGGGTAATGGTGGTGGAGATGTCTCTTGGCGCAATGAATCAACTATTTTGGTAAGTGTAGCAATTTGATCTCGCCAAATTTGTTCTTGATTTCAATCTCGACTCCCTTGATATAGTTGATTTGATTTTTGTTCACGCAGATTTGGCGTGTGTACTTGTGTTTGATTTTGGACAATTTTTTGATTTGGGATGACACTTAGATTTGGCATGATAGGTTGAAATTGAGCATTGGTGTTGGGAATCACATTGTCTTGACTTGGAGTCATTAACATCTTGTTTGGATTTTGAACATTATTCATGTTATTTTCAAACATATTTATCCCAAAGTTTTCCAGATTCATGTTTGGAAAACTTGTACTTGGTACCTTCTCATTTGGCATGTAGGGATTTGGTGGGCTGACATTCATTTGAAGGCTCATGTATTGATTGTTCGGTTGGAAAACTTGTAGGTTTGGACTTAGATCTACCATCGTGAAATGTGTTCCAATATTTGATTTGGGCATACTCACACTTGTGCCATTGAAATTTGTAGAAGGTAATGATCCCATGTATGGAGTGTATAGATGTGAGTGTTGATAATCAATCGGTGTTGTAAGGGTTTGAGCATTCAATAGATTTGGATTACTCATGATGTATGGATCAAGTTTGTATTCCATGTTCTCCTTGTGTTTTGACCTTGTTAAAAAAGTTACCTCTAAGGTTCTTAGGACCAATGACAAGATGAAGGATGAAAGGGGGAAATGATATGATCTTGAACGTTTAGGGACTTTGGATCAATGCTAGACTTAGGGCTTGATTTTGATTGTTTTATTTGGATAGTGAACTTGAAAACCCTAAGATGTTGGATGTGATTTTAGGATGAACTTGTTCAAAGGATTTTTGGTTCAATTAAATGTATGAGAAAGGATTCATTCCCATACACCTAGCTAAACAAGGTGATTTTGATTGTGATGATTTACCCAAGTCTAGAATGATGTTTTCAAAAGCTCTAAAGTTGTTTGGTGGGATGGGATGATAAATGTTTGGATGGATGAAGTGTTTTAGTTGCTCCTAAATGAACCTAGGAAGGACTTGTTTACTAGACCAAGATAGTGAAGAACATGTATTTCTCTAAGAGTAATTCAAAATCAAAAGACTAATGTTTGCATGAAAACCATATGACCAAAAGATGTCAAGCACTTTGTGTGGGGTCCAATTGATTTAATCTTTGCTTAATGGATTCTTTTTACCACAAACATGCTCTTGATTGTGTTTCAAACTGAATGTCCAATGTTCTAATTCCCTTTCATCCCACAAAGTGCATTATGAGGAAGTCAAGGAAATCAAGCCAAAGGTTACCTAGATTTTACTTTAGTAGAAGCAAATTGAGATGAAATCCAAATGTTTAGATGCCTCTAAGGACACGAATACCAAGGGAAAGCAATAACATGAGAATTTGGTCAATGATATTTGCCTCTCCTAAAGGGTTTGCAATTTTGATGATTCGTTGAATGTTGGTTTTCCAATGGTTTTGATTAAAGCACTGTGTTTTCAAACTGACTCACAAGCAATATAACATCCTAGCTCAATTGGTACATTTTTCTTGGTGGGCTTGCCTCATGCCCTTCATAGTAGAAGAGATTATTTTACATGCAACCAAGGAAAAAATATAAAGGTATGTTAAGAATGAAGTCTTAACCTCTATATTTCAACCAAGAACGGACATGGCAAGTAACTTCTTGGAATCCAAGTTCCAATGCACCACTTTGATAAACTTGTTGGATGGACTGGTTGGCAACTACAGAAAAGGTTCTTAATGACACAACATCGGGGACATGGCGCCTTGCAAGTGTCTAGCATGCCACTAAAGGCTTTAATCAATCCTACTAGGGGCTCTTATACATTTTACGGTAGTACCCCATGCTAAAAGGCACTGTACATCTAAGGCCTACATACCATGAGGACTTGACAGTTTAGTCTTATCCATTTGTATACCAGCCTGAATGAAAAACCGGTTGGAGTCACCTTCGAGTTCTCCTTTCAGATATGTCTCTTAGGTAGGCCCCTCTAAAGGTGACTCAAAGAAATAAAATTCATTTTGATTGTTTCTCTTGCACCCTAGATCACATGAAGCGCAAGGGGAGAGGATACGCACTAAAAGTGCACTAAAGAAAAAATCACACAATTCAAACAATTGTTTGTTTTAGCCTCAAAGCAATGATGAGTTCATTTTAAAGCACCAAGAGGAAGTGTTAAATTTTCCTTGTTCAATTTTTAACCAAATCAAAAAGCTAGTGAGTTTCTAGGGTTCAGTTTTAATCCAACTTTGAAAAGATCAAATCAATGATTTAGTTGGCTTAAAACAGAAAACTAAAGTGTAAAATGGAAGCTCTAGTTCATCATAATGAGCATTAAAAAATGCCTTTTGAAAATTTAAAATCTTATGTTTAACTCTTCGACTCCACTCTTTCATTGTCTTTGCTCGACTCCAATGCTCCTTCCCAATGTCAACCTTACCTACAAGCACCACAAAGTAAAATGTTAAAAATGAGATTTGTGATGAATAAATTTTTAAACAAAATGATTGCATTCAATGCAAGAGTTTCTCTTCCTTGATGAACCCTTAGATGTGGATGGTGGATCAAGATTTCATCTCCTCCTCATATGCTACCTGCAACCTCTCTAAGTAATAAATTTTATCCTAGACACTTGTAATCACATGTGAATCTTCATAGAAAAAGACAAGGGGCCTGCAGATTTTGGTTAACTTGGTCTTCGTTAGCAATAAACAAACAATCGTTATGTTAGATCAAGAATATGTAATAAAAAAAAGATTCAATGTTGTACACCCCTCTGATTTCCCCTCTATTTCTACACCTTCACATGTGTCACGCAAGAAAAAACAAAGTGAGAATAAGAATAAATCAGCCAGCCATTAAAGTGTTTTGAAATGTTTTAACTTCCTTTGCACCAATTTGTGGATGTGAAAATCTGCATATGGTTAGCATTTTAAAACCAAACTAATCATCAACATCCCTATGAAATAACTCCACATGCTAATAATGCCATCTAAGCAACAAAGATCTAAGTAGATAAAGTGAAAGCATATAGTGAAACATGGAGCAAATTATATCTCATAGTGGATTGCTGCTATTGTTGAAAATAGCCCTTTCCCAATCCTTGATAGATAAGCTAGTGATAATGATGGACAAGATCATTTCTCAAATGAAGAGAGTGACCTTGCATGATATTGGAGATGAAAATGCTAAGATTGTGGAGTGGATGAACAAAATCAGTTCTCAAGGAGAGTGACCTTGCATGAGGATTGTGGATTTGTGAAGGATTTGCTTGAGGATGAAGCCTCTATTTGAATATTCTCAAGTTGAAAGAATGCTTATGGGAGAGAAATGTGGGACTAAAGATAAACCAATGGGGAGAGGCCACTTGTCATCATGTGGGTGGTTGATGCATGTGCAAGATTTGGGAAATGTACCCAAGAGGGGGAAATTTCAAATTCAAATTTGAGAGTAAATGCTGAGAGGGAGACAAGAAAATGAGAAATAAATGCAATGTTGGAGGGACAAATCAACTTGCCATATTTTTCAAACTTGAGGGAATATTCCTCATAAATTCCATGTTGAGTAAAAATGATGATTTTAATAAATCAATAAATTGATTTATTTGTGCAAGTGGCATTATCTAGAGGATGCAAGTGGTTAGGATTAGCATAGCTGATCGCAAGCATACACAAGCATGATCAAAACTTTATTCCATATTGGATTGGTGCTATTGTTGAAAATATCCCTTTCCCAATCCTTGATAGATAAGCTTAGATGATGATGATAAGATGGACAAGATTAGCTCTCCATTGAAGAGAGTAACCTTGTATGAGATTGTGGAGTTGAAATGCTCAAATTGTGGAGTGGATGAACAAAATCAGTTCTCAAGGAGAGTGACCTTGCATGAGGATTGTGGATTTGTGAAGGATTTGCTTGAGGATGAAGCCTCTATTTGAAGATTCTCAAGTTGAAAGAATTCTTATGGGAGAGCAATGTGGGACTAAAGATAAGCCAATGGGGAGAGGCCACTTGTCATCATGTGGGTGGTTGATGCATGTGCAAGATTTGGGAAATGTGCCCAAGAGGGGGAAATTTCAAATTCAAATTTGAGAGTAAATGTTGAGGAGACAAGAAAATGAGAAATAAATGCAATGTTGGAGGGACAAATCAACTTGTCATATTTTTCAAACTTGAGGTAATATTCCTCATAAATGCCATGTTGAGTGAAAATGATGATTTTGATAAATTAATAAATTGATTTATTTGTGCAAGTGGCATTATCTAGAGGATGCAAGTGGTTAGGATTAGCATTTAATCATGGTTAGATTAGTTTAATGATTATTATGATGTTTGACCTCTTTGACTTGAATATTTGATTTATTTAAATCAAGAAGGATGGATGATGCATTTTGATTTAATTAAATGAATGACCTTAGGACTAAAAACCCGATTTACTCGATGAATGGATTTACTAAGTTTGATTTATGCAATGAGTGGATGAATATGCATAATGCTAATTTTGCGTGCCTACACATAAGACTGCACATAATAGTTAAAGTCAACATGTAGTTACAAATAGTTATCAAAAACTAATTGTTTTCAAATAGCTCTACATGGCATCCTTAGTGAATTGCATGGTGGTGAGGCTCATGCATCACTTCCCAACATACTCTTCTTTGATGTTGAGACTCACAATACAATCTTGAAGTTTTGTAAATTGAACCTGAGAAACTCAATGTATTAAAATTACTATCACTTTAGTCTTATAGACTCTCAGTAGCTTTCTTATAGAAGCTAAGTACACATTTACTCATTTTTCTCCCTCTTGAGAGATTACAAGGTTTCACTTCCTTTCTCTTACATAGAGAAGGCTCATAGTCCCTCAAATTACATGAAACCTTTCAATGTGTCAATCATAACAAGCAGTCATCACCCACTTGACTCAAAACTTCAAACTTTGTTTGAAAATAATTTATTTTAACATGCCAACATTTAGGGTTATATAACCTTTTGAACATATCTCTAACTTTTTTCCAACTGGATCTATCAACCCATCGATAATTAATCTTCATACAATCTTTCCCAAATTTTCCATTCCACTCTTTGTTCCAACATGATTTTTCAAAATGATTCTTCAACCCAAAAATTGTACAAGGATGAAGATCCCAACATTTCTCTTTTTTATGTCCTCCCTTGTGACAATGAGAACATTCCATAAACTCCATACTTTTAGCTAATTTGCATTAACCTTTAACACTTGTTACATGATTTTTCTTTCTCTCACCATATCGTAGGCCTTCATTCTTTGACCTCATATCTGGTTGAATGGGCTATCTCATTCCTTGTTCATGTTTTCCCAAACCTTTTCCTTCATATCCCATTTTTTTCATAATTTTCAAACCAACACTCTTTTCAAACTAGCATTTGTTATTAGCATCACAACCTACAAAATATGTAGTTTCAAACACATCTTCATCTTCAACTTCACATTTTTTACTTGAAGAAGATTTAGCTACATCACACATATCAAATGAAGAACACAAATCATTTGTATCAAGGAGGTATCACACATAGATGGATTTGAACTTAGAAATTCATTGCATGCTTCTAATTGATCATTCTCTTCTTTCAATTTTGATATTTCCTTCTTTTGTAAACCATTCTCTTCTTCTAACCTCTTTAGGTTTTCTTCCAAATCTTCTTTCTTAATTTTGACTTCATCAAGCAGCTTCAATCTTCCTTCTAACTCTTCATTTTCTTTTTTCACGTTCTCTAATTCTTTTTCTATATTTTTATTCTCACACAAATAATCATATCTCTCTTTTCCAAAATCTAGCATCTTTTCTATCAATTCTAATTTACCAGTTCATCTATCAAACTATATTTCTCACACTTTAAATTTAAAGTTTCTTTCTTCACCTTGTTACCAGTCTTTCCTAATGAAAATAAAAAAATTAAACTCACCTTATTGAAATTAGGGAGGTAGATTCTCACAATCAGGGAAAGCTACATAGTCCTTGAATAAATCTATGAGTCATGATTGTAAACTTTATTCCTGAGAAAATAGACTATTAAGATCGTGGGAATACGTAGGGGGGATACTCATTGTGAAAGGGGGGAGCATTTCACTAAAAAATGTGTGAACTATCTTAAAGTGATTTGATGATTGCTTTGGAGGTTAGCAAATCCCCATTTGGTGGGGAAGATTGGGGGGGGTTTTGAAATAATTCAAGCCTAAGGTAAGAGGTGTGGCTAAGGTTGTGGAATTGGGCTTTACATGTGCCATTGGAATTTTCTTAAAAGTTTCTAAAGTCTCTTCAACAAATCCATGGTAGACATATCCATGGTTCATTTTTTCCTTTTTTTTTATGATAAATTTCTTCATTGCACTTTGTGGATCTAGGTTTAGAGTTGTTTTACCATTTCAAATTTGTCTCCCCAAAACACTACTTGATCTACACCCCCATCCTAGAAAAAAGAGAAATTGCAAGATTCAAACCTTTATTTGACTCACCTTTTGGGTTGATAGTTACTTCATGGTTTGGATCTCATTTCTTGAATGAAATATTGGAGAATAGGGTTATTTACCCCATTTCTCCATGTTTCAAAAATTTAGAATTAAATTTAATTGACAAATATAATTGTCAATATAAATATAAATTGGCTGCAAAAATGTGAAATTGAATGGAAGTTATAATTTGTAAATTTGTGTAGGTTGGAAATCTGACAACGAAAGGGGATTTTCATTTTCATCAAATTCATATATTTCTCTTCATATGTATCTTCAAAGAAATATTATTCATAGATATATTCTATAAAGTCTCCCCATGTGGGACTATTGCCCATCTCTCTACCTGAAGTAGAATTATTCCTCTGTGATAAAAAATTAGTTTCTCATGATTGATTCACATGGCATTCAAATTTGAGAAGAAAAAATGTTATTTTCAATATCAAAAGGTATGTGCAGGATCATGATGGACTGAAAAGTTGCGATATGATGGGTATGTGTAGGGTATGAGGCTGATGACTTTTTTTTTACCGAAAATTGATGAAACAAAAAGGGCTTTTAAAGGAGATTCTCAGATATCCACCAATATAAATTATTCTTTACTTTGAATTTAATAAATTATTATTATTCATTTTCTATTTGAATTACAACTAAAGTCCCGATTGATAGGCTGATTGAAAAGCATCTATAGCTTTCAAATGTTATCACATTTTTTTAATCTGAAACATGCATCACATTATATGCTTCACATACTATAGGATTAAAACAAAAATTGAATTTCATGAGGTTTTGACCAAGTTAAGGTGGTCAAAAATATGAGTTTTTATATTTTTTAAAAGTTGTAGTAAAAAAAAAATAATTAATTATTACTTGGAAAAAAATTATTAAAAAAATGCATCACATTGGGGCGTGAGTCCTCTACTTATATCTAAAATCTTAAAAAAAAATTATCATTTTATTGTGGTTAGGGTGGTCAAAAAAACACCTACTTCTTATTTCTTCCTTGAAATTTAAGTACTACTGCATTGAAATTTTAAATTTCCACCAAATAGATTTAAAAAAAAAAAAAACCTAGTAGTTTAGAAACTACATTCAATTTGATACAAATTTTGTTCTTACATATTTTTGAAATAATATAGCTAACTTATTCAAATTTTTACGTCAAGTTGCCTAACTCTGATTTTTTTGAATTTTCAATGCCACTTAAGGGCCTATTTTTTCTATGATGATCTTGCACATACCCCATTGAAGAATTTATTCATAGAGAAGTATTTGTCCAGCCTCAACAATCAATCATCCATAACATTTTGCACTAATCTTGCATTGAAAATTCAATATATCATAATTTATTTACATTTTGAAGTGAGTGTGATTACCAAATGGTTTGCCCTCCATGCCAAGTTGTTGGTTATCCCAAAGAATTTGAGAGAGTTGACTCATGATATCTTCTCATGATTTTTTCAAAGCTTCTTTATCCATCACTTTGAAAGGGTTTGATTCTAGTTCAACTTCCATCATTGGTTATGTGTATTTCAAATAGAGATATTTTGATGGTTTTTTTAATTTCTAATCCCAACCTTAGATAGACTGACTATGTTTGTGTACTAGTGTACTTATTTCCACTGGGGCATCTAAAAAATTAGAATTTTTTTGAATTTTGATCACGAGAAGTTTATTCTTTGAACCAATGCAACAAGTACATTGCTTCAAAGAGGGGAAAAATGTAGACATACAAAATTAGCATCATTCATATTCATCTATTCATCAGGTAATTCAAGTTCATTAAATTCAATCTCCTAAGGTCATCCATTTAAATTAAGTAAATCAACTTTGTTTAATTTAAGCCTAACATCATCCTTTTAATTAAATAAATCAAAATTTTATTTAATTAAATCTAAAACATCTTTCATCTCCTTTTTGATTTAGTTTATTCCCTAAAATTGAAGTCAAATGGGTCAAATCAAATAATCCTCTTTTAAATTAACTAAATCATGATTAAATATAATCTAATCACCCATCACATCCTCTAGCTTTTCCCACTTGCACAAATAAATCAATTAACTCATTTATTAAATCCTCATTTTCCCTCAACAAGGCATCTTTAGAGAATATTCCCTCAAGCTTGAATTTGAAAACAAGTTGACTTGTCCCTTCCAACATGGCAATAACTCCCCTCTTACATGCCCCCCACTTGGCATTTAAGTCCCTTTTACTTCCTCCAACAAGCCAAATTTGAATTTGAAAAGGCCAAATAATCTCATTTATTGGCACATTGACCAAAACTTGCACATCCTCCATCCACTCACAAGGTGACAAGTGGCTCCTTCCTATTGGCTAAATCTTTGTCCCACATTGCTCTCTTTTGGGCATTCTTCCAATTTGAGATTCTATAAATAGAAGGCTCATTCTTCAACAATCCATCCACAATTCATGCAAAGTTACTCTCTTCACATTGAGAGCTAATTTTTCCAATTATGATTTGCAACATCAAGCTTGTTAAGGATTGGGAAATGGTCACTTTTCACAACAAAGTGCCACCAATCCACTATGGGATAGGTATCCATTATGCTTTTTTTTTATGTTCTTAATTAGTTATTTTATTTACATTGTGAGACATGGTGGATTATTTCATACGAACACTATGGTATTTGCATAGTTTGAACTAACCATGCTAATGTGTTTTGATGTTTAAACTATTTTGCAGATTTGTGGTGCTCACATAATAGTGCTAGAAGGAGGGCCAAACTAATGTATCTCATTTCTATTTTTTCTTTTATTTGAAAAATTGTTACTTCACTCTGTTTTCCATCACATGAAGTAGGAATGCTATTAAAAGCTTTGGTCAATATCGATATTGCTATTTAAAATTGATATTGTTGTTCTATTGACATGGTTGTATTAATATTGCTCCCCATCTAACACCAACTTGTTTGTCATCTTGGTAAATTGTGTAATATTTTCTTGCTTGAAAATGCTCTTTTAGTTTGTTTCAAATCATTGTTCTTTTAACAAAGCATCAAACTCACTTTTTGAGCATCTACAGTCTGTTCCAAGTTGATGTTTCTTTTTTTTGGAAAATCCAAATCTTGCATTAAATTCGTCTTTGAGCCATGACTGCCTGCTGAAACTTTAATCTTTGTTTTAGCCAATAGACATCACACTAAGATTGTCTTCTATGTACATAGGAAACCAGTCAAGATTGCTTTGATGTATTTCCCGACCTTCCAATCCAAGCATTTTGGGAATGCTAGGACCACAAATACCAATTTCGAGCAGTCCAACCTGCTTGTTTTTCCCCGCTAAAGAAAATGAAAGTTGTGTTGCAAATATGCTCTTCCCCACCCCACCTTTCCGAAACAAGACTAAAATTTTGTGTTTCATAGTAGCCATACGCTCTGTTATAGTTATAGCAACCAAATTACCTAGATACGTGCACAATTCAATTACCGCCTGTAGAATCTCTTACAGGGCGCCCAATGAAATTAAAAGTATGGTGCATTATTCACTTTGAAAAATAGAACATGTAGAAGGGGATGTTGTTATGAAGATTCTCATTTGTATGAAGAGAAACTTAAAAAATTTCCTGAGAGAGTTGGGGAACACCACAATGATTTGCTATGTCGGACGACTGCGAAAAAATATTTCCTCATAAACAACTGATCAAATTCTCTACAAAGCAAGATCAAATGTCAGTCAAATACTTTTTCATAGAAGTCTGGGTGCTTCCTCGTAAATAGAAAGTTAACTTTGTTTTTTTTAATCCTTCTATGGTGTGCATTAGCTGGATATTTATTTAGTGTATTGACTTGGCATTATTCAAAACTATTTTTTGTTGATGTTAGATGAGCATCCACGTTGTGCCTCTAATCTTTGAATGGCATTAATGGTCAAAAAATTGCATTGAATTTGTATTCTACAAAATACGCATTTAGTATTGAGGTGACCGATTGCTTTAAATAGTTGCAACTTTTTTTAATTTTTACACATCTTGTCTATGCTTCCTTTTTTTTCTAACATGTCTTGAATCATTATCCAATGAGGCTCCCCTTCTAGTATGGTTTACTGTAGGTTCAAATAAATTTCTAAAGTCTTCCATTTTACACATTGGCAATAGTGGCAGGAGCTGGATCTACACCAAACAATTGACTTTGCATAAAAAATTTGAAATATTCTTCATCCAACTCATTTTATGTGCAGCCTACAATCATCAAGTCTTTCTGTTGCATTGAAATTATTATATGATTCTAAATTGTTCCACATTATATTTAAAATGAAGTAACATTAAAAAATTTGTGTGTATTTATTAGTGTGGAAAGCCCTTAGAAGGGCGATTTGCATTGGCAGATGGATCTGTCTTGATTGTTGGCTCGATTGAGTAGTCATTGCAGCTGCATACAGTACCCACGTTGCATCATAGAGAGGAGTAGCTTGTCAATATGAATGCAGTGGAATCTTTTTTCTCCGTCCGTATGATTCTCGAAACTCAATATCACACTTTCCCTGTTGTAAAATAGCATAAATACAGTTGCATGTGCGGCAACTGTGACAGGGTCACTCATCAATAAGTCAAGAGATGCTGGAAATCCAATAGCATTTTCTTAAAAGTTTGTTATGCCCTTTTTTTAACAAGTATAGTCTACACATATCCTGCAATCAATGTATTCCATGAGCTAACATTTTCTTTTAGACATTTTGTCAAATGTGCAGGGTAGTGGGACGCTAGTCAAAGATTGTGGAAGTTGGTTTTACACCTGCTGGTTGCATGAATTTAAACGCCTTTACCTGCAGTATCGTATGACTTGCCAAATGCATTTGCTTGAAAGCTTTTTTCAAAGACTTTTATTCACTGTTGATATTATTTGCTTAGCCTATTGCGCAGGTCCTGAAGTCATTACAGGTTGTGAGAGAATGTGAGAAGTCAGCTATACACTTGATAATTACATTTCATTAGAATTCTACTGTGAAGTTGTGAATAAACATGGAAGTTGACATCATCATCATGATATTTTCATAAGAGAGAATGGCAATACAAATAGATGATTTCAAATGATGTGAAACCTGACATACATTCTTCTAGTGATATGAGAACAACTAGATGTTATGAGGGAAATTAGGCATTGACAGTTTGGGTGAAGGAAATAGTGACAGGGAAATTCCAAATGATCTGTCTTGTCAAGGCCTGCTCATTATTTCTTGTGCTTACGATAGCTCAATGCAAGAAATAACGACAGTTTTCCCACACCTCGACATACAACATTTAAGCATTGAAATCAAAGTTATTGCACAAGCAACTCCTGCGAAGTGGAAGGGATGGTTACGCTGGTGTAGGGATGATTACACTCTCGAATTGCAATCACAGTGGTTTTCTTTCTTTATTTTTTAATGCCTACAGTTTGTAGCTTGTGAAATATTTATATTTGTTGCTATTTTTATCCGCTTGAAATGTACAAATCTTTGAAGAATCAAATCATCATCAATAGCAATCAAGAAAAGAAGCTCGATTATTTTTTTGGTCAATTTGTAGCTTTTAAAATTTCATTGTTAGTACATAATATGGATAACCAACAAAAGCACATGATCAATAGAAGGATAGGAGGATTTTGGTCTTCTCTATCACAAAACTATAGTCATTATATTCTCTTTCATATCTAACTTTCCAAATTTGACACTGGATACCAAAATGGTTTTTAAATTCAATGGAGACATCAACATGGTGAGTACAAAATGTAGAATATGCTTACAATTATATTGACTTTCAAAGGGATACTAATTTTATTTGACTTGTCAGTCAGGATTCAAACAATTTTAAATTCTTTCTACTAGTTGAGGTATTAAATTGTGGATTTGTTTGGATATTTGAACAAGGGAAGAAAATGCATTAATAAGTGCTTGCATATCTACTTTAGCTGACACCCATTTATGGTTTTTGGCAAGCATCTTCTTAATTGATGTAGCTCATTTATTTCCTCTAGGCAAAGTGAATGGGAATCGAGATAAAAATAAATCTTACTTGACTGCAATCTTACTTGTCTTCATTCAATCAGTGTAAATCTTTACCAGGGAGATATCATAACCAAGGGGAATCTAAGCTTGATATGATGGGCGTTTGATTTTGCAATTTGGCCACCATACTTTACATTTGAAAAGGGAAAAATTAGTTTCTATTTGAGATTAAATAAAGTTGTTAATCTACGATTGAAATTTTGTGTTGCTAACTTAAAGTTGTTGGGTGCAAATTGCTAAGGTGGAGTCTATCGATCAACTCTTCATAAATTTTATCTACTTCTCATAAAAGACAGATAAATCACAAGTAGATTGGAGTTGGACAAATTGAGCTAGAATTTGAAAGAAAAGCAGTTCTTAATGCTTATTGTAAAATCCTAGAGCTGCCTTTTTCTACTCTTTTTTTTGTTTTGAGCCAACTAGATTAAAATAAGCTTGTTACAAAAAGGCTTACAATGAACATTAGGACACAAACTTACTAAAGTTAGTTTTGGATTTAAACAATTGAACAAGGGAAATTATCAATTTTCCTTTGGTGCTTAAAATGAAGTCATTATTGCTTTGTGGGCCTTAAAACGAACATGTGTCTTTTACACTTTGTAATCTTTTCTGTAAAATAATCTCATCTAAAAAGGCGCTTGCACTTCTCTCATGCTTAATGGCGATCTTGAGAATCAAAAGTCTTTTTGATGACATTAAGTTGCATAAAATATTGCCTCCACACTTCATTTTGTGAACTAAAATTGAACAAATCTTGTGAGTGTGAGTTAGGTATATCATGTGTGTTCTCCCTTTGTTTCTAAATGAAGGTTGATCGAACTACGGATGTGCTTGCTCATTGTTGTTTACCTTTAGAGGGACCTTCCTAAGATACACATCCAAAAGGTAAACTCGAAAGTGACTCCAACTAGTTTTTCATTCGGGTCGGTATATAAATGGATAAGACTAAACTGTCAAGTCCTCATGGTATGTAGGCCTTAGTCATACAGTGTCTTTCAGAATGGGGTACTACCATAAAAAGTATAAGTGCCCCTAGTAGGATTTATTAAAGCCTTTAGTGGCTTTTTGGATGCTCGCAAGGTGCCATGTCCTTGATGTCTCATCATTAAGAACCTTGTTTGTAGTAGCCAACCAATCCATCCAACAAGTTTATCAAAGTGGTGCAATGGAACTTAGATTCCAAGAAGTTACTTGCCATGTCCGATCTTGGTTAAAATATAGAGGTTAAGACTTCATTCTTAACATACCTTTATATTTTTTCCTTCGTTGCATGTAAAATCATCTCTTCTACTACGAAGGGCATGAGGAAATCCCACCAAGAAAAATGTACCAATTGAGCTAGGATGTTATATTGTTTGTGAGTCAATTTGAAAACATAGTGCTTGGATCTAAAACATCGAAACCAACATTCAACAAATCATCAAAATTTCAAACCCTTTGGGAGGAACAAATACCTTTGAAAATTCCATGTGTTACTGCATGTCCCAAGGGGTTATTATCCCTAGAAGGCTTCTAAACAGTGAGACCTATATCTTGATTTGTTCATTCCAAAGTCAACAATAGGAAACTATGCTCTTGAAACCTTCATTTTCGCATAATGGACCTTGTGGAATGAAAATAGAATTAAGACATAGACATTTAGTTTGTAAACTAGGCAAGAAGTGTGTTTGTGGTAAAATCAAGTCATTAATCAAGATTAACTCAAATTGAACCCCACACATGTGCTTGTTTACCTTTTTATTGTCTTTCGAGAAAACATTGGTCTTTTGGTTTGAAGTACTCTTAGAGAATTTAAGTGTGTTCTTCAATATCTTGGTCTAGTAAACAAAGTCTCTCTAAGTCTCTTAGGATCAAAATCAAAACTTTCATCCATCTCCCAAATATCAAAATCAAAATCACCTCACAAACAATTCTTGGAGATCTTGAAAAAATACCTCATGCTAAACTTTGGGCACATCACTTGAATCAAATAAAAATCATTTCGTGTGTAGATGAATCCTTCTCCACTTTTTTAGTCAAATTATTGGTCTTTTTGAACAAGTATATCCCTTGATAACAACCAACATCTTTTGGTTTATGAGTTCACTATCCAAAATCCAAAATCAGATCAAATCAAAATCATCATGTTTGGGTAGTTGTGTCTAGATGAATCCTTCTTTACACATATACTCAAATTAGCATCTTGTGGAAAAATTTACTCTAGGACAACATCCAACCTCTTAGATTTTATGAGTTCACTATCCAAATAAAACCAATCCCAAATCAGATAAAACATTAATCCATGTACTAAAATTTAGTATCCTCTTCAAGGTTTCCTAAGAGTCCCAATCATTCATCAATCATCCATATTTCATATCTCATCACCATCCTTTTGATCCTTAAAATATTAGACTTTCTTTTTTGTACCTAGAGTTTAGATCAATCCAAAGAATTAGAGGTTCACATCCTACATTCTTGAAAATTGATGCTTATTTTATGGTCCAAACCAGACCTCAACACAAGACAAACATGAAATATAAACTTGATCCATACATCATGAGTAATCCAAGTCAATTGAACTTTCAAATCCTTACAATTCTGATTTATTATCAACACTCACATCTATATAATCCATGCATGGGATCATTATCTCCTACAAACCTTGACGGTACAACAAATGTGAGTATGCCCAGTCAAAAGTTTGGAACACCTTTCCCAATGATCGATTTAAATCCAAGTCCAAACTTACAAATATATCAACCAAATAATCAATGCATGAATCTTCAAGCAAACAAAATCATTCCACCAAATCCATACATGCCAAGTACAGGTTTACCAAACATGAACATTTCAAATCCACACTTGACAAACTTTGGGATAGATATGCTCACAAAACATACAAATGTTGTTCAAAGTCCAAACATGATGATTATGACTCCATGTATTGATCAAAGTCAAGGTAACACCATGCAAATTCAAAGTTACCTAAATCAAGTCAATGTGATTCCCAACATCAACAATGTTCAATTTCAACCCATAATGCCAAATCTGAATATCATCCCAAGTCAGAACATTGTCCAAAATCAAACACCACAAGTACACACTCCAAATCTACTTAAACAAAAGCCAAATCAACTATATCAAGGGTGCCAAGATCAAAATCAATACCAAGTTTTACTAGACCAAATTGCTTCACTTGACAAACTAACTGAAGCCTTGAAACAAGAGACATTTTTACTCCAAAATCAATGTACTCTACCATTGATTGAACCATGTCATCAAAGTAGTAAGTTGTGGCCACAACCATGTCAAGAGCAATATCTCCAATGTCAAGAAGTTCGATACCAAGATCAACAACATCAACAACAAACCCAATCACCATGTCTCCAAAATCAATCACCACATGGTCAAATCTGACAAGGTAACAAATGAAAATACACACCACTTGGGGGACCCATCGAATTGATCATGTAATAGTTGAAGCAATAAAATCTCAATAAACTCCCTATTTATGAGGATTATCAAGAGCCCTTAGCTAAACCACTAGGGTATAATGAGAAGTACTTTTGTGGCTTCCACAAAACAAAGGGACACACAACATCATATTGTATTCGACTCAAAAATCTCATCCAAGACCTTATTGATCAAAAGATAATCACTATTGGGGATAATGATCAAGATCTATCCATCAATGAGCACCTTGAAGATGTTTCCACCTCATCCAAGGATCAAATTAACATACATCAAGAGTGACTTTTCAATCATGATAAAAATCCACCAACAATGATCCAATTCAAGAAATGTCAACATCATTTGACCCTATGGTTGAAGACATTGACAATATCTCCACCACAATTTTCAAAAACAACATTCAAGATCTCTCCATTAATGGGCACATTGAAGATGTTTCTACCCCATCCGATGATCAACTCACCATACATCAAGAGCCACGTTTTAGTGATCTATTTCAAGGAGTGTTAGAATTATTTTATCCCATTGACATAATTTACAATCCATCGACCAATGATCTTATTGAAAATGTCTCTACATCGTCTTATGAGTTAGAGGACATATCTCAAGAATTTATTCCAAAGAAAGATCAAAATATTCCACTAAGGTCTAGCAATGGTCCTTTCCAAGACATGTTGACCCCCTTTGACCTCATGGTTACAGATACTGAAGGAACCCTAAACTCGACACTTGAAGATATTGAACCCCTTACCATGTATAATGACGACATCCAAGAACCCTTTATAAGAAATCCATCGTTTGAAATTGACCCATTTCAAGAACTTGATCCAAAGCATGTCAAAAGCAATTATGAAATTAATCAAGATCAAGAATTTGTATCTCCAAGATACTACAATGATCTAATGGACAGTCTCCTATTTATACAAGATGTCACAAATGATGATCATATCCACATAGTACATACTCCATCTACCCATGAGATTCTTTCTTTGGATGGACATGTAGATGATCTTCCTTCATAACGGGATTCCTTTACTCCTGACATTATGACACAAAAAGAGCAGATTATTGATTCCTACGATCAAACTGAGTTGTGAACATCAGGATTAGATATATCCCAAATTCAAACTGGGGACATCATATATGAAGATATCCAACATTATCCACTCAAGGAAACAAGTCAGATAGAATAGGACATTTCAGAGTCAGTAGAGCATCCAATTGAAATAACATCATCTACAGTGGTTATTTATCAAAGAATACATTTTAAACAAGAGCTCTCAGAATAGGCAGAATCAAAGCATGAAGGTAATACTACCACCATACAGGGGGAAACTTTATCTAATGCAAGCATCAACATAGGGAGCACAAAGAATCCTTATGATGAAATTGATGCTAATACTATAACCAATCACGTCATGAATCTTCATCCTCCCATCACCCCATCAATGAATTGGGACCAACATCAAAAGAAAGATTTGAATCAAAGAACAAAGAACATTATCAAAGAAAAAGAAGCCAAGGAGCACAATGGACAAATCAAATACAAATGGATACCAAAGAATACAAAGAAAGATTATCCCTATCAAACTCCATTAGTCAAAGAAACTATGGGGAAAAATAAAAAAGCGAAAAGTATCCATCAAAGATGTCCACAAAAGAAAAGTAGGATTTTCAAGAGACGTACAAAGTGTATCAAACAGTTGGTCCTAATTCCATGCACACTTTTGTATCCACCCATCATTGCTCATCTTCCCAAGTTTGGAGAGTCAAAGATTCCAAACTGTCAACCAATCTATATTTTATTCCTAAACAAACTCCATCCATGCCTCCATGCATGATATCGAATTATCACATTGACCATGTGTTGGCAATGACCCTTCATCATAAGGATTCAGAAGGAACTCTATCGCTATGTGCGCACAAAGCCAAAGTTAACTCTGGTATCATCAAAGCATATTAGGAATCCCAAAAGCTACATTCAAGTGCACATATCTTAGCAAAGCAACTTCTTTAGGCAGCATACCGATGGCACATTATGATAGAAGAATATACATCAACACCACCAGGTGGTTCAACATGAGCTTAAAATCTTTTAGAAAAATCCAAAAAAATTAGAAAAAAGGATTGAAAATAGTAAAAATAAAAAATTGTCCTCTAGTGAAAACTGCATGGGCAGCGTTGTGGATAGGTACCATGATGAAAACCTAGCAAATGAGTTTCATATGTAGAATTGAGCATCTGCATGTGCCACTTTAGTTGAAATAATCTTATTCCATACATAATAAATCTAGCATTCCATCCATCTCAGCCATAATAAATCCATTCATCTATGGACCATTTATCCAAATCCATTTTCATCCATCTGCATCCATCGTTTGAGTTATCTTGATCTTGATGAACTTTGGTGCACACTGTACACTTTCTTATGGTAAACATCTTAGCATGAGTCATTTTCAGTGATCCTATCCTACCCAATGTTATCTAAGCACAAAAGCATTATCCAAATGAGCATTCTTTATTTGAATAACTTATCTTATCACAAGATAATCCTTGGCATCATTTGTGTGCTTATCCATATCCATCCATCCATAAAACTATCCAAGAATCTATCCATGACATTCCATACATTGCTAGACACTGGGGGCAGATATTTGCATCTTGCTTCAAGAATAAATCTTGATCTATATTCTCCAACTTATGTGGTGATTCAAACATTGGCAAACATATAATCAAATTGGTCAAACCACTTGTGAGAAAAATTCCAAATCAATAGCCCATGGCATATTTTGACAAGAAGATGTTCCTTATCACACTTTATCTTTCATCGAACATCAATCCAAATGATCATTATCAGTCTCATCTAATTTGCATGTCAAATGTCACATCAAATCATTCAAACAGATTTTGTTCCAAATCAAGCTTCAAAATCCTGATCAATCAAATCCAATCAATCCCTCATCATCTTGGGATATCCATCCTAATCCTTGTGTTGTTTAACACTATCCTTGCATTGTTGTGTATCCTTGATAATGTTATCATCATCAATCCCTCGTCATCTTGGGATATCCATCCTAATCCTCATGTTTCTTAATACTATCCTTGCATTGTTGTGTATCCTCAACAATGTTATCATCATCAATCCATCAATCTGATCAATAAACCTTAGCTTAGTTTTAAACAAAATCCCAAAAAAAAGCTCTGATATTGTCACACATATCTATATCCAAATCATCAAAATCATGTGAAAATCCAAAAACATTCAAAACATATGGAAATCCAAAAATAGGTCAAAAAGATGAAAAAAAAAGTTGTCTTGTCAAACTATGGGTCTATGAGCCTTGAACGTAGGAAAGGTTGATCTCTAATCATCCCCCGAGACACTTCGGTCAGTCCTTTAGGAGTTCTTCAGATATAAACTAACATTTCATCATGTATATCTTCATCTATAAATCGGTCAAATTGTAAGTCGAACTACGTGGTCTCTGTGTGTATAATGTAGGAAAGGCTAATTTGTTGATCAACCCTTGAGGCCCCTAGGATAGGTCCTTAGGTTAGTATCTTTGTCAAAATATTAGAAAACCCCAAACATTTGAAAATAAAAAATCAAAACAATTGAAAATCCCAAAAAATACCAAAAACAGCCATAAAACATTGCAAAACTCCAAAAACATCCAAATATTTGAAAAAATCCATTTGTCTCATTTCACTTACACTTGCAATAACATTACTCATAATAAATGATTGTCATCCTCAACCTTTGGTGAAACAATAAGAAACAAGTCTAGAAAATGAAAAAAATGAAAACTCAAAATGTCAAGTCTCAGGTTTAAGTTAGTACATAAACAAGTTGGTCAACTCTTTGTGTCAATAGCCTATCATCCAATCAATCCCAAATCAATCATCTGATAACATCATGTCCTAGGATGTATCCTTCCTACAATGGGAATTATTTATCAAAAAGAACACTTTGGATAAACGAAATGATGTGCCGCCATCCACTAACATGTCCTATGATGCATCCTTCCTACAATGGGCATTATCTTTTGGCAATAGTTTCAGTTCCTATCCTTAAAAACACATTTCCTTTTGGTTAGTGGCATTGAAGAACATCAACCTGTTTGTTTACTTTATCTTTGTCTTTTGACTTATCTTTTTGCACTCATTCCAGTAACCTCTGGATGATGTCCAAACAAATGGATTTAGAGAGATAAGAATGGGGCAACGATCATTATCTTTTGTCTGTTGTGCTTATTGGACGTTCTTGTAATATAACTTGGAAAATACTTGTTTTGTTAGATATGTATGGAGGGTGTTTTGGGCAACTTGTTGACTATTGCATTGATAGGTTATACCTTTCTGTGTTTTGGTCTAAGGTGTTTGAAACTTCTAAAGTGCATCCTAGCAAGTTTTTTGTATGTCAAGTGTGAAGAAGAATAATCCTACCTATTTGTTGAGTCAAATTCCATCACACTAAGTGCAACACAATCCTGGTTCTTTATACCTTGATGCATCATGCTTATGCGTGTTATCAAACATAAGGTAAGTTACCCTTTTAAAATCCCAATTCTTGATAATAAAATCATCCATTTCTCATCATCATCGCTCATAAATTTGGCTTGTTGGATCCTCTTGTCATCATCTCATTTCTCATGTCTTCTTTTTCGCACTAACATTACGTCATGATCAGTTAATCATCATCACCAGTGCATCCATCTTGTATCCACAAACCATCAACATTTTGCACATCATCTCACATGCATTTTCATCATCATAATATAGATCTATTAGTCTAAGCATCTCATAAAAATCATACATTTGCATAAAACATCTACTACATAATCATATAAGCATCATCACATTATCTATCTCACAGACATTATCATTTAAGTTGTTTAGGATAATATAGATTGGTTATTCTAAGCATCTTAAAACCATCTCATTTGCATCATCATCATAACCATCCATTTTTAACCTCTTTATCGTGAGATCGGCCCTCAAATCGAATCTTTTCGCACAATCTCTCGAGGGGGCAATGTACTAGTGTACTTATTTTTATTGGGGCATCCGAAAAAATTAGAATTTTTTTGAATTTTGATCACAACAAGTTTATTCTTTGAACCAATGTAGCAAGTACATTACTTCAAAGAGCGGCAAAATGTAGACATAAAAAATTAGCATCATTCACATTCATCCTTTCATTAGGTAAATCAAGTTCATTAAATTCAATTTCCTAAGGTCATCCATTTAAATTAAATAAATAAACTTTGTTTAATTTAAGCCTAACATCATCCTTTTAATTAAATAAATCAAATTTTTATTTAATTAAATCTAAAACATCTTTCATCTCCTTTTTGATTTAGTTTAATCCCTAAAATTGAAGTCAAATTGGTCAAATCACATAATCCTCTTTTAAATTAACTAAATCAGGATTAAATATAATCTAATCACCCATCACATCCTCTAGCTTTTCCCACTTGCACAAATAAATCAATTAACTCATTTATTAAATCCTCATTTTTCCTCAACAAGGCATCTTTGGAGAATATTCCCTCAAGCTTGAATTTGAAAACAAGTTGACTTGTCCCTTCCAACATGGCAATAACTCCCATCTTATATGTGCCCCACTTGGCATTTAAGTTCCTTTTTCTCCCTCCAACAAGCCAAATTTGAATTTGAAAAGGCCAAATAATCCCATTTATTAGCACATTGACCAAAACTTGCACATTCTCCATCCACTCACAAGGTGACAAATGGCTCCTTCCTATTGGCTAAATATTTGTCCCACATTGCTCTCTTTTGGGCATTCTTCCAATTTGAGATTATTTAAATAGAAGGCTCATTCTTCAACAATCCATCCACAGTTCATGTAAAGTTACTCTCTTCACATTGAGAGCTAATTTTTCCCATTATCATTTGCAACATCAAGCTTTTCAAGGGTTGGGAAAGGGTCACTTTTCACAACAAAGTGACACCAATCCATTATGGGATAGGTATCCATTATGCTTTTTTTTATGTTCTTAATTAGTTGTTTTATTTACATTGTGAGACATGATGGATTATTTCATAGGAGCACTGTGGTATTTGCATAGTTTGAACTAACCATGCTAATGTGTATTGAAGTTTAATTTGTTTTGTAGATTTGTGGTGCTCACAGTGTGATCTAACATATCGGAGCATATCTTCTCTAATAACATTGATCTAATTTTTTTTAAAGAATTCAGATTAAAACACATGGTGTGAGTACCTATGGTATTGTAGAAAGTGGAAAAATTAGCAAAATCTCATGACAATGAGTTTTGAGCCTTCAAAAATCATAGTCATCCTCTAGAATGCAAAATGAATAGTTGGGTTTGAGAAAATAACAAACAAATTTGGGTTTTTCAATAAAATAAATATTTGACTACCCCAACTTGTTGGGGTTATAACTTTTAGTCCAATAGATAAATTTTGGATCTGTTTATGCCATCATAAAGTGATGTAGTCAATCCTAAGGACCTACAACTTAATTGATTTTCCCTCTATAACAAAGAGGAAACCACATAACATAATAGAACAAAAAAATAACAAGTTAGATTTTATTACTCATTTCAAATTGTATTTGTAGCTATTAAATTATAACCTGATTATATTTCTAGAGCAAAAGATCAACCCTACGAGTCTAAATCTTCTCCTTTTTATTTACCAAAAAGCATAAGAAATAACTCCTAAATTGAGAAATCAACTCCTAAATTGACTCCACAGACCATTATGAAATCACAATCTAAAAACAAAAAAGTTAACTCCTAAATTAACTCCTACGGTTATTCCTAACCAAATAGCATATCAACTCATGAATTATCTACAAACGAACAAACAGTCAAGGAACTATCAAGGAACACTTGCATCATCCTCCCCATCTTTTAGAAATTTTGAACCTCCTGGTTTAGAGTCATATAATGGATTTGTCTTGTTGTACTTAAGAAAACTAGTCTTCATGATCCAAGTGTTACATGAATCTGGGAGGCCTTTCCACTTAACAAAATATAGTTTGTATGCCCTAGAGCATGTAGCAAGCAATTTAGTATTGAGAAATCACTCAAACTTCTACCTTTTCTTATTCGATATGTGCTTGGTCCAGTCATTTCTTTCCTTGGGTAAGAGCAAGAAGATGAGTCCACAAAATGTGGAAGTTTTTTCCTTAAGAAAAAAAATGAAATCAACTTGCAAAAAATAAGATCCCACTTTTTAATAAATGGGATCTCATCTAGGTTCGAGATCCTGAGCCTAAAATCAAAAAACGGGATCCTGCTTTTCAAAAAAAGGGATCCAATTTTGAAAAAAATTCATTTTTGGAAAGTTTTCAAAATGAGATCCTATTTTAAAAAGTTTCAAGTTTTGGAAACTATCTGTGAATCTTAAATTTGCATCCTTCAAACAATGACCACCATTAACTGTTAGTTAGTTCAAAAACCAGCAAACCTTAGATTCCCTATAAAATTTATTTGAAAACAAGAATAACAAAAACAATCCCTTTAGATAAGCTAAATGATATGAAAATGATATGAAAATGGAGTAAGATGGGAAAAATCAGTTCTCAAATGAGGAGAGTGACTTTGCATAGGATTTGTGGATTGTGGATATTTTGTGGAGTTGAAATGCTAAGATTGTGGAGGATTTGATTAAGAATGAATCCTCTATTTGTATATTCTCAAATGCCAAGAGTGCTCAAGAGGGAGCAATGTGGGACTAAAAACAAGCCAATGAAAAGAGGCCACTTGTCAACTTGTGATAGGCTTGAGGATGAGCACATTTTGGTCAATGTGCCAAAGAGAGGGAGATTTCAAATTTGAATTTGAGAGTAAATACTGAGTTTGACTTGTGCAAGGGACATGTAAGAGCTTATTAATTACTTTTTTGGATGTACATGTCCACTTGTTTTTGAATTCAAAATTGAAGGAATATTCCTCAAAGATGCCATGTTGATGGAAAATGCTGATTTTAATAAATCAATAAATTGATTTATTGGTGCAAGTGGGAAAATCTAGAGAATGTGACATGCATTAGATTAGATTTAATCCTGATTTAGTTAATTAAAGAGGATTAGGTGATTTGACCTTTTTGCATTAGATTTAAAGATTAAACTAAATCAAAAAGGAGATGAAAGATGATAAAGATTTAGTTAAATAAATATTTTATTTATTTAGCTAAGGGGGATGATGATAAGATTAAATTAAATAGAGTTAATGACCTTTAGGAGATTGAAATTGATTTAATTGATGATTGGATGAATGTGAATTTGATTTAATTAATGAGTGGATGAACGTGAATTGAGTGCACGATGCTAATTTCACATGTCTACATTTTGCCCCTCTTTGAAGCAATGTACTTGTTGTGTTGGATCAAAGAATAAACTTTATGTGATCAAAATTAAAAAAATTTCTAATTTTTCGGATGCCCTAGCGGAAAGAAGTACACTAGTACATTGCCCCCTCGAGAGATCGAGCGAAAAGATTCGATTTGAGGGTTGATCTCGCGATAAAGAGGTTCAAGATAGACATATGGATGGTTGCGATAAAGAGGTTCCATGTATATCAGCATGAAGTTAGTTAAAAGAAAGCAAACAAAATGGCATTCTTTATGAAATAATCCCTTATGCTCTACAAATATAACAATGAAACAAACTAATTGAAATCCTAAGGAGCATAGTAAATGATATATTTCATAGTGGATTGGTGCTTTTATGGAAAGAAGCCCTTTCCCAATCCTTGCTAAGATGAGCTAAATGATGAAATGCCTTGAAGATGGAGTGATGGTGCACCAGGAAAAATTAGTTCTCCTGAAGAGAGTGACTTTACATGAATGATTGTGGAGATTGTGGAGGATTTGATTAAGAATGAAGCCTCTATTTGTAGATTCTCAAATGCCAAGAGTGCTTAAGAGGGAGCAATGTGGGACTAAAAACAAGCCAATGAAAAGAGGCCACTTGTCAACTTGTGATAGGCTTGAGGATGAGCACATTTTGGTCAATGTGCAAAAGAGGGAGATTTTTAAAAAAAATCAATTTTGATTGTGGCAAGTTTATTCTTTGAACCAACACAGCAAGTACATTGCTTCAAAGAGGGGCAAAATGTAGACACGTGAAATTAGCATCGTTCACTCAATTCATGTTCATCCACTCATTAAATAAATCAAATTCACATTCATCCATTCATCAGGTAAATCAATTTCAATCTCCTAAAGGTCATTAACTTTATTTAATTTAATTTTATCATTATCCCCCTTAGCTAAATAAATCAAATATTTATTTAACTAAATCTTTATCATCTTTCATCTCCTTTTTGCTTTAGATTTAAAGATTAAGTCTAAAGCAAAAATTTCAAATCACCTAATCCTATTTTTAATTAACTAAATCAGGATTAAATCTAATCTAATGCATGTCACATTGTCTAGATTTTCCCACTTGCACCAATAAATCAATTTATTGATTTATTAAAATCAACATTTTCCATCAACATGGCATCTTTGAGGAATATTCCCTCTAGTTTGAATTCAAAAACAAGTGGACATGTACATCCAAAAAAGCAATTAATAAGCTCTTACATGTCCCTTGCACAAGTCAAACTCAACATCTACTCTCAAATTCAAATTTGAAATCTCCCTCTCTTTGGCACATTGACCAAAATGTGCTCATCCTCAAGCCTATCACAAGTTGACAAGTGGCCTTTTTTCATTGGCTTGTTTTTAGTCCCACATTGCTCCCTCTTGAGTACTCTTGGAATTTGAGAATCTACAAATAGAGGCTTCATTCTTAATCAAATCCTCCATAATCTTAGCATTTCAACTCCATAATCTCCACAATCATTCATGTAAAGTCACTCTCTTCAGGAGAACTGATTTTTCCCACCATCACTCCATCTTCAAGGAATTTCATCATTTAGCTTATCTTAGCAAGGATTGGGAAAGGGATTCTTTCCATAAAACCACCAATCTACTATGGAATAGATTATTTACTATGCTCCTTAGGATTTCAATTAGTTTGTTTCATTGTTATATTCATAGAGCATAAGGGATTATTTCATAAAGAATGTCATTTTGTTTGCTTTCTTTGAACTAACTTCATGTTGATATACATGGAATAGAAATAAAAGTTGCAGATATCTGGTGTTACACTATCCATTTCGGAAAAAAAATCCATTTTTGGCAATTTTCAAAATGGGATCCTGTTTCATAAAAGCATAAAAAATTATTTTTATATAAAATGGCATCCTGTTTTAGAATGGGATCCTACTTTTTAAAATATGAATTTTTGGTCAGGTTAGTGCATTGTTTTTATTGTTCGGGAGAAGGTTTGGGGATCAAAACCTAGGCCCTAGACCTAGTTTGACTTGCAAGTTGAAGGTTCTAGCAATGTCATAAGAAAATAGTGACTTTGGGCATATGTTTGAAGACATTTTTTATAGAATTTTTCGATGAAATTAAAACTCATTATAGATGAGACAATGTAGATTCCAAATATGTATTTTTTCTACAATTGGATTAAAATTTTCATTTTCATTTAATTTCTAATGAAATAGGTCCATAAACTTGAATTATCAGGGTTTATTAGTATTCTAATAACTTTTTATTAACATAATATTTTGACAATTGGATTGCAGAAAGCGTACTTCAGACAATTATTTTCAATTTTTTAAAAAATAAAAAAATGATAAGTTTAGGTCATCTTATGCATGACGTACATGATGATTTTTTCAAAACACCAAATATGGCTGATAAAAAATTAACAAAAAATTTTTTTAATAAAAAATTACAAAAAATTATGGAAAGCGTGCTTCAGTGAGTTACTAATATTTTCCCAAAAGTATTTAGAAAATAATGATTATTTAGGTCAAAATATGGATGACGTACATATGCATGGTATGGTAAGAGAAATGACTTTTAAACAATGGTTTTTAGAAATTCCTATTGAAAATCAATTTGTATCATCTGGGTATTGAAAAAAATTACATATTTGGAAACTAGAGTCCAAGTATTGCATTTTATGATTAGTGAATTTTTTCAAGATTTCATCTCTAAGTGCTTCAAATTTTAAGGTCAAATGTGTTGAATTCTAAAAATCAGGGAAAACACTTCCACTAAATGGCCAAAAAGTGGACTCAACTTCTTGCCAGCACCCCTTTGCCACATGATTCTATATTTATTTGATCATCATTTTTCCTTACGAAGTATGGGTGAAGGTTTGCAACATTAAAAATAGGATTGATATCTAAATCCTTAGGAAGATTAAGCACATAAGCATTGCCATTTATCACGTGTTGAATTTTGCATTGACCAATTTTCTTATGTTTCATCTAGTTATAGGTACCTTGAGGATACCTCTCTTTGCACAAATGTGCCATGACCATTTCCCCTTCCTAGAAGATTTTTTTTCTCCTATGCATATCAACAATTCTTTCATAGTGTCCATTCATGGTTTATAGCTTGTGCCTAACTAGTTAATGTATCTCTTGAATATTTTCTATAAAATTTATAACATCTTGGCTTATTTGTGGGTTTACGAGAAGATCCATTAAATCCACAATTATTTTAGGATTTGACCCATACACAATTTGGAAAGGAGACTTACCAGTAGATCTATTTATGTTGGAGTTACAGGCGAATTCAACTTGAGATAGAATGAAATCCCACTGTCTCTGGTTGTAACCAATCAAGCACCTCAATAGATTGCCTAGGCTCCTTATTTGCTACCTCTATTTGACCATCGGTTTGGGGGTGGTATACTGAACTATATTCCAATCTTCTATCCAACTTCTTCCACAAGGTTCTCCAAAAGTAGCTTATGAACTTTGTGTACCTATCACTGGTTATAGTTTTTGGAATACCATGTAACTGCACTATTTCCTTGAAAAAAAAGTGTGCTACTTGACTTACATTATTCATCTTCTTACAAGGTATGAAGTGGGCCATTATAGAAAAATAATCAACCACTACAAACATTAAATCAAATCCTCTCTAGGTCCGTGGTAGCCGCAAGATAAAATCCATGGAAATGTTAGTCCATGTTTCTATTCGCACAAGTAGAGGCATATAGAGGCTTGTATTTTTTTTCCTCTTTTTGCAATTTGGAACACCTTACAAGTAGCAACAAACCTATTCACATCTCTTCACATATATGACCAAGAGAATTTCTTATGCACCAATTCAAAGGTCTTATCCCATCCTAAGTCTCCACCTAGACCACTTGAGTGCATCTCCCTTATTAGTTTTTCTCTCCTCGATCCAGAGGGAAAACAAAATTGATGTCCCTTAAATAGAAAACCATCTGCTAGAAAATAGTCCTCACAAGAATGCATACCTATCTTGTCTTGGCTACTTAGGACTACAATTTCTTTTCCAAAATATGGATTTTCTACATATTCATATTTCATTTCATAAAATACAACAAGTGCATTTCTCATTACAACTAGAAAATGACGCCTTCTACTTAGAGCATCAACCACCACATTCGATTTACCTCTCTCGTGCTGCACAAAAAGGTATAAGCCTACAAAAATGAAGCCCACTTTGCATGTTTGTGGGATAGCTTTCCTTAAGAATTAATGTACTTCAAAGATTCGTTGTGAGTCATTAAAAGGAATTCCCTATGTAGAATATAATGCCTCCAATATTTTAATGTTTTTACAACATCTAATTCCTTATCATAAGTAGTATACTTCTTTTTGGAGTCATTTAATTTCTCACTAAAGAAAGCCACAGGTTTACATTCTTGGCTCAAAACTCCACTAATAGCTACTCCTGAAGCATCAAACTCAACTATAAAAAGTTTCTTAAAATATGGTATAGAAATCTAATTGGATCCATAGTTATCTTTCTTTTGAGGTGTTCAAAACTCAAGTTAGTTGCCTTGGTCCAACTAAAGTCCTTTCCTCTTATGCAATCTGTCATAGGTGCACTTATTCCACTGAAATTCCTAATGAATCTCTTATAAAAATTCACCATCCCGTGGAAGCTTCTCACCTCCGTGATATTTTGAGGAGCAGGCCATTCAAGGATGGTCTTAACTTTTTTAGGATCCATGCTCAACCCATCAACTGAAACAACACTACCCAAGAAGACCAACTCATTTTTACAAAATTCACTCTTTTCAAGGTTGATAAAAAACCTTTCTTCTCTAAGTGTATCAAGCACCACCCTCAAATGTTTTACATGTTCCTTCATACTGTTATTAAAAATCAAGATATCATCAAAATAAACTATGAGAAATTTTCCAATGTGTAGTCTAAATACTTGATTAATTGTCAACATGAAGGTAGCCAACACATTTGAAAAACCAAATGGCATCACTACCCACTCATATTTAACCTATCCTTGGTTTTGAAGGCGGTCTTCTACTCATCTCCTTCGTGAATCTAAATGTCATGGTATCTGCTTTTGATATCAATTTTGGAGAAGATTTTGGCACCTACTAGGAAATCTAACAAGTCATCCATTCTAGGCATTGGATATTGATATTTCATAGTGATTTTGCTAATGGCTCTATAATCCACATGCAATTTCCATTTCCCTCCTTTCTTGGGTGAGAGTAGAGCAGGTGTGGAACATGGGCTCATGCTATCCTTTATAAATCCCTTCTTTAGTATTCCATCAATCTATTTTCTCATTTCCTCATTTTTTAGAGTCAATCTGTAAGCAGTCTGATTTAGAAGTATAGCACTAGGAATAAGACTAATTTGATGGGTGATGCCCATAGATGGAGACAAGCCAGCTAGTAGATCGACTAGCATCAAGTAAGAATATTGGCTTAATATTTTTTGCACTTCTACTAGGATAGTTTGTTGATCATATTTCTCTTTCCCCCTGGGGTATAATAGATAGAAAATATCATTCTTAGACTCCTTGAAAAACTCTTTCCAGCTTATTATCGATAATTATAGTGTTTCCATTCTAGTGGATTCTTCTTCTTTGAAAGGCTTCAATATATGGATTTGACCCTCATGTTCTGTCTCATAAGTACTTTCCCTACCATGTGAACTATATGCCTATCATACTGCCATGGTCTTCCCAATAACAAATGGAAAGCATCCATAGGTACAACATCACACAATACTTTATCTTCATAGGGTCCAATATTAAAGGTAACAAAAAAAGATTTATTAACTAGCACACTTTGATCTTTCTTCAGTTCCTAGAGATCTTATATGGTTCAGATTTAAAAATACAAGAACTATTTAATATTTGCACCATTTTAGTACTTTCTAAGTTATTTGTTGAACCACCATCTACTATCACTTTGCATACCTTTCCTTGACACTTGCATCTAGTTCAAGAAACATTTTTCCTTTTCCAATCCTCATATGCAAGTTATTTGTTTCCACCTATCAAGATCTTTTGAATCATCAAGTTCTTTCCAATTTTAGCTTCTAGTTCCACAACTTGAATAACTTCGTCTATCAACATGGCTTGATTTGTAGCTTTAGGATTGAGTGGGAGGTCTTGAACTTTATGATATTCATTGCATATGAAGCATCATTAGGGTTTCCAATCCTCAAAAAATTGTCATCCTCATCCCTTGTCTCAAAACCCTCCTCTTCCTTGGAAGTCAAGCTTCACATTTTCCTGAAGTTCTTCTCCTCTGGTATTTTTGGAGGAACTCCCTTTTCCTCTATCTAGGTTGTTGTCACTCCTTTTATTCGTCATCCTATTTTTTTGATGTAATTTCTCCTCTACTTTTAACACATCCATATTCCTCATCCATAGTAGGTAACTTGAGTAAGGCTAGCTCATCTTGTAGTTGAAAACTTAGTCCATTAAAATACCTAGCTATAGCTTGTTCTTCATCTTCTTGAATATAAGTTTGAATTTGAAGGCTCATAAATTGTTTGGTATAAGCTTGAACAGACTAATCTCCTTGTCTTAGATTTATAAATTCTCTGAACAACTTTTTCTGATAATTAGAGGGAAAGAACTAAGCTTGTAGGTGTTTCAACATCTTCAGCCACAGCCCGATTTTGTCCTTCCCTTGTCTTCTCCAAGAACTCTGCAAATTTTCCCACCATAGGGAAGCATGGGACTTCAACTTGGACATTGCAATTTTGATTCTTTTATGATCATCTTCTTCAATATTTTCCATCTCAAAATAACACTCCAACTCTTGGATTTGGTCTAAGAAAAAATCTAGAATGAGTTCACTTTTAAATTCTAAAATATCCACTTTCACCTTGGAGCCTTTTTTGGATATGAATTCAATTAGCCTCTCAATAGGGTCTTCTACCCGAGCTACATTTTGTGGATGCTTAGGCTTGTCTTTAGAATCATCCAAATGCAGCCTATTCTCAATAGCTTATAATCTTCTAACCCAATCATCAACATTATTCCTTTGAAGACTAAAATTTATCCTGCCTCTCCTTCCCTAGAGCATACGTATCCCTCTTTGGGCCATCGTAGTTTTCTCTCACACCAAGATGATGCAATCAATCCTCAGAACCTACAACTTAATTGATTTTCCTTATGTAACATAGAGGAAAACACTGAAAAAAGAAAAACAAAACAAATAAAAAGTTAGAGTTTATTACTCATTCCAAATGTATCTGTAGCTATTAAATTATAACTTGATTACATTTCTAGAGAAATAACTCAACTCTACAAGTCTAACTCTTCTCCTTTTTATTTACCAACAAGCATAACAACTCCTAAACTGTGAAATCAACTCCTAAATCAACTCCATGGACCATCACGAGACAATAGTCTAAAAAAAGAAAAGTTGACTCCTAAATTAACTCCTACAGTGATTGCTAAGCAAACACTAGATCAGCTCTTGAATTATCTGCAAACGAATAACTAGTCAGGGAATAGTTAGGGAATGGTTGCATCAAAAAGATATCCAAAAGCTTTAATTTTAATCCCTTGAAATGAAAGCCTTTGACAACCATTTCAAGGGACTGATGATACTCTTGACTCCAAATCCTGGTTCAAAGGCCTTTGAAATCACGATTTACTAAAACATAGAAAATACCAAAAAATCAATTTTTTGGTATTTTCCATTTTGGCTTGTGCCAATGCCTCCAAAGTGTTCATGAATGTGGTCAATTGAGTGTTGATAAGTAGAATGTCATAGATTGAGTGTCTTTTTCCTTGGATAAATCAAGGGTACTTCATTTGCTTCATGATGATCAAATTGAACTTCTTCCTTTTGAGTCATGTCAGGAATTTGACTTCTATCTAGATTATGCAATGTTTTATTTTGTGAAATATGATGCATCTTAGATTTTTCTTTTTTTAACTTTATTGATAACTATAACTATTTGAAAATCATTATCTTATAAATGAATGTAAACTCTATTTTATATATATATTATTTTTCCAATACCAAAAAATGTATATTATTTATTTAACAACTACATAATTTTACAATAATAAATTAAAATCTCTTAAAAGACCAGTATCTAACATAATCTAAAACATTAGAATATTAACTATTAAACAAAACAAGCTAACCAGTGTGATGGATCATTCCTCTTAGGAAACTACTATTTGATTTCTCATTGGCAATAAGCAACCACAGGAAACCGATCACAGTGGAACACTGTAGAAATTTCCTTCACTCTTCCTAGTATTGGCTATCATCCATCTCAACTTAAAATATATAGCCTATACTTTTGTTAGTCAATTTGTTTGAGAAGCAAAAGACGCGACTCACAAACCACTAAAAAACAAGAAGTTATTTCTATAATCATCCCTTGAATAGATTTGGAGGTTGTGATGGCTATTTAAAGATGTCAAAATAATTCAAACGTGGTTTTTGGGAACTAAACTTAATCTAAACTAGGCATATCTCCGGTGAAAAAGGATAAGGTGCAACTTATTCCACTGACATTATTAAAGAGTGGAATTTTTCCTTTCCGAGTTATTAGATGATGTTGAATTGTTCTAAACATTCTCCACATAATTAATTTTTTCGCAATTCGAGAAACATCCCCTAGTAAAGTTGGGTGGAAGCCTTTTTTTCTTCGGGTATTCACTGCGGAGATGACATATACTATTTGTTTCCTTGGAAATTGCATTTTCATTTTCATCCCAAATAGCCTTCCAAGCTATGGCTTCCGCAATGGGTAGGATTCACTGCATCTCTCTAGTTTCAATATACATTCTATGGATGTTAGAGATCTTTAATTTTACTGTCTCCACTATCGCTGATGACACGGTAAATTTTACTACAGTTCTCGACATGAATATGACTGTGGGAAAGGAATCCAACATTTCTTTACACTTTTCTCTCAAAGATATTAACAACTAGGTAGCTAATGGTATTCGCTTCAACCTCACAATTCAAGAATCTCGAGGAGTTGTTGGAATGGTGAGAGCATACCCTAAACTATTTCAATGGTTTCAAGAATTTGTGTTTGCATCTGAAATTGTTTGGTTCAATTTTCACAATAAATTTATTTGGGAAAGATTTTACACAGTTATGCAAGTGTTCAGTAGTCCGAAGACGGCAATCCTGGTGTAGGATTCAAAGATTTCCAAGTTTTTGGGCGCTGTAGCGGAACAGGTTAAGGTTTCGTTATTGTCATTTGGTAGGGCGCATGGATTTGGCATTGGAAGTGAGTCCACATATTTACTATCCACAACTCTGAATCATTATGATGATATGAAAGTCATTGCAGCTATTACAACGTACTACTTAGTGGAAGTCTGTTGTCGTGGTGTATTGACGGGGGAGAAAACTAGAGACACAAAAATAATGCACACAACTAGCAAACTTTATTATTATTCAATAATAAAAATCTTACATGTAGAGGATCCCAAATCCTCAAGCTCTGCGATACATGCAAGCTATAGAAGTTTCAGAAAAATTATAGAAATTATAGAAAATCCCCTTTTCCCAGCATGCGAACTCTTTTCCCCAAAAAGCTACCCAAAAATTAGAAACTAGCCAATAAATAACCCCTTTTTGGTTTGGAGCCAAAAACAACATTCGAGATATGAGTATTGGCAGTTTGGTGCCAAAAATTACAATTTGAAATTCAAATTAAAATTCACATTCGAAAAATAGCACATTTCTAAAATATGCACCAACTTATGGAAGTCATAACTTTTAATCCGACTGTCAAATTTTCTATGATAATACCTTTTCAAAAAGCTCAAAGTAGGGACTACGGCTATTATTTTGGGGTTTCCACAAATTTTTGGGTCCATCTGGAACTGTTTAGTGCCTCAAACTGGACTCAGAAGGTTTTTCAGGGCAAAAAGAAGAAAATGGAACTTGAATAACTTTGAAACTGTGAATGATCTTGACCTGATTCTTCAGCCAAAGTGCTTATTTGTCTATCTCGAACGTTCCCATAAATTTTTGTCTTCCCACACCTTCAAATTCACACTTGCTAAAAATAACGATTGAGCAGAAGAAAAAAAAAATAGTTTTGAAAGTTGGAAACTCTTATTCGACAAAAAGGGTATCCGAAAATGCAAAAACATGTACAAAAAACAAACAATAAGAACATAAATGGAAAGAATATTTTTGGGTGATGCAAGATTGCCCTCACACCACTGGATGCTCCTGCATCATGTACGAGGACGATGAATTCTGGTTAAGTGGTGTTTACGCATTGACTGAGGCACTACATGTATTTTAGGAGTGTGAGAACAAGAGAATTTCAAAGACAACAATGCTTTCTTCTCATTTAGGGCTAGACTGAATTAATGAAACCTTAGCAAAATTGAATAACACAAGTGTTGTTATATTTTTCAGTGTGCACACGAGTGTGGATGTGGCTCTCAAAATTTTCTCCATTGCACAAAAGTTAGGCATGATGAGTGAAAGCTATGTTTGGGTTGTCACAAACTCTGTTGCTTCCTCTTTTGATTCTATGTCTTCTTCAAATTTCACAACATTGGAAGGAATTGTGGGAGTCAAAAGCATCATAACACCTCAATTCACAGAATTGCAGAAGAGGCTGCAGCTCAACTCTTCAGAAAATGGTGTCAACCGAATTGGGATACAAGCGTACAGTTCCCTTAAGCTCATTGCAATTGCAATTGGTACCTTGCGTTCAAATGATTCAAAAATCGGAGGGGAGTAGCTTCATCGGGAGATTGTTAAAGCAATTTCTAGGCCTGTTAGCGAGAATTTGGAAGTTGGTGAGTATGAGATCATTAACGTGGTTGGAAAATATTACAAAACAGTTGGGTTTTGGAGAAAAGATAGTGGGTGGCTTCAATTTGCACACAAAGAGGACGACAAGCTTGGGACTATTATCTAGCATGGGGATACCGCATAAGTACCCAACAGCTTCATAAAACTTGTAATTGGGAGAATCAACATGACCATCGACAAGATTTTAGATTTCATGAATGATGAATTTGAGGCTGTTGTGGAAACACTCCCATACAAACTGCCATTGATTTTGATGTGGAGCATTAATAGCTAGAAGTTTGTGGAGCATTAACAACTCCTTCCTTGACTAGGAATTGGTTGTAACCGATTCATACTATTTTTAGTCTTCATTTTTTGAGTTTTTATGATTTTGCTATTGACAGTTGACAGCTGTCCCTTGTTTGTTTCTTTGTGGAGTTAGTTTTTTAGGAGTCTTTTATTATTTGGGGATTCATAGAGAAGTTAGAGAGTTTTGAAGAAAAAAAAGTGTGGGGAAACAATTTGATGAGGGGTTACATGACTGAGTCGTGGGGGAAGACTTAGGGTGTTGGTGTATTTTTCTGAGAGACTGTTATGTTTTATGGTTTTAATTTTAGATGGAGCTGATGCCAATAAAATAATATTGAATTATTCTCAGGATTCTTCCATTTTCTACTTATGTTTTGGTTCTGCTATTTCTGTTATTTCTGAGAATTTGCAGGTGCTAATCTTGGAGCTACATCAGTTTTGGTATCAGAGCAACTAAAAAAACAAAAAAAACCTGGAAATGGCTAAAAGAGGCTCAGCTCGCATGGCTTGGGGACGAAGGGGTAGGAGAAATGCTAGAATGAGAGGTGAAGCAATCAATGAAGTGGTTAGACGGTTGCAAGACCTTGAGGCTAGACTTCCTCATGAAGATTCTGAGGATGAAAATGAGGTTCAAAGAGGAAAGGTAGTAGAAATAAACCCAATGGAAAGACTTATTGAGGCTATCAACAAGCAAGGAACTAGAGTCAAAAGGTTGAAGTCCCAGATTTTAAAGGTGATCTAAATCGTGAAGTGTTCTTGGATTGGATTCAAGATTTAGAAAAATATTATGACATGGAATGAATCGAAGAAGATGACCCATGTAGGGTCAAAGTTGCAACACCTAGGATGAAATCTCATGCAGCTTTATGGTGGGAGAATCCCCAACATGCTAGGAGAACTCAAGGGAAGGATAAAATCAGGTTGTGGCCAAAAATGTTAAAACATTTAAAGGCTAAGTTCTTACCTTCTGATTATCAGCATAAGCTTTTTAGAGAATTTCAAAACTTAAGACAGAAGGAGTTGTCCATATCTGCCTACATCAAAGAATTCATGAAGTTACAAATCATGACTAATCTACAAGAAGATGATGAGCATACTGTGGCTAGATATGTTAATGGACTAAGATTTCAGCTCCAAAATGAGCTTTCTCTACTCAAAATAAACACTATGGACAAAGCATATCAACTAGCCTTGAAGGATGAGGAGAAATTGAATAGAGTTAGCAGAGTGGGCAACAAAAGAGGCAGGAGTAGTTCAAACAGAGGAAGAGGGGGCTCTTCCAAATCAATTATTGAAGAAGAGACCGCAATAACTGAGAAGCCAAACTTCCAAGGAAGGGGTGGTTTTAGAGGTAGAGGAAGAGGACAACCATTCTTGGGAGGTTGGAAACCTTTGAGGTGCTATATTTGCAGTGAAGCTCATAGAGCTGTAGATTTCCCTCAAAACCCCAAAAGAGGTATGATGACTCAAGAAGAAGGAGAAGATCCCATAGTAGAAGAAGTGGAAGTGGAGACAAGAGAGAGTTTGATGTTGAGAAGGACCATGGTAGTTGGGGACAAAGAAAACACCCAAGCTGATTGGAGGAGAAATAGTCTTTCGAACACAATGCAAGTGCAAAGATAAAGTGTGCAAGGTGATTGTTGATGCAAGGTCTACAGATAACTTGGTAAGTACAAAAATGGTACAAAAATTAAATCTTTCTTGCATGACCAAACCAAATCCTTATAAAATTTCATGGCTAAAGAAGGATCATAGTGTTCTTGTGAACCAGTCTTGTTTAGTTGAATTCAAAATTGGCCCATATGAAGATAAGGTATTGTGTGATGTAGTGCTAATGGATGCTTGTCACTTGTTATTAGGGAGGCCTAATCAAGCAGCTTATAGAATGACTCCTCTAGAGAATTAGGAAATGAGAAGACAAATCACTAAATTAATGGAGAAAGGATTCGTGATAGAAAGTGTGAGTCCTTGTGCCACACCTACTCTACTCTCCCCTAAGAAGGGAGGGAATTGGAGACTTTGTATGGACTCCCGAGCCATTAACAAGATCACTGTGAAGTATCGTTATCCATTACCCAGAATGGATGACTTACTATATTTTTTGTCAGGTGCTAAGATCTTTTCCAAAATTGACCTCAAAACTGGTTATCATCAAATTTGGATTTGGGAAGGTGATGAGTGGAAGAAAACTTTCAAAAACCCAAGATGGGTTATTTGAGTGGGTGGTGATACCATTTGGACTATCCAGTGCACCAACTACCTTCATGGGAACAATGAATCAGGTATTTAGATCACATATTGGGAAATTTGTGATAGTTTATTTTGATGATATCTTAATCTTTAGTAAATCCATGAGGGAGCATGTAGAACATTTGAGGATAGTACTTGACATACATAGAATAGAAAGGTTACTTATCAATAATGAAAAGAGTGAATTTTGCAAAGACAAGTTGGTATTTTTGGGAAATGTTATTTCATCAGATGGCTTGAGCATGGATCTAGAAAAGGTCAAGGCTATTCTTGAGTGGCCTACTCCTCAAAGCATTACTGAGGTGAGAAGCTTCTATGGTTTAGTAGATTTTTATAAGAGATTCATCAAGAATTTTAGTGGAGTAAGTGCAACATTGACAGATTGCACAAAATGGAAGGATTTTTCCTGGACAAAGGTAGTTGATCTTAGTTTTGAATAGCTCAAAAAGAAAGTAACAGAAGCACCTATTCTTTCCATACCTGATTTTGAGAAAAACTTTACAGTTGAATGTGATGCTTTAGGGGTAGCTATTGGAGGAGTGTTAAGTCAAGAGGGGAAACTAGTTGCCTTCTTCAGTGAGAAATTAAATGAAGCTAAAAAGAGGTACACCACTTATGATAAAGAATTCTATGTTGTGGTACAAGCTTAAAAATATTGGAGGCACTATCTCTTACATAAGGAGTTTGTTTTGATGACTGACAATCAAGCTTTGAAGTATATAAATTCACAAGGTAAGTTGTCCCATAAACATGCTAAATGGGCTTCCTTTTTGCAAGCTTATACTTTTGTTGTGTAGCATAGGAGTGGTAAGAGCAATGTAGTGGTTGATGCTTTAAGTAGAAGGTGCCATTTATTAGTTGTAATGAGTCATGGATTGGTTGGCTTTGAAGAGATGAAAGGTGAATATGCCAAAGACCCCTATTTTGGTAGCATTTGGATAGCTCTAAACAATCCAAACTATACCAATATGTATTCATTTGAAGACTACATATTGTTAGATGGTTTCTTGTTTAAGGGGTCTCAACTTTGCATTCCCCTTGGATCACGAAGAGAATAACTAATAAGGGAGTTGCACTCAAATGGTTTGGGTGGGAATTTTGGAAGAGATAAGACCTTTGGACTAGTTAGTGAGAATTTCTTTTGACCTAATATGAGGAGAGACGTGAACAAGTTTGTTGTTGCTTGTAGATTGTGTCAAACAACAAAAGGGGGTAGTCAAAATACTGGTTTATACATGCCCTTACCCATGCCGAAGGAACCATGGGTTGATATCTCTATGGATTTTGTTTTGGGGCTTCCAAGAACCCAAAGAGGCAATGATTCAGTGTTTGTAGTGGTGGACCTTTTTTCCAAAATAGCCCATTTCATACCTTGTAAGAAGACAAATGATGCGAGTCAGGTGGCACATTTATTTTTCAGGGAAGTTGTGAGATTGCATGGTGTTCCAAAAACAATAACAAGTGATAGGGATGTCAAGTTCTTAATTCAATTTTGGAGAATCTTATGGAAAAAGTTGGATAGCAGGTTGCAATTTAGTTCAGTATATCATCCTCAAACTAATGGTCAAACAAAGGTAGTGAATAAGAGCTTGGGAAATCTATTGAGGTGTTTAGTTGGAGACAATCCCCTACAATGGGATTTGGTGTTACCACAAGCAGAGTTTGCCTATAATTCTAGCATAAATAGATCAATTGGTAAGTCTGCTTTTCAAATTGTATATGGTGTGAATCCTAAGGGAGTCATGGATTTAGTTGACTTGCCAGTAAGTACACATAGCAGCCATGAAGCTACAAACATTTTAGAAAACATTCGTGAGATACATCAGTAGGTCAGACTCAAATTGCAATCCAGGAATGAACAATATAAGAAGAAGGCTAATTTGCATCAAAGAAGCAAGGTCTTTAAAGAATGATAGTTGATCATGGTACACCTATGCAAAGAAAGGTATCCACAAGGTGCCTACAACAAGTTGAAGCCAAAGAAAATTGGGTCCTATAGAATCATGAAGAAGATAAATGAAAATTCTTATCAAATTGAATTGCCAGAAGATTTAGACATTATTCCCATCTTTAATGTTGTTGACCTTCATTCATACTTAGTTGAAACTAGTGATGAATAGGTAGAAGAAGAGTGAAATGAGATAGATGATGACAATAGGGTCAAGCATTTTCCAAGGAAGACAAGACAATAGATTGAATGAGTTTTAGATACCAAATTGATGGCTACTCGATCCAGTTCTTATAAGTTTTATTTTGAATTGCTTGCCTGATTCTTACAAAGTTCTTGGATTTTAGAAGCTGACTTACTAAAGTATAGAAAAAAAAATCTACCTCATGCACCAGAACCAGAATAGCCAAGAGACCCAATCTTCTTTTAGAGTAGGGGAGGATGATGCAGAGCATTAACAACTAGAAGTTTTTGGAGCATTAACAGCTCCTTCCTTGACTAGGAATTGGTTGTAACCGATTATTCTTTTTGGGACTGATTCATACTATTTTTAGTCTTCAATTTTTGAGTTTTTATGATTTTGCTATTGACAATTGACAGCTGTCCCTTGTTTGTTTCATTGTGGAGTTAGTTTTTTAGGAGTCTTTTATTATTTAGAGAGTCTTAGAGAAGTTAGAGATTTTTGAAAAGAAAAAGTGTGGCGAAACAATTTGATGAGGGGTTACATGACTAACTCTTGGGGGAAGACTTGGGGTGTTGGTTTATTTTTCTGAGAGACTGTTATGTTTTATGGTTTTAATTTTAGATGGAGCTAATGCAAATAAAATAATATTGAATTGTTCTCAGGATTCTTCCATTTTCTACTTTTGTTTTGGTTTTTCTATTTCTGTTATTTCTGAGAATTTGCAGGTGCTAATCTTGGAGCTACATCATGTTTAAAAGGATTTTGACAAAAGAAATTCATCACAGTCTAGCTATGATGCATTGATAAATTATATGGTTCAGGAAAATGTAATTTTGTGCCTCCCTCTCCAACTATTGATCAATTATGTTCTGCTATATCAGAATTTGGATGTTGGGCCAAGAAAACTAATGTTTAAGCTACTAGTTTTCTTGTTTAGGGATTCGACGTTGTGGTTGGGGATGCAACAATATTGTCAAGCTACTCATTGGATGTTGAATTCACCCAACCATATACCCAAACGGGTCTGGTGATGATGGTGCCAATGAAAAGATTGTAAGGGTGACCGTGGACATTTCTACACCCATTCACTGCGGGGTTGTGGGCTGTAACGGGGGCATTCCTAGCCTTCACTACATTCCTTGTGTGGCTCATCGAACATGCGGACAATGATGAATTCAAAGGGAAAGTGAATAAACAAATAGTAACTTCATTAGCGTAAGTATACACATCGTTGTCTTCTCACAAACCTTCAATTTATTGCACAATTTTATTCAACCTGTTAGGACAAGACACTTATATAACCTTGTATTGCTTGCAGATTTTCGGTCAGTGCCTTCTCGTATTTTCCCAAAGTAAGTATATTACCTACCTTGCTTTAAAATTTCATTATGAATTCCCTTTCCTAGGCAAGCACAACTTATCAATTCATAGAGAAAACTTGCTTATAGATGAAAATAGAGACAGGTGAACAACATATAAACTTGTACCTTCTTCGACCATGTTTTCCTATAAATGAGCTTTCCTTCGCCCCCATTTTTTTTTTTTGGAATTTTTTAGAAGAGTCGTTTGTTTAGATTTGGTTGGTCAGATTTATAATATAAGCTTGTAGGAGTTAATGTATTGGTATGGATTTTGAAAAACTATGAAAAGTATAACAGCCACTCATATATAATGTAGTGTATTAGTATCAACATTAAAAAGAATAGCTTATTTTAAAATATAATTATATTAATGTGTTGTTAGTTATGTTATATTAGTTTTTGATAAAGGGTAAAACGAGTTTTACAAGGACCCAAAACCACAAAGTTTACAACAGAAAAGTAAGGAAAAAAAATTCCAACAGACACAACCGGCTGCACAAAAGGAAAAAACCAAAACAAGCATCAGCCACCCACAAAAGACCAGGAAGGTTAGACAAAAAAAGCCAATAGACCAACAAAAAGACTAGCCGCGATTAACCCAGAGTCTTCAAGACAGACTTTGTCTTAGCCTCCAGGTTCTGCATATCTTGAACACCCTTCTTAAAGGTTTGAATCATTTGTGGAGTGGGAGGAACCTTCCTCTTCAAATTGGCCCTGGTTCTCTTAGAAATGCCAGCATCCTCCTCATGGTTTCTTTCGTTGATATCCTCCAGATCAACCACCAAAGACCCCTGTTGAGCTTTGTCCAATTTCTCAGTCATGGCATTGATGATGATGGTGTTGTGTCTAACCATATGATTGTTTTGCTCAGCAATAATTTTGACAGTATTTTTCATTTTCTCTAACTCAATTTCAACATTTCTATCCTTGCCAACTTGGTACTGGGTATCTTTGCTGACATTGTATTCTCTTTGTTCCACCTCTTTCTTATCAAGCACCGCAACCTTAGCTCCCAAAACTTCTAGTTTACTTTGAAGGGCCCAATTTTTTTATTATCTTTAGCTCATTAATTTCATGAAAATTCCATTCTGAAAGTTTGAAATGGTTATCAGCATTATTTCTAGCTAAATCCAAAACATCCATAGTCGGATCTCTATCAGTGTTGAAACAAGTATTAGCAGGGTCAAGAGTAACAGGGGAGCAAGTTCTAGCTTTTCTATCCAACGATGGGTCAGCAGAGGGCTTAGTGTTGTTAGCACTAGACTCCTCAGATTCAGGAGAATCTTCAGAGTACGAGACAATATTTTTAGCTAGAGGATTCTTATCAATACTTTTGGTTTTAAGGGAAGGGCTTCATGTCTTAGGCACAACACGAGCCTTCACAATAAGAGGGTTAGGGTTTTTCTTACTAGTTTGGATAGCGGACAGGTTAAGGCCCATTCTAACTGGACTTAAATTGGGAAAAAATCTCGAGCAGCTAGTTTCAATATCATCATCCTCAGAATCAGGGGAGGCTTCCAAATTAGTGGGGACGGGCATTTTTTGGTAATCTTCAACAATTAATCTAATTAGGCTAGTATGAAAAATAGGGAATCTTCTAGGGTTTTTCTTGTGGTCATCGAAACTTTTTCTCAAAGAATAGAGAAGATAGTAGGGGAGAGAAACCCTGACCTTGTAGTGAGAATGGTTGAGTAGGGAAAAGTGATAATCATAGACCTTGGTGAAGCAACCATCCACAGTTATGTACTCCATGATAAAACAAAGAACCTTTCTCCATAGAGATTTTATGGTGTTGGCTTCGAAGTAGCTCTTAGCAATTTTCACCAGTTTCAATCTTTCCTTCTCTTGTTTTAGAAATCTGATGATGGCTTCATCAGAGAAAACCCTGTCCCTAAAAAACCTTTTCCCATCAGTAGACATTCTCATCACTTTAGCTATAAGGTTTTCGTTGAGCTCAACTTTCCTACCAAAAAGGGTAAGATCCCCATTATCCCAATTTTTCTCAAAAAGATCTGTAGCCTCCTAATTGGAACCATGGAGTTTTTCTAGGAAAGGAAGTAAACCCCCACTTTTAACTTTATTCCAAGCCTTAGCATTTCTTGTGTGCATCTCAAAGCTGTCTGACTCAATTCTTTTCCTATCTCCACCCATCTTGGCAAGCACAGTGGGGCAGACAGAGACGAAATCTTTACTAGAACTGGTCCTGCCAAATCTAAGAACCCACAAAGCATGCCAGGCCACCTTGTAGACTAAGCAACTAAATCCAAGTGGTCCCATACAATCTAATGATTGTGATGTGATAACTCCATCCTATTCTTGTTAAAGAGATAACATGGCTCTTGCCCATGTGATTCATCATAACTCAATAAAGCTCGGACATTAACACTTAGATCACTAAAATTTAGCCAAGTGCTCTGTTCATTACTCTTAACCCCTTCATTAGCAAAAAAAATTGCTATAGCATTGGCTTCTCTATAGGCATGTGAAATCTTTATGTTGTCAAACTTAGCTAGAGTCGAGATGGCATCATCAATCCATGACTTTATTGTCCACGAGGGGGGGGGACTTGCCTAGAAGATAATCAATAGTATTTTTGGAATCACCTTCAAGCCAAAGGTTTTTAAAATTAAGACTTTGGGCCAAATTTATAATATGAAAAGCATTAGTAGCCTCAGCCAGGTGATTGGTATGGGAACCTAGAGGAGTGGTTGTTGCACCTAGAAAGTTGCCAAAGGAGTCCCTTATGACTCCACCACAACTCGCCGCCCCCGGATTACCTTTAGCCATTCCATTGAAGTTAGCTTTGACCCATCCATTAGGTGGAAAAGACCAGCGGACACCCTCTCTATCCTTCTTAGCTTTTTTGGGGGTGCAAGGAAAATCAAGACTTATATTCCATTCCTTGGCAACTATAAGATCATAGGATGAATGAGCCATTTTCTTTGAATTGCTAACCTTCTAGGAGATAACATTAACATTTTCTTTCAGAAATATGATTATTTTATCAAAAACAATGTCCACCGGGGCTTCTTTATCTCTGTAAATTCTGTTGTTATGTTCTTTCCAAAGACCCCAAGCAACATGAGGGAAAGAAAAATCTGATAAAAACCGGAGAATAGGATTGTGAGTTGGGGCTTTCCATTGAAGGAAGAAGTCTTCAATAGACGAGGGAAAAACCCAAGAAAGTTGCCAATAACTAATTATTTTTTCTCAAATTGAGGCAACAAAAGGACAATGAAGGAACAAAGGACGCACTGACTCTGGTTATGTTATATTAGTTGAAATCATTAAATTTTTACAATTTTTATTAATATCTAAAATTTTGTAGTGAATTTTGTAAATAATTTTAATATTAAAATTTATGCTTCATTCTTTATGTCTTATTTTTTCAAAGTAAATATTCTCTTTATAAAGTGCATTGTTATTATATCTTCATAAAACAATTCATATTACAGATTTTTCAACAACTAATTTAATTTTAGATTTAAATAGTAATTTTAATTTGTTAACTCTGTATGATTGATTTTGATTTGAGTTGTGTATGTAGATTGAGAAAAAAAACACTTGAAATAGAAACAATCATACCATTCTCTGGAAAATTGTAAAACAATCCTACCTACCACACAAAAATTTTAAACATATATACTTATTAAACTTTTTAATACATATAATTTACTAAAAAAAATTATACATATATATTATGAGTGTGTGTGTTATATAACACACATCACATACTTTGTTTATATTATTTATTTACTTATAAACAGAAACAAATGAAAATAGTTGCTATAAATGCTTTCTTAATTTTGGGGATGTGTGTAATGACATACTGAAGAGGAAGTGAGGAGTGCTCTGTTGGAAACTTGCAGCCATTTAAAGACAATTTCCACATAACCCATAAAGAAAACTATGCATCTAAGTATTCAGAATCCAAATGCAAGAGAATAGACAACATACCCATGAAAGTATGACACAAGATATACCCTGGGAAAACCCTCAAGAGGGATAAAACCCAGCCTCCAAAAGTATCCATCTCTCATGTATTATTCAGCAATAAAGATTACAATACATCTTCTGAGTATCCATGAACACCATTGAAACAACAAGCTCTCTCCAAACAATCCATGCGAACAAGCATGCAACCACACATCCTGTGTCATGCTTCAAACCTTCACAAATGCTAACTAGAGCTAATCATGCAAAATTGCATCTCACAATAACTACCTTTGTGGTTGCTTTTATAGAAGCAAGCTTCCCACAAAACCACTAAGTGGTATTATACAAAACTATGTGACAATAACTATAAGATTACAAACCATGTCCCCTTATTTAATATTGGATGTTTTATTTATTATTTCCCCAATATTAAATAATTACATTTTTACAACTTAACCTATGTGCCAATGTTACATGCAACATTAAGTGGCCCCAGGAATAATTACATTAAATATAATATGCAAGGTGTACAACACACCTTTTCCCAACATGCTCTGGGCAAGGGAATTGTAGCTACGTGGCTCCTCGTTGCACTAATATTGAACAACAGCTACACTACACATCTGACCTCTATCCTTACTGTGGAAAGATTGGCCCCTAATATTACAAACATGAAAATCCTCACTACGAGCAGTTGTAGGTTACTTGAATGGTTCATTTGTTAAAAAATATCTCCTAGGCGATCTGAAAATACCTCAAGATAGACTGGTTTGTTTAGTAACTCCACATGACTACGTGCAAAAGCTAGAACGTGAGGAAGTGGGTGCCATTGTGGATGAGAGTCCATATGTTCAAATAGTCAGATCTTTTTACCAATGTGCAAAATTCAAAATTGTAGATCAAGGATACTTTGACACAGGTGGCTTTGGATTTGTAAGCAATTCCTCCATATTTTACTTTTAGATATACATGGAGATAGATGCTCATTTTTTCTATTTACATGCTTGCAAATATTTTTTTCCCAAAGGGTCGCCATTTTCATCAGACATATCTAAAGCAGTGCTAAACACATCAGAGCAATATTACACAGTCCAGAAAATCAATGGGAAGTGGTTTGGGGAAAGTACGCCGTGGAGGCAGGGATTCAATCCAACTCCACACCCATTACTCTCACAAATCTATGGACACTTTTCCTTTTCCCTGCATGCATCTATGCTTCTACGCTATTGATTCACATCGGGCAAAAGTTGTATCAGATTTGGCAAGGTTGGAAGGTAACAAAGACACAAGAATTTTCAACGCATGTAGTGGCTATGCTCAAATCTTTACAGATTACGAGGCCCCAGGTGTAATATTTGAAGTGACACAACAAACATCCTCTCAATCATAATAATAATAATAACTACTTCAAACATTTCAAGTGACCGTCCTAGATTGTTGTTTAATCAAGATAAATAGAGCATTTTAATCTGTTTAATGTTTGATTCTAGATAGACCTCGTTGCTTATTTAAGCAATGGAACTATTTGTATAAAATGAAACACATGCACAACTATACCACCTATTCCATGATAACGATTGCACGCTCTATGTAGTTTTATTTATGTATCTAATTATATTGTAAGTAAATTTATTTTAAAGGTGTTATTAAAATTGTAGTAGATATATATTATTCTAGTTTCATTGTTAAATAGTGTATAATTTTCTAATAAAGTTATTATATTTGGCTTTGGTAAAGAATGTTCTAAATGTGTCTTTCAAATATTTGATAGAATTTCTAAAATGTCGTGTATTTTAAACAAGGGAGGAGTAGATATAAAAATAGAAATGTTGAAATTTATATTGATCAAAATAAACTCTTACAATACTATCCTTGAGTTTCAACTCATTCACAAAGACAACCTTCTATAGACTCAACAATTTAACAGACAATTTCAGATCTCTCACATACAGGTGGCTTCAGTTGACCACAAACTAATAGACAGCTCTACATGGCTGGACTCCAAAAGAGTGAGTAGCAATTACAAATACATTGCAATATATAGATAAAAATTCATCAATGGAAGAGAGAGAATACTAATTAAAACAGTATATTTCAAACTATCCAAGAAGCATGACATCAGCTAATAGAACATTGGAAAAATTGTAGGAGTTAATGAGAATCTATTCAAATCCAACAAAGATCACTATCTTCAATGCTTGTTTTAATGCTGAAGTTGAGTGTTGATGTGAGAGATATGGACTTGACAAAAAAGGAGTTGAGTAGTTGGGATTACAATCTCCAACAAAATGTTTCATTAGTTTTTAAAATGTATTAGTTTTTAAAAATTGAAAGGCATCATACAATTGTATTGTTTGTGTTATACACATCAATTTGTATTTAAGTTTACTAGCAGTCATTCATATTTATATTTAAAGGTGACCAAGATTGTCATAATTTGTATTAATCATAAGAACCTAGATAAATTTATAATCTCATTTTAAGATATGTTTATTTCTCATAATAACATAATTTCTTTACAACCAATTAAAATGAAGTTTCCATACATTTCTTATGGCAAGGAGAAAGAAAGTGAGAAGGAATAAAAAATTTAAATTTGTGAGGAGTGGGAGTTTAATGTTGGTAGGGAAAGGGGATGGTATGGAGGAGGATGATAAAGGCTCTAGTTTTGATGAGGTTGGAGAAGCAACCGATGATTGGAATGATAGCCTTGATAGAGGGGAGTGAGAATTCTTCTTGGATATATGGTTGGAGGCACAATAGTTAGCTTAGATTTTTTTGGGTTCTATATTTTTTGATATGATTATCATTAGTGATATTATCATACTCATTTTGTACTGCTACTTGTTTCAGAGAACACTATTGAACTTTTGGAATAGATTGTGTGAGACTTTTTTTATCAATATTTTAGATCACACTTTGTGATCTATGTCATCATGATAATGGAGAACTATAGGATTCCAAAGAAATTGGATTAAAGTGTGTGATCCAAAATATTGATACAAAATTTCTCACACAATCTAATTCAAAAATAGTACCGATCAACACTATGGATTACACAAATCTAATAACTTTAATGCTTTTGAGAAGTTTAAAGAATTATTATATCATGATAGGGATTGCATAAAGGTTTCCTTATTCCTTTTAGATCCATGTAATCTATTGGAAAGTGGGTGGTAGCATTAGAGAATAAAGTGAAGGTAGGTGAGGCTCTTTGCCTAACTATAGTCTCTACGATTATCCCTTGTGGGTTTATAGATGAGCTCCCTTTCATTACCATGGTTATGTTTGCATCTATGGTTTATGTTGAACATGAAAGCTTGCGCTTCTCTGAACAAACTTATCAAAAATTTAGTGAATGAGGGGCCTACTTGCGCTTCACTAAATAACCTCCTAGATTTTTAAAGAAGTCAACTCTTCCTTGGCGTTTGGGGGAAAGGGAGAAGGAAATGCAGAAATGAAACTTAATTATGCCGATGCACCAAAGCTTTTACAAAATTTCATAAACCTTAACAGGGTCCTATTTCTAATAAAGTGAACGCATAATTTCATAGACCCTTCATTGTTCGAAGGTGTGGACACTGAAAAAGTACTCCTTTTTCCTTGCTTGATTTGGGAATAATTAATGATAAATTGGACATAACGAAGCCTTGGTCTAGTGTTGTGAGGTGTTTTACACATCCACATTAGGTATTCAGGCCCTTGAAAATGAAATAAAATGCATTTATTGATGTCTTGTAAAGGTGTTGTAAATAAATTTCACCCTTTTCTAGAATTTTGTTAGGAATTTAAGTCTAATGGACCTATTTTCCCCTTAATTCAATATTGTAAAATGCATTTAATTGTATTTTCACATTAATCTACAAGGCTTGTAAATTAAACCTAATTTTAGTCTAGTGTTGTAATGTGTTTTACACATTCACATTGGATGGTGTGTCATTCTAGGCTATGCAGACCTCATTTTAATGTTGTAGAGTATATTTAATCACACTTTCACATTGAACTTTGTCTCCCTATCCCTAATCACCCTTTATATCATCATTAATAGGCCCCTATGATCCCATATTATGCATCTCGAGGCTTATTTTGATCAAAGGCCTGATAAAATCAACATATAAACCTAATTTCTTCACTCCTCGACATCCTAGTTGACAAAAGAGCCCCTGCAGGACCCATTCACCACTTTGGGCGAATGAGTCCCATTTGGGCCATTTTTGAGGTTTGAATAGGAAAAGCTGGGTTTTAAGTTTAATTTTCTTCCATGTAGGCCTTCGAGATCAAATTAATAGGAATTTTAAGTGGATTTCCTACATAAACAAGCTTATAAACCTAATTCATTATTCGTTCATCATTCATTCATCATTCATCATCCATCTCAAGTCAAGCAAACTAGGGTTTTAGCATTTTAAGTCATCAAGATACTTTTCTAATGTGTTCAAGGGAAGATTATTCATCCATTGTTGTAGAAATTCAATATCTATCATCATGGTAAGTCTCTAATTGCATTATTTTATGCTTCATTATCTTATTTCATTATTTTGGTTTAATTACCTAAAAGGGGTTTGACCAAGGAAAACCCCTATCCTTTAACAATCAACAAGTTTCCCCCTCTTTAATGTGTGATTACAGATCTGAATACTTTGAAGGTTTGGAAATGATTGAATAATAGGATGCAAACTTTTTGAAGTCATCTCCTTATTGGATAGGTCAAAATATCTACAAAAAGTCACTTATAGAGTCAGAAATTAGGGTTTCAAATTCAAACACCTAGATGAGCAAAAAGAGTAGACTGAGAAGTTCATATTCCACTTTCTAGTTTTTAGAAAAGTCAAAGTGGAATCATATGCCATTAGTGGCATATGATTCCCACTATACATGTTTGCTAGAGATTTTTGTAGATTCATATGCCCATTTGGCAGAAATAGGATCCAACATAGTCTTCCACATCTGGGACTGATTTGTCTAGAATGGCATATGAGTCCCAATTGGTCAAAATTTTAGAATCAGCAACATTTCTAGTCTTCATTCCAATCTTCAACACATTTCCAGGTGTAGACTTTCTATTTTTCTCTCCTATTATGTTTTACTTGCATTTCTATTTATCTTTTTAGGTCTTTTTGCATACTATGTTGTGTTTTCAAACACTGCATTTTTCAAGTTTCCACTTGGTGGTGAACCCATTTCTTGTTTTCATTCATTTCCAAGGATATCTTATAGTTAAATCTCTCACATCCTTCATTGGGTTGAGATCTCTAAGGTATTCTTGAATGTGAACATTGTGAAATTGGAGCCCTTCCTCCTAATCCCTTTAATGTGGACAAGGAAGTTGTCCATCCTTTTTTGGTGTCCACATTTTGGTGAACCCTCCTTTATAATACATTATTTTCTAATTTAGAGTACACCATCATCCTATATTTAGCTTACATTAACTTTGCATTTGTATTTGCATTGATTAATTTGCATTCTAAGGTTTCAAATTTTTGCATTGGTGAAAGTGCATATATAAGTTGCATTTTTGCATCTTAAATCATTAAAAATTTCTAAATTTCTACATTTTCATCTTAGTTTTACATCATATAGCATAGAAAACATAAAAATGAGTCAAAAAAAATCTAAAAATTCTGAAAAAAATCCCCACAACACTGAAAACCCTGTTTATGCACTTCTATTTGCAGCCATTAACCATCTATATTAGTTTCCTGAGTTTCTATTACATGCATTTCATTAGATATAGCTTAAATTAGCTCATTTCATGTATTGCTCAATTTCAAATTTTCATTTACAACATTTCATCTTTCATGTTGTTGCATAATGTAGTCAACACATTACCTTGTTTCACATCTAAAAATTGCATTTAAACATTTCAGTTTTAAGTCATTGCATTGCACTTTATTTACTTTCTCATGATAGCATGTGTTCTCTTCAAGAATTCAATGTTTCTAGAATATCAAGTGGCTTGTATGATTCTATTTTTCATAGGCATAATCTAGGAAAGCAAAGTGAAACCTTTGAGAAGCATGTTGTGTACTCTCCTCGTACCTACCAAATTTATAAGAATGTCATAACACAAGAAGATGCAAGTGTAGACAATCATAACAATCATACTTGTTCTTCTCCCAATACCTCTCCTATTTTTGATGAAGGTATCTTGGTGAAAGAAGATACTTGATCGTTTATTGTCTTGATTGTCCCTCTCCTCTTCCACCTTTGAAAGAAATTAGAAAACAAGAAGATGATATCACAGACACATTTCTAGACATCACCTTACCTAGTCTCCATAAGGTCATGACAATCAAAATTTTCCTCATAATATCCCTACTCAATGCAAAGATGATATATTAGTATTATGTGATACACCTATTAAGACTCATGGGAATCTTGTTCCTCCCTTCCCTAATGCTCCTACCATTTGGAACAATCTATTTCTATTTGAAAATCATAGTGGTCCTTCTCTTGATGCCTCCCATACTTGTGATGAAGCTAGTTTACAAAATGTAACCATTGAATGTTGTGAACATCTTACAAGCTCGCCTACTATGGTAGATAATATGGAACCAAAGAATGATACCTTAGAGAAAATGTATAATTAAATAGACCCTTCTCCTAATTCCCCCACTATTGATAAACAATACAATCCAACCATTGATAACTCTATTTCTTGCAATGAAGTTATTTTGGAAGAACCAATCCTTGCATGTCAAGAACATTTGATTTGTAGTTCCCCTAACAACTCTCCTCCTAGGGAGTATACCATGGTGCAAAACAAGAATAACAATGATAATAATTATATAGTATCCTTAGAAGAAGACGATGAGGCAATATTAGACTCTCCTTCACTAAGGGACGTTGATATTATTCAACCTCAACTCATCCTTTACCCACCTTCAAATAAACCTGCTACTCAAAATAAACCAGAACTTGTCCTTTACCCACCTAAGAATAATAGCTGAGTCATAATACCATTGCTAATACATATAACACTACCAATAATCAAATTGTACAAGAAACATAGGAAGCAAAATTATGTGCGATGAGAGACTCCTCTAGTAGGGTGGCGTGCATTCAAAATTTTGCAAGGGAAAGAAATGTTGATTTGCCTCTGGGTGGTAATGGTGGTAGGTTGGATGTTGATGTCGGTGTTGGTGAGGATTTGTTAGCCTATAGTGGTGTTGTGGGCTTTGATGGTGGGTCCTCTTTTATGTCATTTGTTCTAGATTCTTTTGGCATGGATGGTGGACATCTCAAACTTGGTGTGAGGGCCTTTCCTCATAATGTGAGGCCATCCTCTTCCCCTTGTCTATAGAATCCTAGAAAAGGTGTTGATCCTGAAGGACATAAGCATGTGGAGGTCTTTTCAAATGGTCCTAGCTAGTCTAGTCTTTGTGTGCTAACCCTAAAGGAAAGAGCTTGTTGGTTCTAGTTAGCTTTCAGGTGAATTTGGTTACTAGGGAATACTCGGTATCAGTTCCTAACTGCATTATTGATAATAGGTTGGTCTTGATGGACCTTACATTGGTTGGGAAGTTTATGGGGCCTCGACCTAATGTGGAGTTGGTGTGTAACCTTGCTTCTAAGAGGTGGAGAACAAAAGGATAGGTGGAAGTTGCGGCAATGGCAAAATATTTTTTCTCTTTCACTTTCACCTATAATGAGGATATGGTCACTATTCTCACTAGAGGACCGTGGTTAATCGGTAAGTCATCCTTGGTTCTTAAAAAGTGGGAATTAGGTTTCAATCCCAGCTCTTGTTCTTTTTCTCGGCCCCTATTTAGGTGAGGTTACCACCTTTTCCTCTAGAGTTTTGGGATGAGCAAGTGTTTGTTGGTATTGCTAACATGTTTGGTAAGCTCCTGTGTATCGTTCAAATGATAGCTTCAAGGAAGAGATTAGTTTATTCTAGTTTTTTTGTTATTGTTCACCAATCTATAGATTTTCCTAAAAGGGTGACTATTAACTCAAAGTTGGATTGTTGGATCCAATCGATTTAATATGAATCTATTCCCTTTGCTTGTTTCCATTGTAAAAAGGTTGGTCACTAGGCCAAGAAATTCCCATCAAAGGTTAAGCATGTCCATCCCTAACAACATATGGAATGGAGAGAAAAACAAATTGTTGAGGTTGGGGAGGAGTCTTCAAAGCCTCAAGAGTTGCCGAAGTATTTGGATTCTTTTGGTGAGGAGAGTTTTTGAATGTTGTTGAGGTGGGGGTAGTGGCCCCTAATGATCTTCAGAGTCTTGAAAGGGATGTTTAGGAGGTTGAAGAAGGGGAAGTGGTTGTTGGTGATGTGGATCCTGTTTTGGGGTCTAAAGGTGATGCTTGGAGGATTTGGTGATGGATCTGCATTCTGGAGAGGTTGAAGTGAAGGTTAAAGATCTGTCTCTATTGGCTTCTTCCCCTAGTAAGGGGGAGAAGGATGGTTTGGATGCAAGTCTGTAGGACCCTTTGGGGGCTCTTTAAAATTTGGTGCTCACCTCTTCTATTAATGAAGGTGGGTTAATTTTCCTGCAATAGGCAAAGGAGCCTCCTTTTTCTCTTATTAAAACCAAAAATATGAAGAATAATTTATCTCCTCAAGGGATGGCTACTAGGAATCATTTTAAGGTTGATTGTGGGTCTAAACCAAGGGGAAGAGGTAGACCCACTTTGATGTAGATTAGGGAGAAAGAAAGCAAAGTAGACATTGTAGATGGCTCCTAGAAAACCCTTTTTGAGATGTGTCCCAAGGGTGCATCTCAGATGGTCCCTCAATGAAGATCCTTTCTTGGAACATGGGAGGGTTAAATCACCCTCACAAATAGGATCTCCTTGTGAATTTAGTAAGGGATCGTAAACCTGATGTGATCTTGATTCAAGAAATAATAATGCTTGTGGATAGGTTGGAAGGTCTTAAGAAGAGACTCTTTAAGGAATGCGGTTATCATGGTTTTGATGTGGATGGGGTGTCTGGGGGTGTTGCTACTTTTTGGAATATGAAAGTTGTGGTTGGTAAGGCTATTTACGAGGTTCCTAATCACATTGCCACTTCCTTTCATCACTCTTATTGTGATTTTTCTTGGGTTACTTCTAATATTTATGCGCCTAATGTTAGAAGTGCTCAAAAGTGCTCATAAGCATTTTTGGGGGAATCTGTGTTCCTTTAGGGTTGTGTTTCCTTCTGATAATTGGATGATTATGGGAGACCTCAACACTCCTTTGAGTTCTGATGATAAAATGGGAGGCTCTTACATTTATGATGAAAGTAGGTTTGACTTAATGACTTTTGTTAATGACAATGCTTTGTTGGATGTGGATCTGCAGGGGGATTCTTATACTTGGTCGAATCGGTGGATGGGTGATGCTTTAATAGAATTTAAATTGGACAAAGCCCTTCTTTCTCATGAGTGGTTGGCATGTTTTTATTGCTCCCTTTCTACTTTGACTAGGTTGGGATCAGATCATTTTCCTATTTCCTTGTTAGTGGATGTGGCGGGTCGAAGGTGTGCTTTTCCTTTTTTTTTTTTTTAAATGTGGACTTCTCATCTGGATTTTAAATCTAAGCTTGTTGAGTGGTGGGATATTCAGGTGGATGGATCAGCTATGTATAGGGTGGCAATGAAGTTGGCGGCTATTAATTCCAATGTGAGATTATGAAATAAAACCTCCTTTGGTCATATCTTCCATGAGAAGGCTTGCATCAAGAAGGATCTTGATCTTTTACAATAGAGTATCCAAGCTATGGGTTCTGATGTTGCCTTGGCTAATGAGGAAAGTGTGTTGTTGTCTCGTCTTCATAGTATTGTTTCCAAGGAGGAAGAATTTTGGAAACAAAGATCTCGAGCGGTTTGGTTGAAATGTGGTGACAAGAATACAAATTCTTTCACCTTACCACACTTAAGCATAGCGATTCCAACTGAATTAAGTGTATTCGTTTGGATGGAAGGGTGTTCAAGAATGAGGATGTTATTAGGTGGGAGGTCATATCTTTCTTTTCTAATCTCTTGTTCGATGATTTTGCCCCGTGTTTGGTTAATCGAGATCTATTATTGGAGGTTATCCCTAGTCTCGTGACCGAGGATCTCAATTGTATACTTTGTTGTATCCCTTCAGCGAAGAAAGTCAGGAGTGTAGTCTTTTCCTTTGTTGGTAGTAAGGCCCCTAGGCCTGACAGGTTTCCCATGTTCTTCTTTCAAGAATTTTGGTTGATTGTTTCTAAGGATATTGTGGATGTGATGAAAGATTTTTTTGGTAGTCAGAATCTGGTTAAAGAATTAAACTTTACTTTTTTGGTGTTGATTCTGAAGAACCCTTGGGCATCGGATTTTAATGAGTTTAGGCCTATCAATTTATGTAATTCTATTTACATGATCTTTTCTAAGGTGCTTGTTGTGAGGTTGTAGAGGTTTCTTCCTCGTATCATCTCTCCCAATCAGAGTGGCTTTCTTGTGGGATGACAAGTCCTTAACCCCATCGTCACTATGCATGAGAAAATTCATTCATTGATGGTTAATAAAAATCCTAGCTTCTTGATTAAATTGGATTTGGTGAAAGCCTATAACAGAGTTAATTGGGCCTTCATGTTTAAAATTCTCCATGCTTTTGGCTTCTCAGAGACCTTTTTTCCATTGGTTAGGATCCTCACGTCTACTATGTCCTTTGTGCTTGTGAATGGATCTCCTTTTGATTTCTTTAGAAGCTCCAGGGGGTACGGTAGGGGAACCCAATTCCTCCCTTTCTTTTTATTACTCTTGTTGAGACTATGGGGAGATCGTTGCAATGTAAGCTTTCGGTGGTTGCCTTGAAAGGTTTGAGACCCTCTTCTTTGTCTCCCCCTTGTGGGAACCAATAGTTTGTTGATGACACCCTGATTCTGGGTGAAGCTTCTATTGCAAAAGCTATAGCTATTAAGGAAACTCTTTAGAATTATGAGGCAACATTGGGCTAATTGGTGAGCTTCCCTAAAAGAATGATCTTCTTCCTTATCACTCTTGAAAAGAAGGGAACAGAGAATTGTTTTTATTCTTCAATGTTTAGTGGGGTCTCTTCCTTCTTCCTACCTTGGTTTTCCGCTTGGAGCTAATTCGTCTCATGATTTATTTTGGAATAGTCTTATTGACAAGTTCAATCTGAAGTTGGCTGGGTGGAAAGGAGTGTTGCTTAGTCAGGCTGGTAAGTTGGTGCTCATCAAATCTACTTTATAGAATTTTCTTGTATATGCTCTTAGTCTCTTCTAGATGCCTCGTAAGTTTTGGGAGAAAATTGAATGTATCTAGAGGAATTTTCTTTGGTTGGGAGTGGCAGTTAAAAAGAGATTGAGTTTAGTCTCTTGGGAGGAGTTGTGCCAATCTAAAATTCAAGGGGAAAATTTTTTGCCTCTAAATATCTTCCACAGGCAGTAAAACTATGAGAGTTTCTTAATAAGGAATTCTCTCCTCCTTTGGATACTTTCTTCTAGAATTCAATGTCTAAAGCTAGAGGGGTGGTTTCTACTAGTTTATTTTGGGCGATTTATGGGGATGGCTGGGATATTCCTTTTTGGGATGATTGGTGGTTTTGGAATTGTCCTCTACGTGAATCTCATTGGGTGAATCCCCGGAGGGACTTGCATATTCATGAATTTGGGAGGCATGTGGCAGATTACATTGTCAATGGGGAATGGAGGAAGACTCATGAGGTGTTCCCTGAGCTGGTGAACCTCTTTAATGTTTTTTCAAGAATTCACATCCCTATATCTCATCGTAGGGATAAGGTGATTTGGAATAGACTCTCGAGTGGAGCCTTCTTAGTGGCCTCTATGTTTAAGTCCTGTAATGATATTGTGGGCCCTATGCCACCTTGGGGCTTAGTTTGGTGTCTGCAACTTATACCCAAGATTAACATGTTTCTATGGTTGTTGATGCAAGATAAGATTCTTACTATTAAAAATTTATGGAAAAGGGGGTTCTCTATGCTAAATAGATGTTACCTTTGGATGATGGATGTGAAGGATAGTTCATATTTTTTTATTGGTCATAGCTATCCTCGGCAAGTTTGGTCCCTTTTTCTCAAACTTTGGCATGTGGAGTGGGATTTTCCTACCTCTGTTTGGGATTTGTGGCTCTAATGGAAGGCTCCTTCATCAAATCCTTCTTTGAATCTTCGTTGGTCTCTTGTTTTGTCGCATATTCTTTAGGGGTTATGGAAGGAGAGGAACAATAGAATTTTCAGAGATACTTCTCTCTCCTCTCTCCCTTTTCTTCAAAACTATCTCTTCTATTAAGGATAATTTGATGTTGGTGGTGGATAAGATTGATATTTCGGGAAGAGTGCAGGTTTCTAGTTATGATGCTGAGGTGGATAGCAATTAGAAACTTTCCTTTAACATTTCCATGCCCCTGAGGAAGGATAATCTTGTGAGGGATGGGGTGGCTTGATTTCCCCCTCCTCTAGGATGGTTCAAAATCAACTTTGATGGTTCAGCTAAAGTTAATCTAGGTCCTACTGGTTGTGGGGGAGTGTTGAGAGATCATAATGGTAGGTTTGTTTCAATGGTGGCACTCCCTTTGGGAATCTAGACAAACCACCTTGTTGAAAAAGTTGCTGCCTATCATAGCATCTAGATGGCAAGGGATTTGAGGATCTCTAAAATTTGGATCGAAGGTGATTCGTTAAACATAGTGAATTTCCTTAAGAAAAGATCTCCTCCATCATGGTTTATTAATAACTTTATATCTAATTTCATTTCTTTATGTGATGAATTTGAAGAAATTTACATTTCTCATGCCTATATTGAGCGAATGCAGTAGCTGATTGGCTGGCTAATTATGGTGTGTCATTAGCTAGATCATGGGAGGAGGATGATGTCCTTCCTATTGATTTAATTAGCCTTATTATTAATGAGATTCATTAATTTTTTTATATTTTTGACCTCTGTGATCTTGGGTTTGCGTTGGTATCATGAAGTTTGCTACATGAGGGGAATTCTCACATAGCTAATGCTCATTTGAAATTGTTGCCTCTTGCTGTTGAGTTGTCTAAGTGTCTTGTTCATAATATCTTTTCAGACTACTCTTGGTTTCCTCACATACTTTATAGGTGGTTTTTTTGCTATTTCCCTTGCTTTTCTTTGGCTGTGTTTTATGTCTACTAGTAACTCAATGATGGGCGAGGATAGGTGTCACATGAAGCCTTTGTCTTGCGAAGAAACAAGAGCTAATGCTAGAGTTTGGGAAATTTTGCAGTTTGGTGCTGTTACTCCATTCATGGAGAGAATGAAGGGTTTCAAATTCTTGGTTTCTAAGGAGTTTTTTAATGCCTAGCATGCCTTTTGGTGAGTATGTTTGGTAGGGATACTACCATTATTGAATATTTTATTGTCGAGTTCATGGGTTTATCCATGGAAGGAAAAAAATTCTACAAGGACAAGAAAATTTTGCAATCTGCAAGGCAAAATTTCCTCTGTGATAGGGAAAGGGCTGAAATGGTTCATTTGGACTATGGAGGCTATGATAGAATGAAGATTAAACCAATTTGGCAAGAGTTTTTGGTGGCGTTGATTTGCTACTTCACTCTTGATGGAAGATTCATGGTGCTCTATGGTCATCACTTTGTTCTGCTCAACCACTTTCACCATGGTAAGCTAGTTTCCTCCCCTTTTTATCTGTTGATGTCTCTGGAAGAGTGTATTTCAAATTATAGAAAAAACCCCAGGAATCCTTATCTACATGAAGGGTTAATGCTGCTTATTGTTGAGTTTATTAAGGCTAACTGCATTGTTAGGACCCCTTGGTCCCTTTTTTCTAAGAAGAAGGGGAAATGAAGTGGGAAATGTAAGATTGAGGAGATAAAGGAGTCCAAAGGTATGAAGATTGAAGAAAATTCAAAAAACTAGTCTCCTGGTTATGATACTGATCTAGATTATACTCCTTCAACTGGTGCTATTAAGCCCTCATCCTCCAAAGCTCCACATGCTAAACACAAGTTGAAGGTTCTTGAGGGTGTTGTTGAGGGTTAAGCTAGTAAGAAGCCTAAGGCCCATGCTAAGGAGGAGGATGTTAATCTTAAGGAGGTTGTTAGTAATATTCAAGGTGAGAAATCAAGTGTTGGTGGGTCCCCTCTAGCTAGTAAGAGGAATTCAGTGGTCAATCTTGATGATTCTATTGGGGGCCTTCTTCTAAGGAGTGGGGGAAGGCCAAGCCTATTTCTGAGGATTTGTCAATTCAAAATCCTCTCGTTGGTTTGCATCAGGGTAGGGGCGTGTTTTGTGGAGCGATGGATTTTTCTTAGGCGTTAGGCCTTGTCAACTTAGAAGGGGCTGATATCTCTTTTAATTTTCCCATGTGGCTTGTTCAATAAATTCAGGATCTTCATAACAAGCATGATACCATTTCCAAATGCAACATCTCTACTCTTCATAGTCTTAAGGAGTAGGAATCTATTTATGGGCTTTCCAGATCCTTGAATACCAATGTGATTTGTATGGTGGAGGAGCTTGCTGCTCTGAAGAATGACCTTGGTTTGAGAGTGGTAGTGTTGGAAAGACAAAATAGGCAACTTAGAAGAGACTTGGACATGCATTAATATAAGCAAGGAGAAGTTGGAGGCTTCAGCGAAGGGTATGTTTTTCCTCAACGAGAAGGTTAAGGAGCTAACTAGGAAGGGACTGTTTGATGATCATATGAACTTGAATCATGGGGAAGGTGCTAGATTGAATGTGTATTCGATTGATTTGGTTGTTCACCTGAGTGTTCGTAAAAGGAGACAAACTAAGAAAGGTAAGAAGGATCCTGCTCGTGATGTTGAAGAAATCATGGATATGCATGATAGGTTGGCGACCAAGGATTTGGATGCTACAAAAATTCTTAAAGAATTACTGTAATGGTTGTTTGGAGGATTTTTGTTTTTTGTTTTTTGGCTATTTTGGACTACTGATGGTGTGATGATGGTCTATTAATCAACAAGTTTTTTTATTGTTGTTGGGTGGGAAGTCATTTGTCTTATCTTTACTGCCACTTTCTTTTTTGTTCAGGGTTTCAGGCACCCTTCAAAACCTATTTATCATTAATAAAAAACACTAGAAATAATTTGCAACAACAACAACCAACCCTGACACCCAGGGATACCTTTTCCTAACCCCATCTTACTAAGCCTTCCTTGTTTATCTCCATAAAGTGAAAAGGAGTACAATCTTTTTGAACAACTAAAGAATTCTCCTACTAAGATATCATTATGGGCCCTTATTCAAGCCTCCCCTCACTACCACAACATGATTCAAACAACCTTACAACAAGTTCCTATCCATTCCATTGCATAATCAAATGACATAGCAACCATGATCTAAGGAATAAATGCTAATATTATTTTCTTCCAAAGTGAGCTTTCCCCTTTGGAAGTGAAAAAATAAAATAATGCTTTCGTAATCATAGCTCAATACAAAAGAATAGGGATAGAGTGAACCATTTTTTACAATGGCTTCTCCCTTAATGTGTGTAGCATAAACCTTTTGGATATGCTTCCTGTGGATAAATAAAAAATCCAACCAGACTCTTTATCTATTAGGGGATTTGACAATGTAGGAAAACAACTACTTTGTGTGATAACGTTACCTATTAAAGTTGGCAAGGACACATTGGAAACACCTATCCATGTTATGCCTCGTGATCTTTCATATCATAAAATTAAATACATCTACAACAACAATGTGTTCACACTCGAAGCCGACCCCAACCCAAATAGTTGTTTAAACATTGAGAAAAATAAGGAAAATACTTAAGCAACACTAAGACCAACTACACAGGTGGAATCCATGCAATAGAAAGACAAATAAAAACAAATTGAAGAAGTCACAAAGCTATTAGATGATGATTGGGGTTCCTTATATTTCACACCAACATTCATGGGAGCATACAAGATCATCCACAAAGAATCTGACAAGGGAAGAGGATCAACAGTAATGTCAACGCAAAATTCAAAAGACCCTTCAAATGCATCCACCTCAACCAATTTATGAAAAGAGACAACAAATTACACAACAAACTTCGATGAACTTAATCATGAACAACCGCCAGATCCAAAAGCAATGAAAAAGCTTTATGGAAAAGCTTATGAACTTATGAAATAACTTGGCTATAATTGAAAAGGATGTGGTGCTAGATAACAAGGTATCTGCAACCCTATAGAGCCTAACATGCAAGAAAATACTAGTGGTCTTGGTTATTGTCCCTCAAAATAAATAAACAAACCTTCACTCAATATCAACACTTTTACAACAGATTCCTCTAAATTGACCTTAACATTAATACACCCTAAATTGATCGACACTAGTGGTCTTGGTTGTTATCCTTTGCAAACAAAGACATCTTCCTTAATGTCAATGTCATCTCATAAAACACTAATGATTTGAATTCATTATATTGTATACCCTCCTATAAAGGAGAGAACAAAATCTCTTAATCTAAAGAGTCTTGTGTATGTATGAAATATTTTACTAAGTAAGAGATATCTTTGTCACAAAATAAAGGAACCTCTTTTATCATTGATCAAGAGGGTATCTTGTCGAGACTCATCCAAGATCACTTGATATCACTTCCTCCAAGAACATGAAACCAATTTTATTACAAGAATTCATTTTTTGCATATCATAGAGTTCATGGTAGTTCTACTAATGAATGTAAGACTTTGAGTAGTAAAATCCAATATCTTAAGGATTTTGGTGCTCTTCCTTTGTGGGGGCACCTAATTCCTCTAATTGATACTAATTTTCACTCTAGCATGCATTTCATCAATCATTTCAGCTCACCCTTATCTTGCACTAAGTGGGGGCAAGGGGTTAGTTAGACTTGTCCTCGTATGTCACTTGTTGTTGCCTCTTTCAGCTAGTTGATCACCTTTCATGAAAATATAAGAGCAAGCTTGGGATGTGGATGACACTCCTTAAGTTGGCTCACATGTGACATACTACCCTTTTCATGATGTAGCTTATCAGAAACATATGACTTGGCATAGGGATTTTTGAATAAGCTCTCATGTCCAATTCTACTTTAAAGAAAATTTCTCACAACAATGGTGTTAGCAACCACTTTAAAGTGGGGGCATACATCACCACTCATATTTCATTATGTGATTTCTTTCTTCTTGTGATGCATCTTTCTCTTGGTGGTGTCATTGGGATTGATTTCCTCCAAGAGCCTAATATTTCCATGCACTTATCCTCTCTTGGAAACAAGATGAGACCATTTTTACTTATCCTCTCTTGGAGACATTAAGCATGATGTTCCCTAAAATGATACCTTGCATGAACTGAGAAAAATCCCTTTGAACATTCCTTGCATTATTTTGCATTTACAATGTCTATGAGTTTTAAGCATATGAAGTTTTTCTTTCCTCATAGAGTTCAAAGATCATTTTTGTGTATGGCGCCTTATTAAAGTTATCAGGAGGTATAAATTTGGTATGCTTGAGTGGGAAACCCATTATGAGGTATGACTTTCCCCCAAGCCACTTGCATGTGTGTGAGTGCATACCAGCCATGAGTGTACGTTTCTCACTTTTTAGAACTTCTCACTCGGCAGACAACCAAGTGTTCCATCACCTCAGAGTGAGTATGCATTTTTAGACAAACAACTTAGATCTTATCCACAACATGTTGGAAAAATGATCGAAGCTTGATCTGATCTCTTATTTCACTTTTTATTTTAGTCATTTCCATTGTATGATCATGTATCTTGTTTTGTTGCATATTATTAACCTTATGCGTGTCCTCTTGAGCTTATGCTGGTTTGATTTAGGATCTTGGATCCTAAGGGCTTGGTTATTACCTCCTTCATATTTTTTATCCTAGACCATCTACATTGGTATGATAGGACCCCTCTCGAATGTCTACTTTAGTGTGAGTTTCAAGCAAGTTCATCTTCTCACTAAAGTGGGAGCTAAATGTGGACATTGAAAAGGTACTCCTTTTTCCTTGCTTTATTTTGGAATAATTAATGATAAATTGGACCTAATGAAACCTTGATCTAGTTTTGTGAGGTGTTTTACACATCCACATTAGGTCTTGGGTCCCTTACAAACTAAAGAAAATGCATTTATCAATGTCTTGTAAAGGTGTTGAAAAGTGTTGTAAATAAATTTCACAATTTTCTAGACTTTTATTAGGAATTTAAGTATAATCAACCTATTTTCCACTTAATTCAATAATATAAAATTCATTTAATTGCATTTTCACATTAATCTAGAAGACTTGTAAATTAAACCTAATTTTAATCTAGTGTTGTAATGTATTTTACACATTCACATTTGATGGTGTTCCTTTCTAGGCTATGTAGACCTCATTTTAATGTTGTAGACTGTATTTAATCACACTTTCACATTGAAATTTGTGTCCCTAGCCCTAATCACCCTTTATATAATCATTAATAGGCCCTTATGACCCCATATTGGGCATCCCAATGCTTATTTTGATCAAAGACCTGATAAAAATTTAGATAAACCTAATTTCTTCACTACCCGCCATCCCAATTGGCAAAAGACCTCATCTGGGACCCATTCACCACTTTGGGAAACTTGAGTTCCATCTAGGTGGGACTAAGTCTCCCAACTTGGCAAATGAGTCCCATTTGGGCCATTTTTGAGGTTTGAACAAGAAAAAATGGGTTTTAAGTTTAATTTTCATCCATGTCAACCTTCGGGATCAAATGAATGGGAATTTTAGGTGGATTTCCCATATAAAAAATATTCTAAACCCTAATTCATTATTCATTCATCATTCATTGTTCATTCATCATCCATCTCTAGTCAAGCAACTAAGGGTTTTAGCATTTTAAGTCATCAAGATAGTTTTCCAAGGTGATCAAGGGTAGATTCTTCATCCATTGCTGCAAAAATTCAAGATCTATCATCATGGTAAGTGTCTAATTTCATTATTTCATTATTTTGGTTTAATTACCTAAAAGGGGTTTGACCAAGGAAAACCCCTATCCTCTAACAATCAACAATTCTTCCCCTCTTTAATGTGTGATTATAGATCTGAATACTTGGAAGGTTTGGAAATGATTGAAGAATAAGTTGCAAACTTGTTGAAATCATCTCCTTATTGGCTAGGTCAAAATATCTACAAAAAGTCACTTATAGTGCCGAAAATTAGGGTTTCAGATCTAGACACCTAGAGAGGAGCAGAAAGAGTAGGCCAAGAGCTTCAAATTCCACTTTCGGGTTTTCAAAAATTTCAAAATGGACTCATATGCCATTAGTGGTGTATGATTCCCACTGTACATGTTTTTTAGAGATTTCAGTAGATTTGGATACCCATTTGGTTTAAATAGGCTCTGGTATAGTTTTCTAGATGCAGGACTAATTCGACTAGAATGGTGTATGAGTCCTAGTAGGTCAAAATTTTAGAATCAGCAGCATTTTCAATCTTCATTCTAGTCTCAACACATTTCTAGATGCACACTTTCTATTTTTCTTTCTTGTTTTTTTTACTTGCATTTCTATTTATCGTTTTAGGTCTTTTTGCATACTATGTTGTGTTTTCAAATACTTTACATTTTCCAAGTTTACATTTGATGGTGAACTCATTTCTTGTTTTCATTCATTTCCAAGGATATATTATAGTCAAATCTCTCACATCCTTCATTGGGTTGAGATCTCTAAGGTATTTTTGAATGTGAACATTGTGAAATTGGATCCCTTCCCCCTAATCCCTTTTATGTGGACAAGGAAGTTTCCCATCCTTTTTCAGTGTCCATAGAAGGAGAATGAGAAACTAAGGCCTATGTGGGCACAAAGTAGTTATTCAAATCCTCCCAGGGGAAGCACCCATTAAGGCTCAAACTAAAACATGGAATTTGAGCTTGAGAAAGATGTTTTCTATCCTTACAAAACTATTTTACTTGATAGCATATTATGAAATCCAACACAAATTCAACAAAAAAATGAAAGAGTATCATAACATTGTTCAATTTTGAAAAGTTTAAGCTTGAAGATCATAAAAGCTAGTAACTGAGAATCAATTATTAGGATTGTATGTGGAAATAAGGAGACACAAAGAATTCAACATATATAGAATAGAGAATAAAATGCAAAGTAAAGGCCACATGTGCCTAATCTAATACAAGTTTTCTTCTATTGCAGAATTTTGTAGGATAATAAAAATGCTAAAGTCAAATACAAAATTTGAATAGTTGTCTTGACATTGATTACAATAGAGCAATTAGAGCTTTGTAAGAAATCCTCTCCACCTTATACTACTATTGCTACCACCTGTATTGATGCTAATCTATATCCAAAGAGGTTGAGGTAAATTCCCTTTTATAATACAAGGGAACCATACAAGCATAAAGAACTCTTCATTTCCAAAGATAAAACCCTATCAAGTGTCATCACAAGACAACCTCAAAATCCGATTGAAAATTAGATCTGATATGACAATAAAAATTTAGTTGCTTCAATAATGGTGATGGGTGCAACAACTCGATGAACTAGATGTCATAAGAGCTTCATGCAGATCTCCCTGTTAGAAGGAAGATATGAGTTGTAAATGACTAATTAAATATGATATGATCTATTGTAGGTGATAATTGCACCATAAAAAATGAGGTTGACCCTCGAAGGAATAAAACATTTTCCCACCTAGAAGCACTCGCAAAGATATTGCTATTGGTAGTGAAGAAAATTTCCCGAAAAAAAATGGGCAACATGGCATGTTGGTGGGAATTCTTCCAAAATTGGGATAGCGGCCCATGGAAAATTCTCATGGGGCAGCCACATGTCCTACTTTGGGTCCAAAAGGAAGGTGATATATGAAAAGGTCATGCAGCCACTACGTGGCACCATTATGCACCTTTTCATCAAAATTAACCCTCAATCTCCAAAGAGATGTGCTGAGGCAATACATGGTGAAGAAAATACAAAATCTAAAAGGATAGAAATCATTGGGGCCGAAAACAAAAATAAAATGTATAAATAAAAATAGCTAAGAGAAAAAATGCTCCATAGTTTATTATCGATGGATGGAGATGGTTAATTTTATAGAACAAGAGGGAATATGTTACTATCAAAATAATGTCTTGGGTTGATCTACAAAATCTTAAACAGTCCCTAGAACATATATTTATTCTTTACGGTGAAGTAGATAACCAAAAATGACAAAATTGTTGGTTTATGTTGGAAAAAAGTTCACAAGAAACCACAATGTAAGCATTTTTCCTTCTTTGTTAAAAGTATGGATTTTTATACTATAATACTAAATGTGTAATATTAAGGGATTTGTAATATTAATTATATTCTTTGATGTATTTTATTCCATTTTGGCACCATGGGGGGATTGGGAAACAATATGTAATATTTGAACACAATATTAGAACTCATGTGGCTTTTTAACTTTTGATGTCCATATTGAGATTGTATGTAGTAGAACAAGGGTTTGTAAGTGGAATGTGTTGCAAGAATGAAGGTTTTGTAATTGATGTAAATTGGTTAATTGGTTATAAATTGGTTGTTGTTGTCATTGATGTCATGGTTGTATGTTATTGGCTATATATGTCAATAATATTAAGAAAATTGTAATGGAAAGGTTGTAGGTATTTAGTGGTTGCTCTAGGATTTGCTCCTATGTTTGTGTGGTATAGATATATTGATCATGGTTGTTGAAAGCTGATATGTGAATATTTTGGATTTTGGACCATTGTATAGTGCGAGTTATGTTCACCAGTTGTGAACTATGTTTTTTAGGGTATCTGGTTGAGGTCCAAGAGAAATGTAGTTACTCCGAATTTCTTCTTGGATGAGTCTTATGACTTGTGGTTCTAGAGTTAAGCTATTATGATTATGTTGAAGATATTTTTGTTATCTAGAAAGATTGGCTCATGTTAAGGGTTGTGCATTCTTAATTGTTCTATGTGTTTACACTAGTTTGGTCAACTTTGTGGGTATGTTCAGGATCATGTCATGGAAAAAACAAACCCTTAAGTGGTGAAAAATTCAGAAAAATCAGAGTTGGGCAACTTGACATAAAAATTTGAATAAGTTATCTATATTATTTCAAAAATATGTATGAATAGAATTTGTAGAAAATTGAAATTAGTTTCTAAACTACTAGTTTTATTGAAAAAAATAAATCTTTTTGGTGAAAATTTTAAATTTGAATGTAGTAGTACCTAAATTTCAGGGAAAAAATAAGAAGTAGGTGTCTGTCTGACCACCCTAACCAAAATAAAATGATAACATTTTTTTATAAGATTTTAGATATAAGTAGAGGACTCATGTCCTGATGTGATGCATATTTTTTTGTAATTTTTTTCCAAGTAAATAATTAATTATGAATTTTTTATTTCAACTTTTAAAAAATATTAAAACTCATATATCTAACCACCTTAACTTGGTCAAAACTTCATGAAATTCAATTTTTCTTTTTTAATATTATATTATGCAAACCATACAATGTGACACATGTTTTGGATTCAAAAAATGTGATGTTGTTTGAAAGCTATAGATGTTTTTCAATCAACCTATCAATCAAGGTTTTAGTTGTAATTCAAATAGAAAATGCATAATAATATTTATTAAATTCAAAGTAAAAAATAATTTATATTGGTGGAAAGTTGAGAATCTCCTCAAAAAACCCTTTTTGTTTCATCAATTTTGGGTTAAAAAAAGAGTCATCAGCCACATACCCTGCACATACCCATCATATCACCACTTTTTGGACTTTCATGATCCTGTACATACCCTTGTGTCACACACTACTTTCGAAGTTCATGAAGCCTGTTGGGACTTATTTATGTCCTCATCAAGCATGTGTATGGGTTGTCCTCATTCTAGTTCCACCCTAGAATATTTGGGTGCCAACCTAATTTGAATTTAAATAATGTATGTTTGGACCGTGAGGAACTCAAATGTTTCGTTATGGGTCTGACTATCAAAGCTTTCGGTCAAGCTCTGGACGAAGGAAATTTTGAGTATTATTGAGAATACAATTGGATCCTATCTCCATACTTCACAAGTTCCCATGGGAGGTAGATTTCCTCCTCCTACTCGCATCTGCATCATGGCGGACCTCAACAAACCCCTGCTTCATTTAGTAAAATTGAGTTCCATTCTTGGTGTATCGGTCATAAAAGTAGATTATGATGGCTTTCCAATAAGATGATTTAAGTGTGGAAAGGTTGGTCATATGGCACATCATTGAAATGTTGTTGGGCCCACATCAAGTGCATCTATGCATCCCCCCATCCAGAGGGCTGTGGAAGAGAAGGCTTTGGAATAGGCCCCTCCTACGAAGCTAAAAGATATTAGGGATCGGGTGGCTTTGCCCTCCCCACATGGGAGTCTGGCTAAGTCAACGTTGGTTGATCAGGTGGCTAGGGGTGCTTGCATTGATGCCCTTATCGACATTGATAATGCCTCAGGTCTGGTAAAGGAGGTAATAAACAACCATATCTCCCCAACGCATGCCCCTAGTTTATGCAGTGAAAGTGATGGGAGTGATGCAAATTCTGAGGATAAGGAGAACTCTTGGAATATGGTCACAAGATGAGAAAAGAAATTAGGTGGAAAAACACTGGCCCTATTGGATGTCAGGGGTTCATGTTCCAAAGGTAGGAAGTCTGAGGTGATGAAGGAAAAGCTTGAGGCTCTCGAGAATTTGGAGAATGATTCACAAAAATCAATGAAGAACTTTATCAAGTCTAGAGGCAAGCAACTCCCTGGAGGTAGGAAATTATGAAGCTTGTCAACTAGAACATCTGAGGGCTCAATGCACCTGAGAAATGCTACTTATTAAAGTAGCTAATTGTAGTTGTTTCACTAGATATTTTCCTCATACAAGAATAAAAAATTACTTCTAGTAAACTGTCAATTTTTTTTCCCAAAATCTAGAAATAAGGCATGGGGCTAGGGGTTGATGTGGAGGGCTTCGCACATAGTTTGGAGGTATTATGGGATAGCAGGTGTTGGGATGGAAATGGGATCGATGTGCATCCCTCATGTGTAACAGTAAAGTTGAAGAACCTTCGTGATGGAAAAATCCCGCTTCTATCTAATGTCTATGGTCCATATTTTGTGTTGGATAGGGCCATCCTTTGGAACCACATTCAAAATCTTTGAAGGCTAAATAAGGAAAAGGAGTGGATCGTGGGTGGATATTTCAATGTTGTTTTGAGCCCAAGCAAGAAGCAAGGTGGTAGGGCTATTTCCAACCCTAGTTCTACTGATTTTAGAACCTTTAGTGATGATCTGGCTCTGGCAGATATCTATCCTAGTGCAGACTAGTTCACTTGGTCAAACAGAAGGCTAGGTGAGGATAACATTTGTTGCCACCTAGATAAGTTTTTTGTCAACTCTGAATGGTTTCTTGACCTAAACAATTTTACCTTTGCTATTGTCCATTTTGGGGGCTTAGATCACTGGCCCATCACCCTAGACATTCACTTGTCTCCAAAACCTCATGGGATCCCTTTCAAAATGGAATCTTTTTGGTATGAGCAGCCAAATTTTGTGCAGGCTCTTCGTGGTTGGTGGAACAGGATGGTTAGGGGTAACTATTATTATGTCCTTTTGTAGAAACTCTCTTAGGTTAGGAGTTAGGCCAAACTTTGGAATAAGGAGGTCATGGGAAATCTATTTTCCAAGAAACATAGGATCAACGAGGCTTTGCAAGTAGTGGAAAAATATCGTGTGGAGTCCACCCTTACTCTAGAGCTAAGAGAACAGGAAAAATCCTTGTTGTTGGAGCAAGATAGGGTTCTCAGAATGGAATAAATCATGTGGAAATAGAAGTCAAGGGTCAATTGGCTCTTGGAAGGGGACCATAACACTAGCTTTTTCCATTTAACAACAAAAATCAGAAGACAACAAAATAAGACTTTGACTATTCAAAAAGTTGACGAGACTATTATAGATGACTTGGCTACCATCTGTGAGCTAGGTAGGCTTCATTTCAACACTCTCCTAGGCTCAGACCCTCTAGAGGATAGTGAGGCTCAATCCTCCCTTCTAGCTAACATCACATTGCTTGTTGTGGATGCTCAAAATGAGTGGTTGGTAGCTCCTTTCTCCATGGAGGAAATAAAATAGGTTAGCTTCTCTTTTTGTACTAGGAAATCCCCTGGGCTTGATGGTCTCCATGCCTATTTTTTCAAAAAAATTGGGAGATCATAGGGACAGATGTCTAGAAGGCTACAAAAGAATGTAGATGCAAAAGATCAATAATGAAATCTTGGAACCATACTTTTCTTTCCCTCATGCCAAAGAAAAACTCTCCGGTCTCTTTTGATGATTTTCATCCCATTTCCCTGTGTAATTCCATCTATAAAATTGTAACTAAATCCATGGAAAATAGGCTAAAGGTGTGCCTTGAAGGGTTCATCTCAAAGGAGTAGAGTGGGTTTCCTAAAGGTAGACAGCTCGTATATGGGGTAATCATAGCCCATGAGATGATCCACTCCATCAAGTTGAGACACCAAGATGGCATGGTGGTCAATCTCGATATGAATAAGGCATATGATAGAGTCTCTTGGGAGTTTTTGAGGAAGATAATGCTAAAAATGGGTTTTAGGCAGGCTTGGTCTGACTGGGTCCTCAGTTGTGTCTCCTCGGCTTCTGTCTCTATGCTTGTGAATGGTGTGGCTTCTAGCTCATTTACAACAAAGCATGGTCTTCGTCAAGGTGACCCACTATCTTCTTTCTTGTTCCTCATCATCACCAAATCTTTGAGTAGAGCTATTAAACTTGTTTCCATCAATGGCCACCTAAAAGGTCTTCAGGTTTCTAGGGTTGTCAATAGTATCACTCATCTTTAGTATGTGAATGAAACACTCTTTTTCAGTGAAGCTATTACTAGGGAAGCTAGGTAGTTCAAGAAGATCTTGTCTCTATATGAGAGGGTTGCGGTTTAGGTGGTGAATTGTTCTAAGTCTAGAATTTACTTCCTCAAAGAATACTGTATGGAGAGATTTGTTATTCAAGATATCCTTGGGTTTGATTTTTCCTGTTTGCCTAGTAAGTATCTCAGTATGCCTCTCATTGATATTCGGTTGAAAGATATTGATTAGGGGGCATTTTGTCGAGGGTTCAAAGCAAGGTCACCTCATGGAAGGGGCGATGGATATCCTTGGTGGGTAGGATTATGCTCATTAAATCTTCTTTAGCATCCATTCTTGTCTTCACGATGGCTATGTTTCAAATGCCATGCAAAGTTGCTAAGTTTATTGAGCAAACCCAAATCTCCTTCCTTTGGCGTGGGAATGATAGAGCCTTTAAGTATAGTTTGGTAAAATGGTCTGAGGTTTTCAATCCACTTGGGTATGGTGGGCTCGGGCTTAGGAGCTGCTATAAAATGAACAAGGCCCTTGGGGCCAAACTTGCTTGGTGAATTTATGATGAAAAAGGGTGACAATGGAGTAGAGTTTTGCAAGAAAAATACCTAGTGAATGATAGTGAAAACATTTTTATTTTGTTGCTCCCTAGTGGTTCCAACATCTGGAATTTCCTCTATTCATGTGTGGACCTACTCACCAAAGATATCTATTGGCGGGTGGGTGACAGTTCAAAAGTCAAGTTTTGGTGGGATCAATGGTTAGAAGATGACTCCCTCCTTTCCCACCCTTTCCTCCATCCTCTTGCATGTCAATTTGAAAATTTGTATGGCATTTGGGTGAGTAACTATATATACTCTTGTGGGGATCAGTTACGTTGGGGGCCCCTTCAGGCCCCTTCGAGGGAGATTTTAGATGCATGTGATTCTATGCAGTGTAAGATTAGGTGGTGGCCTATCCTGGTTGTTGGCAAGGTGGATAAGAGGATGTGGCAATCCAAAGGTAGTGACAAGGTTTTAGTTAGTGCAGCCTATTGGGCCTTAATGGGTGTTGATGAGGTGCAGCCTATTCCAAAATTCTTATGGTTCAAATTTGGCTTCCCCAAGGCCAACACATTTTTATAGATTGCTTGGAAGTAGAGAGCCCTAATGTGGGAGTGACTACAACGTTTGGGGAGAAGTGGGCCTTCTAGATGTGTTATGTGTTGGTAGGCAGTTGAGTGTAATGAACACCTTTTTCTTCACTGCCCCTTTGCTTGGTAGCTATGGTCTACCTTTTTACTTCAATGGCATGTCTCTTGGGTTTTACCTATGGATGTCCTGTCACTTCTCCAAATTTGGCATCTAGAAATCAAACATTTGGGTTTGAAGTTAATTTGGTCTATGGCCCCAACTCTTATTGTTTGGAACATCTAGCCTGAATGCAATAGGCATATCTTTCAGGCTCAGTTGAAATGTGTGGAGAAAGTGTGGGATATGGTTGAAAGCTCAATTGGGGAGCTCGGGGAGATTCATAATAGTAGAATCAAAGGTGCTCTGGGAAATGAATCTCACTAGGCTAAGGCTTGGCCTAGATACAGATGGATAGGTAGCGAGGATTCACCTTTGCAATTGTCTATTCCTAGGGTGTTATGGAGGGCGCTTGTTGGGGAATAGATCAAGTTGAACTTCGATGGTGCGGTGAAAGGGAATCCTAGGCCAATGGGTAGTGGGGGTGGTTTTAGGAATAAGTGTGGTCAACCACTAGGGATCTTCACATTATAATGTGGTAGCTCATCCAACAATATGGCTAAAGCCATTGTGTTGCATATGGGAATCCTCCTTGCTACCACTAAAGTGTGGCTACAGTTGTGGATTGAGGGTGATTCACAATTACTGATGAATGCATTGATGGGTAGGGAGGTTAAGAACTGGAGATTGGGGGTGCTTATGGACAATATCCAAAAGTGCTTAGCTGGTTTCAACTCTATTAGGTTATCTCACATCAAAAGAGAGGGAAGCGTTGTTGCTGATTGGGTTGCCAATTATGGTGTCAACCTTCACACTCGTTCAGGTAGAGTTGAATATTTTTGGTGGGGAAATTTTCCTTATGAGGTGATCAAACTGATTTAGGATCACATTAAGGTGCACTCTCCTAATGCTTGGTTATTGCGCATTGATGGTGGTTGATTTTCTTGTTTTGTCTTGCAGACTTCGGGGTTCTTAGCTTTCCTACAATGGTAGCTTTCTCTGCTTTTTTTTTCCCATTCACTGAGCTTTATGTGGCTTTATGCCAAGGCTTCAACATATTTTTGAGTTTCCTGATGTAGTGAGCTGAAGGTGTACTTTATCATTCATTCATATCTACAAGTGGTTGAGTGAATCGTGGTGGAAACCTCTATTGCATTGATATTTTCTTCTCAATGTAATGTCCATATTTCTTCTATCTTCTTTGTATTTGTGTGATATTGAGCCCTCCGAGTGGTTAACCCTTGTTGGATAGAAAGTCTTGATTTAGATAGCGAGTCCTTGTTTTTGGCAGTGAGCCTTTGTAATTAATTTTGATATTCTTTATATTGTGAGCTAATCATCATCATGGTTTTTCCCTTATTGTCTTTTCGATGTAAATATGGTGTTACTATTTATGTGTGATGCTTTTCAATTTCTCCCTTTGCAATTAATGTTTGATAACTTTAGTAGTGTAAAGGATTTGTGATTGATCTATTTTTCAGTGAAAGTTTGTAAAGGTTAAAATTTGTCACAATTGATTCACCCCCCCTCTCAGTTTTCTTGTTCAACAAAATGGTCATGCTATCTTTGTGACAAGTGTATTTGTAGTTATATCAATATATAAAATTCCATAGGAAATTTTAACTCATAATTGTACTTGATTATTTTAGTAAAATAGGGAGCATTTTCACTTTTCGTTTCTAGATCTTTCATCCAATAAGAGTTTCCCAATGGTATATCATTTACTATAGCCATTATTTTTGTTACTTCACATATTCATGTCTCTATTTTGTTCTCTCTTGTTGCTTATGGAATTAACTTGTATAACTATAAGCGCATCAATTTAAGGTAAATTAAAGGTGTTTTAGGCTTGTTAATATTTTTTTAAAATGTATATATCAATAGGAAATAATATGAAACAAGATAAACACTTGATGATTTTATTGAAAGTACAAGAGAAATTTTATATGAAGAGAGGTGTTACAATTATCTCAACTGTGGTACAACTACAAATGACCTACCTGAATAACTATTTCCCAAGAAATTGAACATTATAATATAATAAATAAATAAATAAATGTTACACTAACATTCCTCCTCTTTTTACATTTTCTACAAATGTAGCCCCAAAATAATTCAAATTCCACCTTTCCAAGAGACTTGGTGAGTATATCAACTATTTGAGAATCTATAGGACATTACTAGAGTTGGATATAGTCAGTTAAGACTTGTGCATGAATATAATTATATTCAACCTAATGGGACTTCTAAAAAATTTTGTGGTTCTGATATTTTATTTTTAATTCTTGAGCATTTAATGGATTTTTGGGATAGGCGTTGTCATTTCCTACATATAGGGTTGAACTTAAGGGCTAAAACCCTTTTTAAAACCTAACAGTTATATTCCTTAGTCATTTTTATGTTTTCTTGTTGACTTACTATTGGATGTTCCCAATTTGTAGGTTTACCACCTCTTTCTAATATTTGATAAAGTCTTAAGTCCTATGGGTTATAAAATATTTCCCATAAAAGTCTATGTTTTTAACCATAGTTCTAAAATAAATTTAAGTCTTAAAGTCATGTATCAACCTAGTAAATGGCCTTGATGTAAGTTGAAATTGAATGCACATGCTCAAAAGTGATTTAAGTTAGGTGTGGCTTGGTCCCACCTTGTCATTTGTTTAATTTTTATTAGTGGTGACTACCCTACAGTGGATAAAATATTTGTAGAAAATTATGTGTGGTGGTGCAGGAGGGCACTAGATGTCTAGGTAATACAATGGGCACCACAAGGTCTCTGCATAGATTTTTAGCGGGATCCATGATCTAAAGGTTCTTATGGTGCCATGTGACATCATCCATGTCATTCCCCACCATTATGTGAGTGGAAATTATTGAAGACCTTGGTTGACTATGGGGGTGTGAGAGGATTTAAAGTGGCAAGATATAGACTGTCAGATGAAGGATGAGTAAAATATTAAATATTTTACTAATTATTGAGGTAAAAATGGGAAAATAAAGGGTGTATATCTAGAGACATGTGGTAATTTTTGGTGTGGCAGAGTGAAGATGTTTTACTCTTGGCCATCCAATTTGTAGAAGAATAAATATATGATATTTTTTTTTCCAAAGTATAGGTGATACATGGAGGATTAACTAGTGCACATGTTGGCCATGTGGCATCATCTAGGAGTGTTCCTTCCCATTCCATGATCTTTGACATGTTCTCTAATACATGAGTGTGGGGGCACGAGGAGTTGACATGTCAGTTGTTTTGATGTTCCTAAAGAATATGGGGCCTGTGATGACCTATAATGGGATTTTCCATATAGAAAAATCTTATTGGTTAGAGGCTAAAGTCAATGATGGTCAATTTTTTCAAATGTGATTGACTCAATTTAAGCCATCCAATGGTATAGATCATCTCAAGATCAATGGATCAAATTCAAAATTGAAGAAAATAAGTACATGAAATCATTCTAGTTCATGTGAGTGCGAAATAATTGTGGATAAGATGCTAGAAGGCTTTAATTTAATGCTTTTTGCCTTAAAATCTATTTTTTATACTCATTCCCAAATTACCAAAGCATTCAAAAGCATTTGGAGATCAATTTTTGTGAAGGAAAATCTCTCTATGAAAAAGAACTAGGGTTTTGAGTATTCAAACACCTATAAGTTGCAATTTTATTTTACCTTAGTTAATTATATGAAAAATATTTTCCTAGTGCTAGTTTTAAAGTTGAAATAGTGTTATAGGGTTGTTGTGTATTTAAAATTGCTTGAATTGTGTGTCTTGCATACTTTGTGGTTATAATTTTCCCTAGTCTTGTCTGTAACTACATCATAACCATAAAACCACCAAAGAAAAACACTATTTTTCCTCAAATTACTACTAAAATGTCACCCCCAAAGGTTCAAGCTTCTAGTTCTACCCTTGACAAAAAGAGAGCCCTCCATGACAACCTGCTAGCCCAATTACCTAGTTCAACCAATGATAGGTTCAAAGATAAAGTGATATTACAAGGCCTAGGGGTAGATATGGGTATAATAGATAAACATTATACAATCAAAGATGTAGAGATGAAAGTTTCTAGGTGGGAATTATTTAAATATTGGTATGGTGAAAGAAATGCTAGGGTTCCTAGCTACAATTGTTGGAACCTAGACATTGGAAAACTGGTAGTTCCCAATATGTATCTGGATGTGGAATTTTTCAAGGTTGTTGCTACAAATTATGATCCAAATGTTAGGGTTACAAGGACACATACTAGGGTTGAATGGTGAGATTGACTAGAGAAGAAATTATTGGTTTCTTTGGCCTTAACCCTAATGCAAATAAACCAATCAACATGGAAGCATTGAGATAGGAGTATAAAAATAAAAAAGAGAACTTATAGGTGACAATATTTCCAAGGTTCTAGGTGAAAGGAAAAGGAAGAAGTATAGTCAGGCTCACACTTGCAGAGTAGGAGCCATTCAAAACTAATAGTTGGGCGGGTGCATGAAGTTGGGTACCAATTTTCTTGCCACTTATGATTTATTTTTTTAAAACGCATTCGTGTTATAATGCACAATCGTTATTTCACGTTAAAAAAAAGAAAAAAGTGAAATTATTTGCCTTGGAATACCAACCCAAAGGCTTGGAGGGCATTCCCAACAAGGCCAGAGAAGTGTTTTTGCAAATTCTACAATTTTTCACATAATCCGGTCCATGGTCACCATCAAGATTCCATCTAGTTCAATATTGACAAAATCTAAAACATGGGTAATGTTAGGTTCTCTCTTAGCTATCCAACGATGTAATGTTTTTCACTTTTCGACAATGTTAAGCCTTTTATCCATAATTTCTTTTGTTTGTATGTCTATTTTTTCTAAAAAGTAGTGTTTAATTTTTTTTTTTGTTATAAATTAACCGTTCATCAAAATTTCAAGTAAATTACACTTTTAGAAACTAGACTCCATTGTACAAATTTTTTAAAAAAAAAGGAAAAAAAATCAATTATTTTTCAAAAATTTGTAGTGGGAGCACGGCCAAAATTCTACTTTTCAGGAAGTGCCCACTTAGAAAATTAGTAAAAAGTCAAATATTCATTAAAAATTTATCAGAAAAAATGTGCAGCAACTAGATGCTATTAGCTAACTTCTGAACATAGTGATTTTAAAAATACTACAAAAAAGTTCACCGTGCTCAGGTCGTACAAGAGTTGATATGTTATGTTTTTCTGACAAAAACAAAACCAATTTCTGTACATCTCTCTTTTGAACCCCTTAATCTCAACCATTCAAAATAAATTAGTAGTTTAGAAAGTAGACTTGGAGCATTTTGATCCTTGTTTTTGTTCCATCACAAAATTTTGAGTGTAACTATCCTCAATTTCATGTCCAAGGTCAGCATTTCCTGATTTCAGAAAAAAGTGGCCACTTAAGCCCCCTTTTTGGGAACCATCTTGGTGCACTTACCTAGCTTTAAGGGTTACTTTGTTAAAACCTACTACACCTTGTGCCAAGTATTATGGATTGAACCTCCACAAAGGATTCCTATAGCTCTCATGTTCATGACACCGAATATACAAAACATGTTGGTAAATGAGGAATATTATTTTTCCACCTATTTGTCATATGCCTTTCGTAAGGCATGGTGGCCATCAAGGTAGGAGAGGGTGGTGTGAGTTTTTGGTGGTGATCCCCATTATGCCACATTTTTTTATCTTTTGGATATAAGGAGTTGGTCCTAGGGCTACAAATTACAATGAAGGATAGTAGTAGTGAACATCTTCCTTTCCAAATGTGGACACATTTATTGGGAATGCATTGTAGAGAGTCAATTTTTGTGACACTCACAAACTTCTTCTCTGCTAGGGTAAGAATTTATTTGAGTGGACATGTGCCAATAATTTCCAAAGAATTAAATGAATTCTTAAGGTCAAAGGAGAGAAGTCCTAGTTTGGGGATTAATCATAATTGGGATGATCTCATTATACATGAAAATTGCAAAGTTTTGAGAGTTTTTGGGATGAATGCAACCCCACATGTTTTTCCATGATTTGTACCATCCAATTTTATTTTTCTTGAGATTATGTGGCAATTGGGAAGGATTGAAGATATGCATTGGGACAACTAGAAGAAGGGCTCCTTTGTAACGCCCCGCTAAGGGACCAAGTGGATTAACACAAAAGACCATCAACACCAAGCCAATTTTTTTTTTTAAAGAAACTAAAGTAACACTAACTAATGCAACTCAACCAATTAATATGAATGACATCATTACATTAATATGGTATTATAATCACATTATAACCTAAAAGTAATATTGAACATAACCCATTTGCACACAAATCCACCATGGTCCCCTAACATCGCTACTAAGATACACCTATACTAATTAAGCCTAAAGAACATATTTGATACACTATGACCATATTTTACTAACACTTGAATGTAAATTAATCGTATACATCAAATTACATATGATAACATATCGAAATTATCTTCAAACCATATCTAACACTATGCCAATATAAATCTATTCTTAATCAATGTTATAAAATAAGTACATAAAGATATATTATATCTGCTACTTAATTATACTCATGCATTATAAATACAACATTTTTACATTAAACCTCTTTATTATATATTAAACAATAGTAAAAATGTGTATAATCAAGATTGTAACAATTCACTTACTTTTCTTATACAAAAATGCTATCATGAATACAATTCATAAATCTAAGAGGTACATATGTAGAAGATACTAAACATAATCTTTTTTATAAAAATATAACCTGCACATAAATTCAACTATAGAATGAAGCGAAAAGAAAGACTCTCCAAGTTGCGCACGAATTGCACCACCTAAATCCCAATGGATGGTTCAGAAATACCACCCTACCACGTGGAATCCTGAGGCCCACTCCCTTCGTGCTAGGAGACAACACTAGGCCCCACAAACAAGCAAACAATAGAACAAAAACCACAAGTGGCTGACACTAAACATTCAAGAAGACTACCAAAATAAGAATCAACCGAAAATTACAATAACTTCACAAATACTTCTAGGTACTTCTATAGACATATTCACATAACACAAATGGATAGACAACTAAAAAGCTTATAATTAACCCACAACACTACAATAAAGTATATTACATTAATCTCATAATCTTATAACATAATAACTCACTTTAGTTTAGTAATTCACAATCAAGACTAACAATGCACATCCCTAACATAATTGATCTTTACAAATACAGAAACTTCAATACAAGATCTTACAAATATGAAAAGATTTATAACATAAAAATAGTAAACACAATTAAATAAAAATGGTACAACACAATACAGATCAAAGAATATAGTTATACCCTCAAATACAACTTTTAAAACTAAACTAATTCTCACTTGATAACAGTCAAATCTGTTAACAATAAAATAGCCATAAAATAGTCATATCAACTCGAAATCAAAATCTGTAAAATACTCATTTCAGATTTAGACGTCGACTACTCAGCAACGTGAAAGAAATTGACTAAAAATGAATAATAATTTTATAAAATGTAAAACAATAGACGGATTCCATAAAACCCTCTTTTCGGTAATACTCGATTATAGCCAAATGACAAAATGAGTAACTTAACAACCAGATTTTATCCAAAATAAAATATATTAAAAAAAAGAATATTAAAATTAATTTAAGCTATTTCAAACCCTTATAAATTTAAAATCTCAATCTTCCTTTGGCTAGTTACAGGGAGAAATAAAAATATTTGCAGTCATAGAAGAGCAACTTGATAGCAGTCTCGTATTTCAACCATATCTCACAAACTATGATCTAGGTTTCTAAAAATTTTGGACATAATTTAAATGACAACGAGATGAAAGAACTCTTTAAAAATCTCACCAACCCAGTTTGTAAATTTAGATTTATAGGCAACGCAATTAAACCCTTTTACTGGTAAAGAACAAAACACAAATATGTATTGATTTTTATTGTAGAATAAATAAATATTTCATTCACACATAAAAATAAAACTATCCAATATTTATTTTTAAAAATCAAAAGAAAGAAATCAATCAAATCATTCATGCATACAAAAGAAAATTTTAACACAAGATTTAAAAATCCAACCTGGATTCAACACTTGGGAATGACAGAAATTTGATGCTGAGCTCCAAAATTAACTTTCAAAACCCTCAAATTTCACAAATTTCTCATTGCTCCTTTCTCTTTGCAAGTATGGGAAAGTCTCTCCTGAAAAAGAATCTAAATCCAACATGCACACCAAATAGAATAACCCAACAGAGGAGAAACCATTTTTTTCTTCTACCAAATAAAGAGAATACTTCCAGAACCCAAAAGACCAAGAGACAACCTCCCAGCCACTCTTTTAACTTTCATTTTCGTCACTTTTCATAATGGAGTAATTAGGGTGGATTCTGGACACTCAAAACATAATTTTATAAAATAAAAATACCTCTTACCCATAAAGTTATCACATAGGTAACATTTTAAATTATTAAAACCACATAAAGATTTCATAAATCATAAATTAAGTGACCATTTTAATAAAATGAATCAAGAGACTAATAATGCAAAAATTACATCCAAACAAAAGTAAAACAAATATTACTCAATAACAATAATCAAATACCAAATAATAATAATAATAAATAATAATTAAATAATTATTCTTCAAAATAATAACATAATAAAAAATAACATAAATAAATGTCACTTATGGATAATATTATATCACACTTCAAACACATTAATAAAAATCATAACAATAAATATAATAAATTCAATATCTAACTTCACTCAAATAGCTCACAAATTAACGTAAAATATAAATCATAAAATAACTTCACATGAAAGAGCAACATTCACATCAAAAGATAAATAACACTAATCACAATTATAACAACACAACTAACCACAGGGTTTAATACCAACAGATTGAGATTCAAAACTAAGGTTAGACAACAAAATCAAACAATCACATATCACATAAGAAACAATCGAATAAATGCAACACTCCAAACATAGGGTAAAGGAGATCGAACATTGTCTCATAACAACCCAAAAAAGTTAACACATTTTTCATCAATTGTCTCTAATTGAGAACAATGACTAGGGTTAGGTTACAATTTGGGCCTAGATGTTATCTCCTTAACCACCATTGGGATTAGAGGCACGCTTAGACCTGCTAATTTAGGTAGAGACGTAGCCTAGTACCTGTTCACTTAAACATACAAATTAGAGCACATGTGCATAATAGCTGAAGTACTAAGAAATAAGCTCTAGCAATTGTATCTCATTCCCATATGTCTCTCATACGTCCAATGGTACGATGACGCCCTTTCCACTTATCCTAACAAACATACTACTGTATCACTCAGTTATCCAAGTAAATCTTTGCATAATAACAATATGCATCATACTCATCAAAACACTAATAGAAGCTCATGCCCCATCTTGCAACCACAAAGCTTGAACACAAATTAGTATATTTTATGATAATAAAGATAACTATAATCAAAATTATAATAATATGACAACACAATGATAATATGTTAGAATCAAGTGAAAACCCCAAAGGTAACAAAACACTTTTATCACATCAATATGTCAATAACATACATCGTAGTAATGGTTATTTCTGAACACACACATCATGGTAAATATATTTTTAAATACATATAATAAATCATTTCCTAAAATTTTTACTTAGTCGATAAATTCATGATATATAATATCAATTGTTTAATATCATTAGCACATACCTTTAAATGTATCTATTATTTTACTTTCATCTCCAAGTTTTAAAGTCAAACTTCCTGCACATCCACTATGAGAATGGAGGGGCACTACATCCTCCCCCCCTAAAACTTGACTTACTCCTGGAAGTCACAGACTAGGGTGGAAACATAAGACATTAGTACCAAAAAAAATTTATTCTATATTTGATGTACATCCTCTTTTCAAATATCTTTGATCAAAATCACTATCTAACTACACATTAGAAAGTAGTATTTTTCTATCTACATTTATTTAGAAATCTTTGCATCTCTTATAGTATGATACTTGATTTTACACTAACAAATATAGCAAGCACTCTAATTAACTCCGTTTTCCATTTCTAATTATAAAATCTCCATAATCTTATGTAAGGGATGCACATAATTTTATTTATTTTTAATTCAAAAATACACATTGTCTCCTATTTTAGAAATTTATTTTCAATTACAATTTATGATTTCAATAACATCCACTCCATTTAATACCATAAATTAACAATACATTCATATTTAACATAGCATGGTTATCCCTCTTTTACATCAATAAGCAACAACACATAAGAAATATACATCTAACACATACATACACAATCATATCACCGGGAAAAGTACATCACAAGGCTACACAAGGGTCCATCTAGACACCGGAAAGCAACATACTAATCCATGATACATAATCCATGAGCCAAGAGCCAAGAACCAATATCCATCTCACATAATCCATACCTCACACTCAGTGGCTTGATGGTGTTAGGCCACACTCATATGGTGAGACCATCCATACAAGACCACAATGGCCTACCTCTTGTTGTATAAGGTGGTTAGCCTCCAAGAGATAGTCATCACACATAGGTGGGTAGTGGGTCCTAGTTGTGTAATAGTCTCACATACCTCCATCCTCATGGTTCCCTGCATCTACTTCCTCGTATACACTCACCAAGTTTGCCTCATACATCCTTGGAGGGGAATCACAATACGACAAATGGCCAACATCAAAAACAATAAGGATAAATTAGTTTAGCCACCAAAGTCATAAATAAAAGAAAACAAAAGTTTAATTTCAACAATAAAGAAATAAATGTGCACAATTTCAACACTAAATCAAATGTAACCACGAGGGCTACGAGCAAATAAGATCACAAGGTGTGGCTAAACTATCACAATCAAATATAAACAAGGTGTCGGCCTTCACAATCACTAGAAAATCATCAATAATTATAAAGAAAGTTCACAATCTTAGAAATTGCACTATACAACACTGCGTGACTAGATACTAGCCACCAAACGAGGAAGGAGGGAACAACGTCCGGCTATACAATAGCCCCTATGTGGTGCGGAGTGAGCACACCATCCACATGACCTAGAGTGTGCTCCTCGGCTACACCCTACTTCGCGTCATGTGGCATGTGGCCCTCACACTCCTTGGCTATCCGCATGGAATGTGCACCTCGGCCCCCATCCCGCATCTCATCTCAGTGCAGCATGGTCATACACCAGCCAGAGAAGGTACGCATTAGTCGTATGTCGCATAGCAGTGTGTCTATGGCTCCACGAAAATAGGCATGTGCTAGACACACCCCGCATAGCGATACCTCATGGAGAAGGCACACGCAGGTACTCATCATAGCCAGAGGTATACATGGCTAGGACATACCCATATGCTAGATGACCCAAATAATGTTGAAAGAAAACATGAGTATTCCCTCTACAAGTGTGTGAGGCCCCATTACGCTCATCACACAAGTAGGCTATCATAACAAAATCTCACAGTGCACCTTCACGTGTCTATGCACGTGGCATCGTGTCCTCGAGCCCAGCTCGCTACCATCAGCAACACAACATCATCACCAGCACTGTGTCGGAACATCAGTGAGGTGTGACATCGTATCCATTGCATCATGTCGGAACATGTGCGAATACGGTATATATAATACATATATAAGTATATCAATATGGGGCTACTCGAGCTTCACCTCTCATACAGACGAGGTTGACTCGCTAATGTCAGCTCAACGTCCCTATGGACGGCCAGACAAATACTAACAAACCAATGCTGCTATACTCAAAACTGTGGGGATTAGGCTCACACATATGGATCAAGTACCTTGATCCATCATAAGGGGAAGTAGTGAGTACATTGCCTCGGGATCGGTTGAGCTAAGACTACTCTGCGTCGCATTATGCGTACACTGCACACTCCGCCCAAGGAACTTTGTGGCTGCTACTACCCCTTCACGGATTGAGGGACTAGAGAACCAAAAGAAAAGAATCTGTGAAACTATCTTTTGGCTACTCATATATAAATTTCAACCACACATGGGTTGGCCCTCAATCAGATAACAAACATACAAGAACACATAAAGATATGGTTAATCTCACACCAACAAATACATAATTTTCTCCATGGGTGGGTACACAGTATCACCATCCCATGGGCACACAAAACAAGTACGGGGTATTCACAACACTCAACCAATGCAAAGTTACTGGTTTCTCACATTTACAAGGGATAAAATTATATACACAATTTCATGAGAACATTTACTTCAATAATCCATGTAATTCATATCATTACATATGTCAATAACCTTTTATCATCTTTTATTTCACTCTACTCTTTTCCATATATCACATGATGCTAATATGTTAATGTCAAGATTATCGTGATCACTTATCAACTCCACTAAACAAGTTCGCATTCACTTTTATTCATTCAACATAATATTTTATCCTTATAACATATGCATATGCAAACTGATTTTTCCTCCACACTAAGAATTTTACATAAGTAGCATGAATTTTTAAATGCATCTAAGAATCATTAATACTTCCACACCATTATTCGTGTATCCGGAGTTCAACTAGTTATACACAAGTTATTCAAATTTCCATAGAACAAAAGGACATCACATATTTGTTTTTTTTGTTTTTAAAAACAATCCCACATTCTCTCAAACTTTATCTTAGACCAATACAAGTAACACTAAACATTTGCATAGTGATTATGCCTACTCAAACATCCATATCTGATACCTAAGCTTAATTGTTTCACATGTTATCCCCACAAAATAATTTGACATGCAAGACATCCAATGGATAAATCTTTTCTATTTATACAAAAGTAAGAAATGAGAGACATTGTGTTATAGGTTTCAACTATACATAACAACCAAGGTGTCCAAATACCAATACAATCATCATAATTTCTCAAAATAGAAATTTAGTTATATGCACTAGCATCTTATTTATTCCACAAAAGTAGTTATTTCCAATAAAAACATATCATATCATATGATGCAAATGTATTCACATAAATTTATTTCTAAATACATAGATTAAATACCTAGCAACTACACTCAGTCTCATTCATAATTTATCTTTTATGCATGAACCATAAATAAGGAGTACAATTTCAAGAGAATATATAGTCCACCACTCAAGCAAATTCAAATATAATTTTTTTGATTCATAGTCAAGGTTTAAGCATACAAGTTTAAGACCTAAATGATTTTCTATTATAATGTTGTTTAATACCCCTTTTTTTATATTAATTGTATGTGGGTTAGGATGAAGAAGAAACAAGATAACTTAATTTAATGCAAGCAATTTGCAAATGCAACATTTCCAAACAAAACATCTATACAAAGGAAAAATAAGTCACGCCTTCTACCCAAATTTTAAGTACCACTCATAAACAAGTTTTCCATTTATAAACATAGCTAAAAACAAAGTTAAGATTCCATTACATCACTCACCATGTATTATAACGATCACAAAATATCGACAATAATTCATTTATAAACCACCTACATATTTTCCTTAATTTATTCTAAGAACCATTTTACATGCAATATATTCTGAATGTTATGAAAATGCACTAAACAACATATGGGTGTAAACACTCCTAAAAAACATAGAAAAACAAACGAATAGATGACATACTCAGGTCAGGACTTCCCTATTAGTTACATAACATACACTCTTAAGCACTTGCATAAAACCACATAAGAAACCTAACTACACCAAATAATATCTTATCATAATGCACATTTAGTCAAACAAAGATAATTTATATGCCAACTTGTTAACTAATTAATCTAAACTAACCAATACATCCCAAGATTAAATTTACATTTTTAAGGAACTAAAAGTCATGAAAATGAAACAAGGTCACACAAGAAAAAAAATAATATTTACAAACATATAGGAAATCCCACTCAACAAGAGAATACACAAAGTGTATAATCCTCTATCTAACATCTCATCTAAGTGTATAGATTAAAACAAGGTATCTAACACAAGGGTTCCTACGACTTTTTAGTCACACATCAAACATTCATCAACACATGCATAAGAAAAGTTACTATAAAAGGACATGGGCAACAACATTAACCAAAGATCTCAGTGCTGCAACACTGACTCTGATACCAGATGTAATACCTCGCTAAGGGACCAAGTGGATTAACACAATAGACTATCAACACCAAGCCAATTTTTTTTTTTTAAAGAAACTAAAGTAACACTAACTAATACAACTCAACCAATTAATATGAATAACATCATTCTATTAATATGATATTATAATCACATTATAACCTAAAAGTAATATTGAACATAACCCATTTGCACACCTATCCACCATGGTCCCCTAACGTCGCTACTAAGATACACCTACACTAATTAAACCTAAAGAACATATTTGATACACTATGACCATATTTTACTAACACTTGAATGTAAATTAATCTTATACATCAAATTACATATGATAACATATCAAAATTATCTTCAAACCACATCTAACACTATGTCAATATAAATATATTCTTAATCAATGTTATAAAATAAGTACATAAATATATATTATATCTACTACTTAATTATACTCATGCATTATAAATACAACATTTTTACATTAAACCTCTCTATTACATATTAAACAATAGTAAAAATGTGTATAATCAAGATTGTAACAATTCACTTACTTTTCTTATACAAGAATGCTACTATGAATACAATTCATAAATCTAAGAGGTACATATGTATAAGGTACTAAACATAATATTTTTTATAAAAATATCACCTACACATAAATTCAACTATGGAATGAAGCAAAAAGAAAGACTCTCCAAGTTGCGCACGAATTGCACCACCTAAATCCCAATGGATGGTTCAGAAATACCACCCTACCACGTGGAACCCTGAGGCCCACTCCCTCCGTGCTAGGAGACAACACTAGGCCCCACAAACAAGCAAACAACAGAACAAAAATCACAAGTGACTGACACTAAACATTCAAGAAGACTACCAAAATAAGAATCAACCGAAAATTATAATAACTTCACAAATACTTCTAGGTACTTCTATAGATACATTCACATAACACAAATGGATAGACAACTAAAAAGCTTATCATTAAACCACAACACTATAATAAAGTATATTACATCAATCTCATAATCCTATAATATAATAACTCACTTTAGTTTAGTAATTCACAATCAAGACCAACAATGCACATCCCTGATATAATTAATCTTTACAAATACAGAAACTTCAATACAAGATCTCACAAATATGAAGGGATTTATAATATAAAAATAGTAAACACAATTAAATAAAAATGGTACAACACAATACAGATCAAAGAATATAGTTATACCCTCAAATACAATTTTTAAAACTAAACTAATTCTCACTTGATAATAGTCAAATCTGTTAACAATAAAATAGCCATAAAATAGTCATATCAACTCAAAATCAAAATCTGTAAAATACCCATTTCAGATTTAGACATCGACTACTCAACAACGTGAAAGAAATTGACTAAAAATGAATAATAATTTTATAAAATGTAAAACAACAGATGGATTCCATAAAACCCTCTTTTCAGTAATACTCGATTACAGCCAAATGATAAAATGAGTAACTTAACAACCAGATTTTATCCAAAATAAAATATATATAAAAAAAGAATATTAAAATTAATTTAAGATATTTCAAACCCCTTATAAATTTAAAATCTCAATCTTCATTTGGCTGGTTATAGGGAGAAATAAAGATATTTGCAGTCATAGAAGAGCAACTTGATAGCAGTCCCATGTTTCAACCATATCTCACAAACTATGATCAGGGTTTCTAAAAATTTTAGACAGAATTTAAACGACAATGAGATGAAAAAACTCTTTAAAAATCTCACCAACTCAGTTTGTAAATTTAGATTTATAGGCAATGCAATCAGACCCTTTTACTGGTAAAGAATAAGACACAAATATGTATTGATTTTTATTGTAGAATAAATAAATATTTCATTCACACGTAGAAATAAAACTATCCAATATTTATTTTCAAAAATCAAAAGAAAGAAATCAATCAAATCATTCATGCATATAAAAGAAAATTTTAACACAAGATCTGAAAATCCAACCTGGATTTAATGCTTGGGAATGACAGAAATTTGATGCTGAGCTCCAAAGTTTTTCAACTTTCAAAACCCTCAAATTCCACAAATTTCTCATTACTCCTTTCTCTTTGCAAGTATGGAAAAGTCTCTCCCGAAAAAGAATCTAAATCCAACATGCACGCCAAATAGAATAACCCAACAAAGGAGAAACCATTTTTTTCTCCTCCCAAATAAAGAGAATACTTCCAGAACCCAAAAGACCAAGAGACAACCTCCCAGCCACTCTTTTAACTTTCATTTTTGTCACTTTTCATAATGGAGTAATTAGGGTGGGTTCTGGACTCTCAAAACATAATTTTATAAAATAAAAATACCTCTCACCCATAAAGTTATCACATAGGTAATATTTTAAATTATTAAAACCACATAAAGATTTTATAAAACATAAATTAAGTGACCATTTTAATAAAATGAATCAAGAGACTAATAATGCAAAAATTGCATCCAAACAAAAATAAAACAAATATTACTCAATAACAATAATCAAATACCAAATAATAATAATAATAAACAATAATTAAATAATTATTCTTCAAAATTATAACATAATAAAAAATAACATAAATAAATATCACTTATGGATAATATTATATCACACTTCAAACACATTAATAAAAATTATAACAATAAATATAATAGATTCAATATCTAACTTCACTCAAATAGCTCACAAACTAAGGTAAAATATAAATCATAAAATAACTTCACATGAAAGAGCAACATTCACATCAAAAAATAAATAACACTAATCACAATTATAACAACACAACTAACCACAGGGTTTAACACCAATAGATTGGGATTCAAAACTAAGGTTAGACAACAAAATCAAACAATCACATATTGCATAAGAAACAATCGAATAAATGCAACACTCCAAACATAGGGTAAAGGAGATCGGACATTGTCTCATGACAACCCGAAAAAGTTAACACATTCTTCATCAATTGTCTCTAATTGAGAACAATGACCAGGGTTAGGTTATAATTTGGGCCTAGATGTTATCTCCTTAACCACCATTGGGATTAGAGGCACGCTCAGACCTGCTAATTTAGGTAGAGACATAGCCTAGTACCTGTTCACTTAAACATACAAATTAGAGCACATGTGCATAATAGTCGAAGTACTAGGAAATAAGCTCTAGCAATTGTATCTCATTCTCGTATGTCTCTCATACGTCCAATGGTACGATGACGCCCTTTCCACTTATCCTAACAAACATACTACTGTATCACTCAGTTATCCAAGTAAATCTTTGCATAATAACAATATGCATCATACTCACCAAAACACTAATAGAAGCTCATGCCCCATCTTGCAACCACAAAGCTTGAGCACAAATTAGTATATTTTATGATAATAAAGATAACTATAATCAAAATTATAATAATATGACAACACAATGATAATATGTTAGAATCAAGTGAAAACCCCAAAGGTAACAAAACACTTTCATCACATCAATATGTCAATAACATACATCGTAGTAATGGTCATGTCTGAACACACACATCATGGTAAATATATTTTTAAATACATATAATAAATCATTTCCTAACATTTTTACTTAGTCCATAAATTCATGATATACAATGTCCATTGTTTAACATCATTAACACATACCTTTAAATGTATCTATTATTTTACTTTCTTCTCCAAGTTCCAAAGTCAAACTTCCTGCACATCCACTATGAGAATGGAGGGGCACTACACAAACTTTTGTGACATTCACAAACTTTTTCTCTGCTAGGGTAAGAATTTATTTGAGTGGATATGTGCCAAGAATTTCCAAAGAATTAAATGAATTCTTAAGGTCAAAGGAGAGAAGTCCTAGTTTGGGGATTGATCATAATTGGGATGATCTCATTATACATGAAATTTGCAAAGTTTTGAGAGTTTTTGGGATGAATGCAACCCCACATGTTTTTCCATGATTTGTACCATCCAATTTTATTTTTCTTGAGATTATGTGGCAATTGGGAAGGATTGAAGATATGCATTGGGACAACCAGAAGAAGGGCTCCTTCTTCCATCATATCACTATATTTGTTTACTTTGTTATGGGAAAGGATGGATGGAATCATATTCTTGACTTGCTTACTCATCTTAAGATGAAAAATTACAATGCCAGAACTTTGGACCCTAAAGTCCTATTTGTTTGTGCAATAAGATTGAAAATCAATAGGTTAATGTTCTAGCATGGATTGGATTACTCTGAGGATCTGATAAGAAAAATATTTGATTTAAAGGATATTGAGAATAGGAAAATAAAATGACTTTCCATTCAAAAACTTGACAAGGAAAAGAAAAATAACGATCCCAATTTCAAAATTTATGCTAATATTGGTGACCAAATTTTGAGAATTGAGGCATTTTCACAAAATTTTGACAAGGTGGTTGGAAAGATCAAGGAGGAAAAGTAGGAGTAGGATATAGGGAAATCCCATATGTTAGAGGAAAGGGCTACCTATCAACCCCCTAAGAAAACATATGTCTTCACAAGAAGACCAAAGGGGATAGTTTTGAAGGAACAAATAGTTGAATTTCCAAGATATTGAGAGGGGCAGGTGAATTAGTATCTTCTTAAACTTATTGAAAAAATACCATCCAAATAATCTAATGCATATAACAGTAAAAATAAGCAGAAGCATTAATAGAGCATAAAAGCACACAACACATGAACACTAGGATTTTTACATGGAAAAACTAAAATAGTATAACTTGTTATAAGATATTACAAAGGGTGGCTCACTTCTAGGACTCACCGTCTAGAATGAGAGGCTCACTACCTACAAAGATACAACATAGAAATGGCTTACAACCAGAAATGAACTGATAAAGTTACACCTAATAAGTGTCGATTCAATTCCTTTGATGCTTTGTAAACTGGTTTAACACACTTCATCATCTTTGCATACTTGTATTCTTATCTTTTCTTCACACTTCACACTCTTCACACCATCAATCTCAAAATTTCCCAATATATATATCTAACACATCCACAAGAATCAATTAGGTTGACCTAATTAGATACAACCCTTATTCACCAAAAAGATTGACTTCCGACTTCAATCATGTATAAAACATTTCCAAAAATAATTCAAGCATGTAGCTCACTACATGTCAACATGGACCTAAGATAGGTCACATATGCATCCACACCACATAATTAATCCATCATAACATCAACTACTTATTAGTTTAGCCAAGGATAGACCAAATAGAAAAATGCAACAACAAAATAAAGTCAGCTCACCATACGAGCACTTGTTCTCATGAGATTCTGAACTTACAAGTTTCCAACATCCAAAAACCATTTTCCAAAACTAAAAGGAAGGATATTCATTAGCGGAGGATTGTGAACCAAAATACCAGAGGATCATAACTACATACCAGTTTAGAATACTAGATCAATCTAGAACTTAAACTTGTAGTTGCAACTCATATAACATGTTGACATCAATGACAACACTAAAAGCTGAATAGAGGGATGTTCTTCATTGTTCCAACAATCTCTCCCTTTTTCATTGATGGCAACATGTTCCAAACCTCCTATGTGCAACACTCTATCCCTTATTCTCCTTTCTTCTTCATGAAATTCTCCCCCCTTTGGAATCAAGGACAAAGGGTGGTCCAAAAATATGAAGAAAACAAAAAGAATAATTACCTGGAGGATAGTGAGCCTTGAAGCTCCTTGAGAACACTGTGCCAATCTGTCTTAAACCATTATCCCAACTCATCTTAGTTGATATCAGCATTTTGTTCAGAGATTCAAATTCCATTAAACTTTCTCTGCATCATTTGAAGTACCAGGAGTTAGATTGATCTTATCTTCTTCTTTTTGAATTTTCCAAATCATTGGCAACTGGAGTGTACTTCATTCTCACAAGGTCACCTAAATGACTGAATATTTTGATGATATCTTCCTTCTACTTTTGTAAAATAAATAATTTTTCTCTATGGGCAGAGATAGCATTCCAGGTTGACCTATCTTTTTCTTTGGATGCAACTATCAACTGGGACTCAATGGATTCCATGAGATATTTTATGCTTTGTGTTGCATGCGACCACCTTATGTAGTAAGAAAATATAGTATTTTCTTTAGACTCGCAAGCCTACACAACTTCCAGACTCTTTTTCACATTGGTGTGTGCCAACACACACTTATTATGAAGTTCCAAAATCCTTTTCTCTACCAATTTATCCTCAATCTCTTGCCTTGTCTTCTCACCTAGACCAGAGGGATACTCTTGAAAGGAGTCCAATAGAAGTTTCAAATTATCTACTGGAGTGAGATATGTATCAACTGATGTATTGGGGTTAGCTTCCTGCAAAGCTTTGGTGGCATCATAATTAATCTCTTTCCCCTTTTGATGTGTTTCCATAATTTCTCTTCTTCTAGATGCATACAATGCATCCCCTAACACCAACTCGTGAAAAAGAGAAATATTATCCAAGTACACACTTCTAGAATCATGGGGAGTTGTAGAAGTTTCAGAGTAATCAACAGCTAGAACCTGATCCACTTGTATAACAAGCATTTTAAAACATCATCACCAAAGGAGGATTATTCGAGGGACCTTTGAGAATCTACAACCTACCTTTGATCTTCTTCATTCTTCCTGACATATTCCCCATTTCTTTATTCTTCCTCTACTCTTTCTTCTTCCCCTAGTTTCTCTTCTACTTCTAATTTTTCTTCTTCTTCTTTCTCAAATTTGTCTCTTTCTACTTCATTCCTTTCACTTTCATATGTATCTCTTTCACCAAGTTCTGGAGGAACAACATCATGCTTTTCTTCTTCAACTTCTTCCTCATTTTTTTTCTCTATCTCTATAGGATCATTTGAAACACCTATATCTAGAAGGATATTTTTTTCTCCTGTATCTAGAGGGATGTCTTCCTTTACCTCTGTAGAAACTTCTTCTCCTGATTTAGGTGTAGAACTGAATGGGAGTGTACTAAACATACCATATTTCTTAGCCATACCCCTAATGGCTTCTATAGTTTCTTTCTTTATTTGCTTTGTATCTCTATTCATGAAAGTGTTTACCCTTTTCTTCATCTAGAACATTTTTTAGCATACCTTCTTCAGAGTTTCCAAATCATTCAAGGTCAAAGAGGACCCAATTTTCTTGAATGCCTCAATTATCATCTTCTCTTCCAACTCAATAGTCATTGATCTCCTTTTCATCAGGGCTCCCCACAATTTTTTAGGCACATTGTTCTTAACATAATCCCAACTAACTTCCAAAGTGATAACATAGTAAATAATAGCCAAAATTAATATTTTTTTGTCTTCTCTACCTACTTGATCATAAATTTATATTGTAGGTTGTAGCATATCTTCAAAGTGTTTCAAGCTATTTACCAAAGCCTCTAATCTGAGAGGGGAAATAGGTCTTACTAGAGAGGCCTTTTGTTCTTCCTAGTTCGAAGAAGCTTCTTTTGATACCTTTTCCTTCTTTGATTCTAGTTTGGTTTGCACATGAACACCAAAAACCTATTCTTCATCTTCTTCAAAGGATGACACATAATGAAATATTTTACTGCCAACACTTGCTTTCTATGAAGCACCTTCACCAGAGGACATACTCCCTCTCTTCTTTCTTACCAATTTAGCTTCAAGGTCTTCCTACTCTTCCTCTTGTTCTTTAGTGATATTGATTTTATTTTCTCTTGTAGCATTTTACTTCTTACCTCTCTTGGATGGTGCCACCGGAGGAGTCTCCTTCCTTTTTCTAGACCTTTTATTGGGTCCAGAAGGAGTTGGGCTTTTACGTTTACCAGGAGCACTAGGCTCAACCTTCACTACAGGAGCTATAGATGGTTTTGAAGGAGTAGTCTTGTCAGATCTCCTTAGTCCTAATGATTCTCTATCCATTTTTTCTCCCATGTCTCTTCCTTGTGCAATTTTTTCATCAGTGAAGCCAACCTCTCTAAGAATTTGATCTACATTCTTTCTCATCATAGGCTCCCTATGCTTCAAATGAACTTTTATAGATTTTTTTGCATAAGTATCAACTCTTGGTTCATTGGTGTCTTTAGGAATTTTCAACAATACTCTTTGGGATCCTTTCTCTTTCATTCATCTTACTTTTTAATACAACAAAGAATGTTGTCAAAGCATTTTACTGACTCTTCAAATCACTCAAAATGTGCGTATAGTCAAAAATTTGTTGTGCAATAGGTCTTGAGGTGTCCCATATTACTACATCATCTCTTCCGGGAAGTCTTCTAAGAAAGTAGAAGAGTAGACAAACAATAATGGACCAAACTTGAAAGCATATTTCTTCCTTGCCATCTTCAAAATTTTAAATAATTGTTGCCAAAGAAGTTCACATAAATCATACTCTGCTCCATTAGCTATCATATCATGTCTAGTGAATATGGTTGTAGCAGACATAGAATTTTCTCTGTTTGTGAAGTAGATCTTGTGTATGATCATTATGGTTGCATAGTAGGATTGGTAATCAGTTTTGTAGCAAGATCCCTCTTGTCAAATGTTGCATTGGTGATTTCCACCACCACTTCATTTTTCATAGATTTCAACACCGGTACCAGTCTGGTATCAAAGAGTTCAGTAACAACCTTAATCACTTCTTTAGATATAAGGTGAGGTATGTATGTCCATAAAACTTATCATGAATTCTACTGAGAGTGGTTTTAACATATTTCTCATCAAGAGTTGAATAAAAGTTAGGAAATTGATTCCATCGATCCAACTTCTTCATAACAAGGTTTGCATATTCTAGTTTTACCAAGAAATAATCCCTAGTGAGCTCATTTTTCCACATATCTATCAATTTACTATGATTATATTCCTCATTTTTAACTTGGATGTACATTCTAGTGTCTTTAGTTGGCATGACACTGTAAGGAATTCATGAGAAGGAACCCAAAAGATCATCTTCAAAAACCTTCATGGAATACTTCTTATAGGATAGTCTAGGTCTTTTTGACACATTTACGACTATAGGGGTTTCCATATTTCACAAATCAAACTTCTAATGATCTCCAAAAGAAGATTCATGCAAAACCACAACAACACAAAAAAGCAAAACACATTTATTCTTTTGCAAAAACCATAACTAGGGTTTGCACAACTTGCTCTTCAAATCGCCTCAAGATTCCTCCAAATTGCTCTTCACTTTCTTCAAATGAACAAGTGATAAAAATGTCTTACAAATCTAGTTTATAAATCAACGATTTACCCTAATTCACATTAAATACGGTAGATTTCAAAAATATGATAAAAACCCTCTTCATTAGATTGAAAAAACCTAGTTAGCTCTGCAATTGATCATGCCTACAACTTTTCTTCTAGTTCCTTTTGCATAGGATTTGTTTATCCATCCTTTACAACATATCTTTGTGTCAACATTTGACACTTTATATATCTAGGGGGTTTGAACAATATTTTGTTAATACTCCTCCTAAGACCATGTTGGGTTTAGTTACCGAAGGAATTGTCTACACCAGATGAGGGCATAGACATATTTTTTGTCATTGACTCTTCTTTTTTCCTCCTTTTTTTTTTCATTTCTTTCTTAACCACATTATTTTCAATTTTATTCACTGGTCCATTCTTCTTTATTGGATCAGATTGCTTTCCCCCTTTACTTCTACATACTCTTGAAATGTTTCCAGGTTTGTTGTAGTTGTAGCAAATGAAATTTTTTTGATTTGTTTAGCCTCCATTAACCATTCATTTGCACTTGTTTTCTTTATGTCCAAACTTATTACATGCATAGTATTATCCAACAAAATATTGATTCATTCTTCCTCCTTTAGACCAATTCATCATCTGAGTTCTCCATTCACTAGCTCTATATCCAACTTTCTTGCATGCAAAACATTGTCTAGAGAATGGACTAGCATACAGGTTTATTCTACTTCTACACTACATTACCTTGTGACCAAATTTATTGAATGAAAAGAAAACACGATTGTAGGATGGGTACCTTTGAGAATTTTTTTGTTTTATAGGTAGTCTTCTAGCAAATTTTCTTGAATTTCTTGTCTATTTCACTTTATTTTGAGTCTTCCGATTATCTGTTGTGTTTGGGGTCTACATATCCTTTGAGATTTCACCTAGTTCCATTCCCAACCCAACTTTTTCTTTAGCTGGTTTCTGTCCTCCAATCAACTCATTGAGCTTAGTGGAGCTTGCTTTGAACTTATCTTCATATATTTTTTCTTTTTCTAGATCTACTTTCAAGTTTACCACCTCTTGGTCAAGTCTTGTGCATTCATCAGACTTTCTTTGCACCACTTTATTTAGATACTCTTCAATTATTTTATTTTCCTCCATTTTCACGTTCAATCGGGTGATCTCTTCATTTTCTTGTTTTAATTACTCACTCACTTCTCTATGTATTTCTTTGAATTTATTCAAATTCTCTTTCAATTTCAGGATGCATTCATTCACCTCATCAAGATTTTATTTCAAATCTCTATTTTCATTTTCAGCGTTGTCAAGATCCTCAAGATTATCCTAGAGTTCTTTATCCTCAATTTTTTCAATCTTCAAGATCTTCCTCAATCTGTTAGGCTTCTTCGAAGGAACCAAACCCTGATACCAATTGTTGAATGCCCAAGATGCTGAGAGGGGGGTGAATTAGTATATTCTTAAACTTATTGAATAAATACCATCCAAATAATCCAATACATATAATAGTAAAAATAAGTAGAAGCATTAATAGAGCATAAAAGTACACAACACATGAACACCAAGATTTTTACGTGGAAAACCCAAAATGGGAAAAACCACAGTGAGGATTAGCTCACAATATGGTATAACTAGTTATAAGATATTACAAAGGGTGGCTCAATGTTAGGACTCACTCTCCAAAATGAGAGGATCATTTCCTACAAAGGTACAACACAAAAATGCTTACAACCAGAAATGAACTGATAAAGTTACACCTAACAAGTGCTAATTTAGTTCCTTTGATGCTCAGTAAACTGACTTAAGACACTTTAGCATCTTTGTATACTTGTCTTCTTCTTTTTTATTCACACTTAACACTCTTCACAACATCAATCACAAACTATCTAGTACATATATCTGACACATCCACAAGAATAAGTTAGGTCAGCCTAATTAGATGCAACCCTTATTCACCAAAAAGATTGACTGTCGAATTCAAGCATGTAGCATGCTACAACATGTTAGCATGGACCTAAGATAGGTCACAGATACATATGCACCACAAAATTAATCCATCATAATATCAATTACTTATTAGGTTAGCTAGGGATATACCTAATAGAAAAATGAAACAATAGAATAATTCCAACTCACCATATGAGCATTTTTTCTCATGAGATTCTAAATTTACAAGCTTCCAACATCCAAAAACCATTTCCCAAAACTACAAGGAAGGATATTCATTAATGGAGGATTGTAGATCAAAATACTAGACGATATTAACTGCATACCATTTCAGAATATCGGCTCAAGTTAGAACTTAAACTTGCAGTTGCAACTCATATAACATGGTGACATAAATGACAACACTAAAAGCTACATAGAGGGATGTTCTTCATTCTTCCAACAAAAATAAAATATTCTCCACCTCAATTTGAGGATTCAAGAGTCTCTTCCCCTATGCCTCAGGTTCTATTGTCCCCTCCACAAAATACTATTGATATTGATTCACCACCTAGGGATTCCTCTCCTAAGAGGAGAAGAATTGAACAAATTGAACTTATAGATTACCCATTAGATTTAGATGATGAGGTTCTTGTAACCTCTGATGATATTCAACAACAAATGCCATCACCACAAAGGGAGAATGATATGCCAACAATGGATAACAAAGTTACAAAGGTAGTTTTTATAGGTGTTGATAATGATGATGATGTGAGGGATGCAACTTGTAAATAATTCATGAAAGATCATGAATTTATGAAGAGTCATGTGTTCAAGGAATTTGTATGGAGAAAACAAAAAGATGAATATGAAAGGAGGAACTTAAAAGGAGAAATTAGAAAATCTCCTAAACAACCTAGAAAGGTAATATCTACAAGGATAGTTGCAAAAATAAAATTAGAAAATAAGCAAATGACCCTTGAAGAATGCAATAATTTAGTACAAGAAAGTTGCATATTATTGTTTCCTAAATGGGACATATCTTCTTCCATTGCATTTGATATAGGAAGAAACCATGATTCAAAGGGTTTTTCTATAGATGAAGAGACATTGTGTGCATTGTCAAGATTAGCTTTTTTTCCCAAGTGGGACACTCTTCGTATTTGGGCTTTGGCCTGTAATACCAATAAGTAAATAGTGGAAAAATCTATAGGAGACCTAAGTGGAGGTCTTATTATAAAAAAGAGTCTCTGATACATTAGTAGTGGAAGTAGCCACATTGGTTATCAATGCTGCAAAGTTTACAAAAGAAACTATTGAGCAACCATATAAGGACAATATGATGTAGAGACCAAAAGGTATAATGATTTATTGATTGAATACAATAAAGACAAGCAAAGGCTTGCAAATCTAAAATTAATGGTTTAAATATTATAGAATCAACAACTATGGGTGCAACCTACTACTTCATCTCCTTCTTCTCCACCACCTCATCCAATTCAATCTACTAAAATAGTTGTCTGTGAGGATCTATACCATTAGCACAACTCATTCCTACCACCTCATTAGCAAGAGCAAGAGTTATAAAAATTATTTATTCAAGCAACAAAAAGCATATGGGGAAATATTGGATCTTTACAAGGAGAATAATGTTTTTATAATTTCTAATTTACTTGAAAATTTTATGGGGAAGGTAATAAAAAGGGTAAATAGTGTTCATTCAAATTATTCTTTGATGTTTAATGTAATTGGAATGTTTGAGAGGGAAATGTAGCTGAGGAAAAATACCAAGTTAGTAGATTAGAGCTTAAAAAAAATAACCGAAAGCAAAGAAATGAAGAACAAAGGAGTACAAAACATGAAAATAAGGAAAGATCTCACCAAATGTCTTCAATCTCCGTGATTAACCTACATTGTACCTTCTCCATTTTTGGCAAGAAGATAACTACCCTTGGATTTGTGATGAGCAACCTATGACTATGCCAATGTCCTAAGAAAATGTTGAAGGATTATATCAAATGCTACACAATGCAACTATGAAGGAAGCCTAAAGCATGAAAATTTCTAAAGCATGAAGTCAAAATATTCCAAGATCTATGAAGTGTGCATAAGATATGAAGCCAAGAGATGTCCAAATGAGACCAAAAATTGCCATTTTATAGAAAAGTCAGTTTTGGATTAATGGCCAAGATTGAAGATTGACAAATGCCCTAAAATCAACGATTAAGATTGAATATGACAACCCACAATTTTTGTTAGGGAAACATTAGGTTAGAATTTGAAATCAATGGTTGATATTTGATTTTAGAGAATCGAGTCAAGGGAAAAGATTGCATGTGACAAGGAGATAAGAATGACATGGAAAAAGAAAGAGTTGGAAAATCAAATAATATTAGAAATTATTTGATTAAAAGGCTAAGTTGACCTTTTGAATTAAAAACTAATTTAATTCAAAAGTGGTGGGGTCATGTGACAGTAAATAATAATTTTAAATTATTTACTTGGTGGGAAAATAGAAAGTTGACAATTTTAAATAAATGATTTTATTTAAAATTACAAAAAAGCCAAGGTGGATAATAATTAAATAAATTATAGAAATTTATTTAATTATAAGAGGACATAAGGAATTAATGATGTATTTAAATAAATAAATAAATTTTATTTATTTAAATAATCAAGAGGAAATAATGGACAAAAGATAATTAAATAAATTTAAGAATTTATTTAATCATAGGGAGACATAAGACATTAGTGACGTATTTAAATAATTGAGAGGAATAAAATACATGAATTAATTAAATAATTGATAATTATTTAATTAATAGTTGAAATCAAACCATAGGACATAATTAAATATTTTAATTATGTTAGGAAGAAATATGGACAAAATAGAACTTACAAGCCTTGGTCAATTTTATGTGTCTACATTTTTCCCCTCTTTGTCATAATGTATCCTATCGCATTGTGACAAAGAAAATTTAGTCAAAAACATGCCCCAGTGAAGGTATGAAGTATCTATGCCCCCTTGGGAAAATTTTCAAATTTAGGCCCGGTGACAGAAAAATTTGGAAAGTGTCCCGATAAGTTAATTTGATGTCCAAAAAATTAGTGGCATGATCAGTTTTGAATTTCGATGTGTTTAAGGCAAACAAAAGGTCGGTCAAAGTTGGTCAAAAGAGCCTCTAATAATATTTTTTTCTAGAAAATCCCACTTTTACTGTATTTATAGGTTTAAAATGGGTAAAAAGTCAATTCATTTTCATTTTTACCTTTTGAAATTTGAGAGCGCAGAGAGAGAGGAGATTTCATGACGATGGTGATTCTAGTGACCGAGCATCATGGCTACATCGTGCGGACCTTTAGATGACTAGAGGGTGCAGAGCCACCAATAAGTACCTCATACACACTTCATAATTTTCTCGTTTTGTGTGCCCTTTTAGGGTTTAAAATTAGGTTAATTAATGCATCATGACGCATGTGTGTTTGTGAAAGATACATTCAAATTTGCATTGCACACATTTGATGCATTGCAACACAAACGCAAGGGGTCTGTTAGGTTTAGATTTAAACTGACACATTTGCGGACCAATGAGACGCAATCATTGTTTCACAATGCCAATGATAGGTATAGTGACACAATCGCCATGTCGAAGTGCAAATGTGAGGCCATTCAATACAATTTTTTTACAATGACGCATATGATGGAGAAAGCAATGCAAATGTTGTAGGATGACACATTTGTGAGAGTTTGCAATGCAATCACCATACTGAGACACAACTACCAGATGAAATGATGTATACGACCTGTCATGACACAAATGAAATTCCAAATGATGCAATTAACTTGGTGTGACACATTTGACTTTGACCAGGGTTGACTTAGTTTTAGGCTAAGTTTCTTCTTATTTTTATTAGATAGATGGTAACGATGATTCTCAATGATGTGCTAACTCTCATTTCTACATTTGTAGAAATGATTACCACCTATTTACATGTGCGAGTTTAGGCCATTGACATATGCATTTAGAGATTAGCTATGAGAGAGTGAGCGGAGACAGCTGATGCAACTTGGACTATACTATTTGACCTATATTCCCATTTTTTAGGCAAATAGGGTACTATTAACAACATTAGCTAAGAGATGGAAGTTGGAGACATGCTTATTCCACTTGCCAATGGGAGAGGCCACTCTCATGCTCGAGGATATGTACAGGATTTTGTGCCTTCTGATAGAGGAGAGCGGGTGGTTTATGATCCACACCAAGGACAATAGGTGATTACAAAGTATTATGAGGTTGATGATGATGTAGGATTGGGCATTGACGGATATGAGATTCAATGGGAGTTTATGGTTGAGCATTATCCTTGATGGGATGTGATGCTATGTACTCTGATTGTCGGTGTCTTCATTCTTGATCGCCGTAGAAACAATTTTCCTATTGGATGGGGAGATGTGCTCGTTCGCATGAGGTGAGATAGGATTGTATTTGCATGGGAGCCATGTTTATTGGGTATGTTGTATCATCAGTTGCATGAGGTGGCATATAGAGGTGCACACAATATCAGCTGCGGGATGACATTATTGATGATCTGGGCTTGGGAGCATATTCCCATCTTTCATCCTCCTATTCAGAGACCACAACCTGCTGAAGGGATGTCATATGTTTACTTTTATGCTGGTGCCCTACAACAGACCAGAGTTAGGGAGACAGGGTTCTGGACACATCATATTGACACATTGATGGCATTTGTTTGGAGGCCCTATAGGGATTGTACATAATGGACAAGAGAGGGTGATCATTTCACATTCTTTCGGTAGTTTAGATATCTAATTTGTCGCACTATTCATTCACAACTCATTATTGAGATGTACCTGCCCCAGCAGGTATTGTGTCAATTTGGTGAATAGTAGGATGTTCTAGTGAGGACAATGGAGTATGCAAGATCCTTTCAGGATACCATGTGGGGACTAACCATATCAGTGCCCTTAACAAAGTAGTAGATATATGGACTAGTAGCACAGTAGTGGGCTTGGAGTGGGGGTCCGATAGATCCAGGGACTAGTGCAGAGTTTGATACATGGTGGCAAACACATAGGCCACAACCCTTGATAGACCTAGATGGGCCAACACTAGTTGATCAATGATCAGTTATACCATGGGTGCAGTGAGGTGGCTAAGGAGTTAGAGATGGTGGCAGGGGGAGTGGTAGAGATGGAGGATGAGGAGATAGGAGGAGAGAAGATGGTGGAGACCTGATGATGGAGATGACAAAGGAGATGGTGGGGGTGGAGGGAGGAGGAGGAGAGGAGGAGATGGCATGAGGTAGGGAAAGATGGTATGCTAGCATGTTGAGAGGGTACCATTAGACATGATCCTTCAGGTGGAAGAGGAGGAGGAGAAGCTAGATCTAGAGGTGCATATAAGAGAGGAGGCCCTAGATGTCAGCAGAGGGGAGGAGGTAGTTTGGGGTAAGGAGGATATTGGAGGTGATGATGAGGAGCTATACATTGGTGGGGATGAGGACATGGATGAGGTGGAGAGACAACTGTGAGAGTGCATGGTGGATGGAGAGGAGGACATATCCTAAGGACCACCTTTGATACATGATGCCATAGTTGATTAGAGATTAGCAGATATGTAGAGTTGATTGAATGAGGTCGCAACATAGATTAGGAGCCTGTAGGTAGAATTAGAGGTAACATGGGTAGAGAAAGATAAGGTTGTGATCTGTTAGTAGGAGGTGTAGAGTTGGTGCTCCGAGTTTGCATAGTTATGCATAGGACCAGTTGGAGAGATATCTAGGGAGTTGGATAGGGTTAGTGCTAGCTGGGGATAGTATCAAATCTTATATGAGAGAGCAGTGTCATCCAAGTGGCGGGAGCCTAGGTTATCTTGATCATAGAGTAGGATAGGTAGTGGTTTAGGAAGCAGTAGCAGGAGTCACAAGAACCAGAGTCATAATAGTGTAGGTGGGTCTACCTCCTCAGGGAATTCCTCAGGGCATAGGTCACACCATTGAAGGCACTCTTTGGGTCACAAATCCAATCATAGCCGTGGGTCATCTACTTTAGGTCATAGGTCAGAGAATAGCTAGCCACCGATCATGGATTTGTTAACTTCACAGACTCATCCTGTTGTGTCCACAATTCCACCAGTTCCCATCATAGAGCATCAATCACCTCATTCTTCTCCTTGAGGGGATGAGGAGAGCATGACCTAGGGAATCTTCTTATCTTATCATTGTTTGAGACATTATGTTATGACATTTATATTTTGACCATCAAGCCTGTGAGCTCTATTTTTGGGATACCTCATGACTCTATCCTATGGCATAATTTTTGAGATTATATATATGATACAATTTTGGTGCTGCCTATATTCTAGTGTTATGTGATGATGTATTGTGATTTGATTATGTCTATGTGATCTATGCATTTACGATGATGATTATGATGATGCATTTATGATGGTTGTTTATGATTATATGCCATGATGATAATATGATATGTATGATGATTATATGATGATGATAATGATGTTCTATATTTATGCATAATGTTTTGATTCTAGTGAATGCTATGTTTATGATTATGGATACATTGATGTATGACTATATATATGTGATGCCTTACGTTATGATGTGTATGCATTAATAATATAAATGATGTATGGAAATGTTAAATGTACTTTAGATGTTATGTAAATGTAAATGGATGGAAATGAAAATCATGTCCTTGTATGCTAATGATGTGGATGTAAAAATGTAAATTGATGTTTTAATGAATGTATGATTTTTCATGTAAACACCTTTATGTGAATGTGTAATGAACTAATGAAATATCTATATGAGCATGTATGCAATTTTATTTTTTGTATGCCATAGGATATCATTAGGAGATGGAAGAAGAGAAGTGACAAGATGAAAGGAGATGGATGTTAGTGCAGAGATAGAATCCTTCAATATATTCCCAAAGAACTAATAGTTGTTACTCTTAATCATCATTGAGTGGTTTATTGTAATGCTCAACAAACACCATGATATGACATAGATCAATGGTGTGCAAGGTTGTGCCATCGCATGATTCAAGAAGTCGTAGAAAAGGATGATCATGAATCATACTAGGAGTGCAATTGCTCCAGTCCTTTTGTCACAACCAACCACAAACAAGAAAGACAAGAAGGACAAGCCATGAAACATCGTTGTTCCTCTAAATCCTATTTCCAGGACATCCTTGAGGAACTAGAAACATGACTATTTGAAAAAGGCAAAACAAGACAATCATCATGATACATAATTGCTCCTCTAAATCCTATTGTTAGGACATCCTTGAGGAACTAGTAGCATGATGAAAAATCAAACAAAAAAATGCCAAGGCAGTGTTTGCCAAGTGTTTTCCGAGTGTGTCTGAATGTTAAGTGTTTTGATGTCGAGAGGATGGTTTTGATGATGTCTAGATGACAAATGCTAGGTAATTCCAAATTTAGGAAGGACGCATCCTAAATGATGTCAATGTCAAGAGGAACAATCCTCAAATTTCATGAGAATCCCTCAAAATGCTAGGTGATAGTGACGATGCCTAGGAAGGACACACCCTAAGGCATAAACAAATGATAGGGGCTTCTCTTCAGGACACATCCAAAGAATAACCAAGAGTTGATAGTTTGAATTTTTTTGACTAAGATTCATTGGAGTTGACTAGATGACAAAATTGACTAAAATGTTGATTAAATGATTGCCAAAGTTTGTTTTTAGAGTTTTTTGTTTTAGAAAAATTGTTCAACCTAAAGACATTTGACATGTGTGCTAGTGCAATGTCATGAACCCTAATGGACTGACCTAGTGCAACCTTGGGGGCTCATTGATTGAATGGCCTTGCCTACGTCATACACTCAGAGAGCTCATAGTTTGACATGACCAATGACTTTTTCTTGTTGACCAAAGATTAAGTCATGATTTTATTTGGAAAAACCTAGAAGGGCTTACCTAATCTCTCGAGGGTGCAAAGATGAGTCTTTCCTATGTAGCAAATGTGTAGAGACAATGTAGTTCGACAATGATAAAGACTGACTGACATAATTGACTTAACAAGTTATGACTCTATTTTTGGGATTTTTAAGTGTTATTTGGATGTTTTTGTGTTTTTTTCTCTTTTTTTGTATTTCTGTCATTTTTTTATTTTAGGTCATTTTTTTTAGGACATTTTATGATTTTTTTGTCTTATTTTTAGGAAATTTTTGATTAACACAACCATGTGTGATACCCACTACAGTCAAGTGGTAAAGGATTGCCCCCAGTCAAGTCCAAGACTAGCCAAGTTTGAAGGATGAGGAAAAGGATGTGTTTGGGGTGACAAATGGACGGTAGGTAAGAACTGATGTCGACCATTGTCAGCCATGGAAAGGAATGGAAGGGTTTTTTGATAGGATATCATGATGGTGTCAGAAAAGTGGGTTTTTACTATGGAGTAAGAGTGATACAGTGAAAGTAGATTGTGAAGAAAAGACTGACTACATATGATGCCTGTTTGTTAGGTTTTCACCATGGTACTTATCCAAAGCGCCTGTTTATTAGGTTTTCACTATTGGAAAAATTATTTCTCTTTAATATTTTTGTCATTTTTTCATTTTTTTCGTGTCACCAAAATTCCTATTTGCTAGGTTTTCATCAGGGTGATGATTTTTTTATATTTTTCATTTTTTTTTTGTATTTTAATGGTTTTCAGCTTAGCTCTCTGATGCTATGCATAGAATTCTTGGACAAGCAAGCTATTGATGGGTTTTTTCAATTGTTCATCATCTAGAGTAGCTATTTGGTAAGCTCTAGAATTGAATTAGGTTGTTATGATGTAAGGGCCTAGCCAATTAGGCTCAAACTTGTCAGGTTTCTCTTTGCCAAACTAATTCTTAGGATCTTCCATTAGGACTAGGTCGCTAATGTCAAAATTTTGGACCATGAATCTCTTGTTATAACTATGGAAAAGGAAATTTTTATATGACTATAAATGATTTAAGCCATTTTTCTATGTTCCTCTAACAATTCGATCTCATGCAGTCATGACTGTTTATACTCTTCATCATCAATTAGGCCCTTCATGGAGACTCATAAAGATGGGATTTCAACCTTGATGGGAAAGATGGCTTCAACTCCAAAGACCAAGGCAAATGGAGTGCTCTTATAGGCATGCGAATGTTGGTGTAGTAAGCCTATAGAATGGGGTTAAGTTGTACGTTCCAGTCACGACCAATGTCAGTGATGGATCTTCTTAATAATTTTGATAATTTTCTTATTAAATGCCTCAGCTTGACCATTTCCTTGTGGGTAGTATGGCGTGAAGAAATGATGTTGGATGTGGAAGTGTTCACAAAGCTCATGAATGTCTTGATTTTTGAAGGGATGATTGTTTTTTGTGATGATGGATTGTGAGACACCATACCAGTAGATGATATAGTTAAGGATGAATTTGGAAATCTGCTTGCCCGTTATGTATGTGAGGGGGATGGCTTTGATCCACTTAGTGAAATACTTAGTGGTGGTGATAATGAATTTATGGGCATTGGAAGAGGTAGGATGGATTTTTCCCATGAGTTCAAGTCCCCATTGTGTGAAGGGCCAAGGAGAAGTAAGCGGTTGAAGTTCATGTGCTAGTGCATGGATCAAATCACTATGTATTTGACATTGGAGACATGTTCTAATGAAATCAAGTGCATCTTTTCCTATTTTTGGCCAGTAATATCCAAGTCTCATGATCTTCTTAGCTAAGGTAAGACCACTCAAATGAGATTTGCATATACCCTCATGTACCTCACATAAGGCTGCTCATGCTTCATCAGTGTTGAGACACTAAAGGGTATTTTCAAAGCTACAATGGTATAAGTTGTCACTAATGATGGTGTATTAGGCATATTTGCGGATAAAGGATTTTTGTTGGTTGTTGGATAGGTTTGAGGGAAGGGTCGGGGACTATAGATAGTCCTATATGTCTTGATACCATGTTTAATTGAGACCGACAAGCTTGCAAACCATTTTTTTACTCTGGAATGTCATATGCAAGAACCAAAAGTTGTTCCACCAAAAACTCAAATTGTGGGACATTGCTAGGAATGTCTAGGAGAGATCTAGTTGTTGCCATTGTGTCTACTACCTTTTTTTGTTCCCTAGGAACCTATTGAAAAGAAAGCATGTGCAAATATGACTAAAAAGTGTCAACCATGCATTTGTAGGGCATTAAATTTTCATCCTTGGTGTCATATTCATTGTTGACATGGATAATTACCAACTGAGAATCTTTGAAGACCAGAAGTATTTTGATTTTCTATTTTATGGCCATTCAGCATCCTATGACAAGTGCCTCATATTCTACAACATTGTTTGTACATGGAAAAGCAATGTAGAATGACTTAGGAATGGGGTCTCCTTGTGGTCTGAAAAATAGTATACTTGTTCCCGAGCCATGACTAGTATGAGACCCGTCAAAGTATAGTTTCCAAGGTGACCTAGGTTTTGTATGAAAGATAGACTCATCAGGGAAATCTGGTACCATTGGATGATCACCTTGTATAGGTATATCTACTAGTTGATATGTTATTACTTGTCCTTTAATGGCCTTTCGTTCCACATATTGTATGTCATACTCACTCAATATCATAACCCATTTTTCCAAGTGACCTATCAATGCTGCTCAACTTGGGAGATACTCCAAGGGGTCAATCTTTGCCACTAGGTGTTTCTTGTGATTCAACATGTAATGTATTAACTTCTGGGAAGCAAAGACAATTTCAAGACAAGTGCATTCGATAGGTGTATAGTTGAGTTCATATCCAACCAATGTGTGATTGATGTAGTATATTTCCCTTTATTTTTTGTCATGATCATTTTATGCAAGCAATGCCCCCAGTGCTAAATTTGTTGCAAAAATATATAGGATCAAAGGTTTTCCTTCAATAGGTGGCATTTGGACAAGTGGTGACAATAGATAATCTTTTATTTCCTGGAAGGCCTCTTGGCATTTATTAGTCCACACAAAGGGGATTCCTTTGCGTAGGAGATATTGAAATGGTTGGAAGTTGTCTACTAGTTGTGAAATGAAGTGTTAGATAGATTGTAATCTTCCTTGCAATGTTCTTAGTTCACTGATTCCTTTTGGCAGAGGCATGTCTAATATGGCTTTTACTTTGGCAGGATCAACTTCGATGCCTCTGCGAGAAACTATATATCCCAAAAAAATTCCTGATGTCACTCTTAAGACACACTTCCTAGGATTCAAGCAGACCTTATACTCTTCCAGTCTTTTGCAAAAAAATTCTTGCACATTAAGGTGATACTTGCATGTGAAATATTTTTCAAAAAGTTCATCCACATAGTCTTCCATTAAAGTATGCATGAGGTCGTCAAATATTTTTGTCATTACTCATTGATATGTGGCACTTGCATTCTTGAGACCAAAAGGCATGATGTTCCAGCAATATGTACCCCAAGGACAAGTGAATGTTGTCTTATGCCGATCTTTAGTGGCAATAAAATTTTGATTAGAACTCAAGAAACCATCCATGAGGGACAACATCTTGTATCCTGCTGTAAGGCCTACAATGTTGTCTACGTTCGGAAATGGAAAGTCATCCTTCGAGCATGCCTTGTTTAGATCTCAAAAGTCTATAAAAATGTGTATTTTACCATTCAACTTAGTGATAGGTACAAGATTTGAAATCCATTCCACATAGTCTATTGATCTTATGAATCCCACATATAAGAATTTCTTGAGCTCTGCTTTGACTAACAAGGCGATCTGGGGATGCATCTTACGTAGCTTTTTTTTTATTGGCTTGGCATCTAGAAGTAAGGGAAAATGGTGTAATACTAAAGTTGGATCCAACCCAGGCATGTCAGCATATGACCATGCAAAGTTAATCTTACGTTTTGAGAAGAATTTTTGGAATTTCAGTTTTTCCTCCTCTGTCAAAGATGCTACAAAGAGAACAATTTTAGGATCTTTTGTTGTGGCTATATTGACTTCCATGGTGTCCTTAATGAGCATTGTTGATTTTTCCTATGTCACAGGGAGAATTCCAATCCTCCATCCTTGGGTGCCTCTGAGAGGTTTTCACCCTTGGATACATCCTTTATTGTTACTTTTGTATCATCAGAAGGTGCCTTTCGATTTTCACCTAAAGATGTGTCTTTTATTGTTTTTTATTTTATTTTATTTTATTTTTGTAACTAGAGGATTGCATAGTCTCCCAAAGTACATTGCACAACCTAGGTCTATAAAAAATCAAGCTTTGTGGTCCCCAATTGGTATGCCCTTGTGGAGTCCCATGAATTTTGCAATAGCTTCATCATTCTAAAAAATGTCCATTGTTAGAGGGCCTTGTTAATCCGATTCAATTAGCTATGGATAGACGGGAGATACCATCATCAGTATTGGAAAATGGTGGGGATTATGCAGAGAGCATGCATATAGATTCAGAAAGGGTAAAGATGAAATTTTTGTCCTCCAACTCCCATTCGAATTCTATCCAATATTCTTCTTCACGTGATGTAGACAAGTTGAACTCATGTTGGAAAAATAGAAGATAAATGGATTGGAATCATGGTCAATAGTGTCATGTGGTGAGTTAGATGAATCTGAATGATCGTCATTAGGGTCAAATGGCCCGAAAAGTGTGTCATAATGATTGTCAATATGATTAGATGATGGTGCAGGTTTGTCCTCGTCACACAGCCAAAAGATTCATACCCATTCTTCTCTTTTTAATGGTACTTTACAAATGTATTTATGGAGGTCAAATTTGAACATCTGTCTAAATCGTTCATTAAAAGAAGACTCACCAGGTTCAAGGAATAATTCTTCAAGGCAATAGTCACTCAGGGATCTTTAGGAACCAAATTCCCACTCATGTGAGTCATTTTTGGTAAGGGAATCTTCGATAGTCTTGACACTTTCAGAAACATTCATGCTCTCACCTGAAAGTACATTGGTACATTGATCATTAATTTTGTGTATCCCAAACCCTAACTCGAGATACTTTAGTCTTCTAGATGGCATTATAGGTTCTCTCATTCTAGATTTTTTTTCCAAGTCCACTAGTTCCATCATAGCCTTTTTCCTTCATTATGTCATAGCATTTTCCATACATCTGGACAAGTAATTGACATGGGTCTTTTGGGTCTTTGTACATCCAAGTTGATATATCTTCAATGTCTTGTTTTTCATGTCACCCCATTTTATGAAAACCCTTGTCAGAGGGACTTCAAAGATTTCTTTAGGCTCCATTTTGAAACAAGGTTGACCATAAGCCTTTGGAGACTTGGGTATTTTAGTGATGTAGTAGGTCATGTTCAATTTGTATTCTTCACAACCTTGGTCTTGGATCTTGATATTTGAATCATGATTTGAGATGGAGGGAGATGGTGTGGTAGAAGGTGAAGGAGTAGATGTGGATGGTTTGGTGAGTGTGTATCGTTCGATGTATTTGGAAGAAGAGGAGGTCAAATATTCTCATTTAATTGGCACTTGATGTTTTGAAATACCCCTTAGATTGGTGCAATACTCAAAGGGATTGGGGTCTCCATGTATGGTGATTTCGGTACCATCAAAAGGAAACTTCAAGAATTTATGGTATGTGGATGGAACATCTTAGAGGGCATGGATCTAAGGTTGACCAAGGAAGATGTTATAGGGTAGCTCAAGATCTAGGACTTGACAAGTTGTATCAATAATAACTAGCCCAATTCAGATAGGAAGTGTGATAATACCCTGAGACGAGCATTCCTCATCATCATAGGCCTTTATAACAATGCTCTTGGTAGTGTCTAAACAAGCATCAGAGAAGCCTAGAGATTTAACTAGTTTTAGGGAGCATATGTTCAATCATGCTCCACCATCTACTAAGAATCATCTAACCTTATGCTTATGGATAAAGAATTCGATATGCAATGTGTCATTGTGAGATGGTTTGGTGATTAATAGTCTTCCTCTAAAAATGTTATGTAATGGGGGGTAGTTAGGTATCCTACAATGGCTTCAATTGGTTGACATCAATTTCGTGAGGCATGTAAGTCTCTTGTAAAGTTTTTTCAAGTATGGCCTTATGCATGGGAGAGATGCGTAGCAGTTCAATTCTAGAGATTTGATCAGGTGTTTTCCCTAATTGGTCAATAAGATTGAACTATCCCTTAGGTTGTGAGTGTTTAGTGGATGGACCATGATGTGACTATTTGGTAGATGGACTAGGTATCATGATCTTTGGATGTCTAGCAGGAGGACAACCAGCTATGGTGACTTTTCCTCCAAGGGTAGTGACATTACACTTAGGTGTTTTCTTGATGCTAATTGTATTGACATATTCATTGGCATCTAAGAGGTGATTAATAATAGGTCCACCAGAATAGTTGAAGGTGACATGAGTTTAATTGGATTGATTATTATGTCTTTGGACCTGATGTAGAAGGATTATTTGAACCATGATCCTGTAGTGGATTTTTATGGATAGTATGGTCCAAGTTTGAAGCAAATTGCTTACCTCCTAATTCGATGGTGTAATTTTCAATGAGATATTTTACAAGATATCTTAATTGTCAACAAGAGGAGGTTTTATGCTCTTTTGCATGGTGATAATCACAAAATGCATTTTCATCCAAACATAATGGATTGAATTGTCCTAGGTCATATGGCTTAGGGTCGTGTAATGTAATGACACCATTTTGGAGGAGCTTCTTAAGTACTTCTTCAATTGGTTCATCCAAGGTAGTGTATGTACGTCTCTTTGGAAATTTCCTTGTTTGAAACTATGACCCTTGGTTTTGATTGTTTTGATTATTTTGGATGGCATTTGAAGTAGGTCTGGGTGTGGTCAATGGTGCATTTTGTGGCTGAGCTTTTTTGAGGGTGAGTATAGGACCTGTTGTTTTTACTGCCTTAGCGTCAGTGATGCCATCACTAGTGATGTGTTTATTTTTGACCTAGTTTTTTTTTTGTCAATAGGTGGGTTTTTTATCACATTCTTGTTTCCATATTTGAGTTCTCCTTTTTTTGATGAGGTCTATGAAAGTGGTGCAACAATGGACTTGTAAATTGTATTTCAATGGGCCCAATAGGTTTTGGACAAACATTTCTACCTCTTTTTTTTTGGTATCTCAACATGGCACTGACTAGCTAAAATTATCCATCTTAGGAAGAATGGAATAAAGGTCTCACCGGTTTTTTCTTGAGTAACTGTGCATAAATTGGTAATGGTGGTGTTGGTGTCAATGTTATAGGCATAATTTTGCACAAACTTGTCAGTGAGTTCATCCCATGACTTTATTCCCTTAGGAAAGGTGGCAAACCATTCAAGTGTAGGACCTATGAGACTCCTAGGAAAGAGTCTCATCAGATACGTATGTTCATATGCAACATCCACACAATTGGTACTAAATTCTCATAGATGTTCAAGGGGATTGTTGTTGTCTTTGTATTTGGTGAAATTTGGCACCACGTATCCAAGAGGGAACTATGGCATGTGTAGACTCATGTCAAAATGGTATGAACATAGCTCGAATGATGTGTTAGTCTTTTTTTGTTGCATTTGCATGTTCTCCATCTATTTTTGTAAGGTCACAATTTGAGTTGTAAGTGCATCAATTATGGGATTCTTTTTAGCATCAATTATGCGAGTGATAGGTATTCCATGGGTTCCCATTTGTTGTGAGGATGTGTTTTAATGTTGTTGTGGAATTTGTTGTTGTGAAATGTATGACATGTTTTTATTTGGTACTTGTTGGTGTTGGGTGTTTTTATTACACATTTGTTGTGTATGAATTTGTGACATGTATGTGGGAATGTGCACTCTAGTAGTGTTCATTTGTATTTAAGGAATATGTTGACCTAGAGTGTTTTGGTGTCCAAATGAAGTCATGTATTGCATTATCTAATTTCCTTTTCCAAATTGGTAAATGTGACCATGTGAAATGTTTGTCTTTTGTTTTTGGGGAATGTTGGTATTGAGCTGTGATGAGGTATTAACATTAGTTTGAGGTCTTGGAATTGAGATTCATCGTTTGTTTCTCCCAAAGGAGTTGAATGAATTTTTTCCCATGGAATTATTTGAGGACCCAATCAAAGGATTTGATTTCATTCCCATGGTACTAGATGACGCTCCAAATAATTTTTTTGATGAATTTTTCCCAAAGGTGGTCACAATTGCTTGTGATGAAGTTGTCGACATTAGAGGCATTGATTGTGATGTGACTTGTGATGTGGTTGATGTCCCTCCAATGGATGTTGTATTGAATATGTTGGAAGTATTTTGATTGGAGGTAGCATAGATGGTGTTCATTGCATTTTGTGTGGTGGAACCAATGAAGTTGGTGTTTGCATCGTGTTGGGGTTGACTAGTGTTGGAGGTATTGTTTGAATTATTGTTTACATCATGATTAGGAGAGGTTTCTCTTAAGGTGTTAATGTCAAACCCTCATGGGAATTTGGCCCCTTGGTGTAAAAGCATGGCTAGATATCTGTCTGAATCTTGCAAGACTAATTCTTCTACAAAGGAGGCTGTGTTTGGGTTTTGTGTGGTAGCTTCAAGTCTTCCACAAATACATGACCATTTTCATCTCTACATATAAACTATTTGAAAGGGTTATGTGATGAAGATGGCATGTTTATGTCACTAAAAGGATTAATAAAAGATGCCCCCATGTTTGTGTTTTGGTTCATACCATTAGAAAATTTATAGGTGTTGGTGTCCTGTCCAAAAGGGTCCATTTTTCTTCTTTTCCTTTGGAGCCTAGTCTTAACCATATAAGGATTTTCTCAAATGGGGGAGGATGGAAATGACAACTAAGTCTTTGAAAGAGAATGATATGACATTATGCCTTTGGATTTTTTGAATAAGGGATCCAAATGCAACTATATTTTTGGGGTTTCTTGCAATAAGAAATGCACTAATGACAATGTTGTCTAAAGGAAATGTCAAATGCAAAAGGACTATGAAGACTACGATGAAAGGTATGACACTATTTTTTTGTTTGGATTTTTTGAATAAGGTATGCTAAATGAGGACTAAAGTGACTAAAATATGCGAAGGTCTAAGAAATTTTGATGGACTTTTAGAAAAGGTTTACTCAACCACTCGAAGCTTGGTCTATGTCTCAATTTGGATAATCAAAGGACTTGTTAGTATGACTTAATGAAAGTGAGAAGATGAGAAAGTGAGGTTCCCTAACTAGAATTTTGAGTTGGAAAGGTCTCACAAAAGAACAATGACTAAAAGAAATGACTTTGACTAAGTCCAATGATAATCTACTTTTGAAGGAAAATATTTTACAAAGTATGATAAGTTTTCCTATTCCAAAATATGTAACAAAAAGACTGGTTTATTGCTAGAAATGATGATGATGGACTCTAAGGTTGCCACTAAAAATTTGCAAGGATGGGCCTATGGGAGAATGCAAGCTAAAAGATGCAAAGAATGAAGGACTTGAGCAATTGCTTGTCTGGTTTTTAATAGAGTCCACTAGAAAAAGATGTTTGATAACAAATAGAAAATGTTTGGACTCAGGTTTTAGACAGTAACAGTGTTTTTCTTAATGATAGGAAATTGTGTCATTTTAGGTCACATATGTGTTGTAGGATGTCAAATACATCACAGGTTCAATGAATGTGTCATTACAGGTCATGGACGTGGCTCATGAAATCAATTACATTGTTCTCGAAACCAAATACACTTTAGACTAGTCAAATGAGTTGCAAGGGACAAAAAATGCATTTTATCAGAGCAATTGTGACACAAAAAGTTTCAAATGTGGTTTAGAATAGCGAATGCATTGCACATAGTGGAAAATGCATTGGAGGTTGAATAAAGGTCTAGTTTTTTTATAATTCTGGAAATTTTTCAAAATTGTTTCAATTTGAGTGAGTGTTTCCAAGTATGTGAAAGGTGTTTATTTGTTTAATGTATCAAAAAAAACTTGGAAAAACACAAATTTTTTTCTTTGAATGTTTAAAAAAATGGACAATGAAGACAAGCACAATCCTAGGTTGGGAAAGGACTATATCCATTGGATTCCACATGGGTTTTGCTAGCCACACTTATTCTTAGCAGGTGATCTAGAAGCTTGGCCACATAGGCTCCCCCTTACATTGCACTCACTTCTCTAGTCAACCAAGCTTCAAGCCCACATAAATCTCCCATGGTAGGATTTTCACTTCTACTAAGAACTAGAAGAATGCAGATGCCTTGGAAATGATTGTTGATGCACCAACAAATAGATGAGTTTTTTGGAAACTACACAAAGTTTTTTATTTTAGGACTCCCATTCGAGTGGCCACACATGAGGCAAAATTAGCTTTGATAAGGAAGAATTCCAGCCTAAAGAGGTTATGCTCAATAGGGTTTTGGGGAATTCACTTGTTTGTGTGACACATCCACACTTGTAATCCTAATTTTTCCATTAGGATTCACATTTGTATACCTATCAGGAATAGCTCAGTTAAAGAGCTTCTTTTTCAGTTTGAGTCACCTTGGGGTGAGTACTTTTTTTCCACCAAGGAAGTCCCAATTCCTAGAGTCAATAGTAGTTTCTCTTGCACCTAGGCTCACACAAGTGTGCAAGGAGAGAGGATACTTCTATTATTGAATCAGGGTTACACAAATTGGAAACACTTGTTATTTTTAGTTACCAAAATTGTAATGTGAGGCAAACACATAAAACACTTTGTTATTTTTAGTTTTAATGCAAGATTGTGTTCATTTTAAGCCCATGAGTGAGTATGCATGTTTATTTTAACCAATAAAATATGAATGCAAATTGTTTGCTTGATTAAGGAATTGAAAAAGTGGTATGAAAATCAACAAACAAAAGGTTAGAATCCTCACCACATGCTATAGATAGAATATTAGTAACCAAAAAAATCTCTAAGCTACTAATAGAAAAAGAAATCTAGAAAATTCTAAAAAAACCTAAAAGTAAATCTTTACTAGGAAAATACATCATTCTACAAGTCAAATGCATCGCATGATAGAAAGCTATAATTTACTAGGTAGATGTATCTTTTTTCACAATAAATTCCATATGGAAATCTAGCTTAGAAAACTTCAAATGCAGTGATTTGTACCTGTACCTACAAAAACACAAAAATTCCATATGGAAATATGCAAAAACGAGTGTTTTGGTGTTGGGTTCACCAATGTATCTTAGGGAAAATACCAGGTTAGCATATTAGAGCTTAAACAAAATAACCCAAAGCAAGGCACTGAAGAACAAAGGAGTACAAAACATGAAAACAAGGAAATATCTCACCAAATGTCTTCAACCTCCATGATTAACCTCCATTCCACCTTCTCTATTTGCTGCAAGTACATAATTGCGCTCAGATTTGTGATGAGAAACCTGTGACTATGCCAATGTCCTAAGCAAATGTTGAATGATTCTATCAAATGCTACACAATGCAACTATGAAGCAACTATGAAGCAAGCATAAAGCATGAAAATGTCTAAAGCATGAATTCAAGAAATTCCAAGATATATGAAGTGTGCATAAGATATGAAGTCAAGAGATATCCAAATGAGACCACAATTTATGTTTTATAGAAAATTCAAGTTTGGATGAATGGCCAAGATTGAAGATTGACAAATGCCCTAAAAAAAATGATTAAGATTGAATATGACAACCCACAATTAGGGTTATGGAAACATTAGGTTAGAGTTTGAAATGAATGGTTGAGATTTTATTTTAGAGAATCAAATCAAGGGACAAGATTGCATGTGACAAAGAGATAAGAATGAAATGGAAAAAGAAAGAGCTATAAAATAAAATAATATTATAAATTATTTGATTAAAAGGTTGAGTTGACCTTTTGAATTAAAACTTAATTTAATTCAAAAGTGGATGGGTCATGTGACATTAAATAATATTTTTAAATTATTTACTTGGGAAAATAGGAAGTGGACAATTTTAAATAAATGATTTTATTTAAAATTAGAAAAAGCCAAGGTGGATAATAATTAAATAAATGATTGAAATTTCTTTAATTATAACATGACATAAGGAATTAATGATGTATTTAAATAAATAAATAAAGTTTATTTATTTAAATAATCAAGAGGAAATAATGGACAAAAGATAATTAAATAAATTTAAGAATTTATTTAATCATAGAGAGACATAAGACATTAACGATGTATTTAAATAAATATAATCTATTTATTTAAATAATCAAGAGAAATAAAAGACATGAATTAATTAAATAATTGGTAATTATTTAATTAATAGTTGAAATTAGACCATATGAAATAATTAAATATTTTAATTATGTTAGGAAGAAATATGGAGAAAATAGAACTTGCAAGCCTAGGTAAATTTTTTGTGTCTACAAGAAAGAGCAGAGGTGGTCCCATTAATGTAATTGTGAGTGCCTAGACTCAATGAACTAGTTGGCATGATCAAAGAGTCAACTCATGAATTAAATAAGCCATCACATATCACTAGTAGAATTTGGAAAATAAATGTCTTCGTGACTAAAACTTTTAGTCATAACAACTAAAAAAGACTAAATTCTACTTACTTTCTACAACTTAGCTATAAATAAGTAAATAAATGACTAATTTTTTTGTTGACTAAAAAATTATTTATTCACAGAAATAAAAATGACTAAATAGTTAGCCATCAAATCCAAAATAGACGTTTTTCTTTAAAAACAATTTAGCCAAATATTGGTGTGATGTATTCATGTGTGGGATGTATTGGCATGAATATTTAGTTTCATTCTAGATTTATTCATCTTATTCATTGTAGATTCATTCATCTTGCTTGAACTCACTTCATTTGTTACCCTGGCATGAGTCATTTTGATCAGTTATAGCAGCTTCTTGCATGGGAAGCAAGGATTCAAAGAGGACCTAAAGACTTCTGAAAAGGTGGGAAAGGGAAAGGAAATCAAAGTTTGTTGCAATGAATTTGAGTTCGTCGAGGCCCTCTATAGAAAAATCAGATTTTGGGACACCCTCTACAACGAATTCATACATAATTTGAAACCCTCATTACATTAAACAAAAAATTGAAATGCTCATTACAATCTATTGCTCTTAATAATGTTCTACTACTCTTAATAATTTTCTTTTACAATCTTGCCACTGTTCTGCTTCATAATGTTTTCAAGCTAAATATAATAAAATTTGGTTGTCAATGCCAAAATATAATTTCCTCAAACAATTTTGATACATTTTCACTGCAAGCGCAAACTATCCTTGTGCCAAGTAAACATGTCCTAGATTTACCCAGACATCAGGCATATGAACAAAGATGTTTCCTACAACAACTTATTGTACCTATGTAAATATTTCCTTTGCAATATCAAATTGACCTCTTTCAGCTAACACATGGCTGCCCCATTTGCAGCATAAACATTTCCTAGTCTCTATGCCAACACTTTACAATGGTTGCCCCATTTACAACATACACATTTTCATTGCAAGCACAAACTGTCCCTGTGCAAAGTAAACATGTGCTAGATTTACCCACACATCAGGCATCTAAAAAATATGTTTCCTGAAGAAACTTCTTGTACCTGTGTAAAAAATTCCTTTGCAATATCAAATTGACCCCTTTCAGCTAGCACAATGGCTGCCCCATTTGCAAAATAAATATTTCTTGGTCTTTGTGCCAACACTTAAGTGGCCCCTTTTATGGCATTAAGATCCTCTTGAGTTATTATTATACTCTTATTTTTTGAGAGAAAAATCCCCAAGGTCCATGGGAAATCAACAACGAGCATTTTAGTTTCAACTTGGTTTCTTTTTTGGAAATGGGACATTACATTGTACAAGATTTTTTTAACGGAGTAATTTAATCCACTTAGTTGGGACTATTAAATAAAAATAGATGAATCAATCCATTTTCAATTATAGGTTCTTTTAATCAAGAATTTGATAGAAAGATAAAGCATAATACATTGAAGGACACATAAAATGTTCTAAAATAAAGACTAGAATAGGTTGCCAATGAAAAACAAGAGAGAGGAAAAATGAAAAGATAGCATATAGATGATTCATTTGATATTTTTGATAAGATCACATTTAACTATGTCAAATGGATTTGGAAGGGACAAAGCATATTTGATTGACTAAAATTTTGAGGTAGCTTATCCATCATCATTGTATGCATCATCTTCTCTTGGAATTTGTTTCTACAATGTACCAAGCCTATAATTGATTGGGGATGCAATTAAGGTGGATAAAAACTCATCAAATGCTTTATGTATGCTTGGAAACATCGAACTAAAAAAAATGACTTGCTTAAGGAAAAAGTAACAATTAAAGTAGCACACCAACTTGTCTTGGCTGATGAAACAAAACAAAAAAGTTGATGAAGAATGAAGGATTCAAATGCAAAGGAGAAAGAAAGAGGAAGAACTTCATCGGGTGATGTAACAAGAGGAGAAATTTGAATGTGTGAAGGAATTATGGAAGAGTAAGCATAAGGGCAAGGATGATGATGGTGATGAGGTTGGTCAATCTGAGAAGAAACAAAAGAAGGAAAGGAAGAAAAAGAAGGACAAGGACTACAAGGCTTATGATTCTTATATGGTGGAACCTAATATTTCCATGGAAGATGAGGAAAATTACATGAGTGATAAGGAACAAGACGATGCAGAAAATGCCCAAGGTCTTCTTGTAGCTACAAGTCTAGAAGACTAATGATGGTGAGACAAATTCTCTAGTTTGAAAAAAATCATGAAGGAGATATGCATACTTTGATTATGAAGATGATGACCCATTGCAGAAACATATTCCAAGAGAAGATGATGCATATGATGATGATGTCTAGGCTTCTTGAGCTTTAACCAAACCTAGCTCCTATTTTCCAAGAGAAAAATCCCCAATGCCAATGGTAAATGAATGATGAGCATTTGAGTTTCAACATATTCTAAGAGAAGATGATTCATACAATGATGATAGATAGGCTACCTCAAAATTTTAGTCAATAAAATATGCTTTGTCCCTTCCAAATCCATTCTACATAGTTAAATGAGATCTTATCAAAAATATCAAATGAATCATATGTGTATTATCTATTCATTTTTCCTCTTTCTTTTCTTTTATGGGCAACCTATTTTAGTCTATTGAACTCAAATACTCATCATTCATTTCCCATGGGCCTTGAGGATTTTTTTTTTTGGAAAAGAGGAGCTAGGTTTGGTTAAAGCTCAAGAATTCTAGACATCATCATCATATGGATCATCTTCTATTGGTATCTATTTCTGTAATGGTTCATCATCTTCAGAATCAAAGTATGCATGCCGACTTTGTGATTTTGTTGAAACTAGAAAATTTGTCTCACCATCATTAGAGTCTTCTAGACCTGCAACTGCAAGATGATCTTGGGAATTTTTTTGCATCATCTTGTGCCTTATCACTCATATAATTTTCCTCATCTTCCATGGCAACATCGGGTTCATCCATATAATAATCATAAGCCTCTTAGTCCTTATCCTTCTTCTTTTTCTTCTTTTGCTTCTTTTGTTTCATCTTAGACTGACCTAGCTCATCATTGTCATCATCCATGTCCTTATGCTTACTCTTCCATAATTCCTTCACATGTTCAAATTTCTCCTCTTGTTTCATCACCTGATGATGTTCTTCCTCTTGCTTTCTCCTTTCCATATGAATCCTTAGTTCTTCATCAGATTTTCATTTTGCTTCATCAACCAAGACAAGTTAGCATGCTACTTTAATTATTTATTTTTCTTTAATCAAGTCATTTTTTTTTAGTTCCATGTCACCAAGCACACATAAAGAAGTTGATGAGTTATTATCCACCTTAAGTGCACCCCCAATCAATTCTAGGCTTGGTACATTGTAGAAATATATTCCAAGAGAAGATAATGCATACAACTATGATGGATAAGCTACCTCAAAATTTTAGTCAATGAAATATGCTTTGTCCCTTCCAAATCCATTTGACATAGTTAAATGAGATATTATCAAAAACCTCAAATGAATCATCTATATGTTATATCTTCATTTTTCCTCTTTCTTGTTTTTTATGGGCAACCTATTCAGTCTTTATTTTAGAACATTTTATGTGTCCTTAAATATATTATGCTTTATCTTTCTATCAAATTCTAGATCAAAAGAACCTATAATTGAAAATAGATTAATTAATCTATTTTTATTTAATAGTCCCAAATAGGTGGATTAAATTATTTTGTTGTTAAACAAATCTTGTACAATGTAATGTCACCTTTTTGAAATGAAACCAAGTTGAATCTCAAATTATCATCCTTCATTTCCCATGGGACTTGGTGATTTTTGTTTTGAAAAATAGGAGTTGGGTTTGGTTAAATCTCAAAAATCTTAGAGATCATCATCATATGGATCATCTTCTTTCAGACTCTATTTCTGCAATGGTTCATCATCTTCAGAATTAGAGTATGCATGTCTCCTTTGTGATTTTGTTGAAACTAGAGAATTTGTCTTGCCATCATCAGTCTTCTAGACATGTAGCTGCAAGAAGATCTTGGAAATTTTTTGCATCATCTTGTGCCTTATCGCTCATATAATTTTTCTCATCTTTTATGACAACATCAAGTTCCTCCATATAAGAATCATAAGACTTGTGGTCCTTATCCTTCTTTTTCTTCTTTTCCTTCTTTTGTTTCTTCTCAAATTGGCCAACCTCATCATCATCATCATCCCTTTCCTTACACTTTCTCTTCCATAATTCCTTCACATGTTCAAATTACTCCTCTTGTTGCATCACCCACCGAAGTTCTTCCTCTTGCTTTCTCCTTTCCATCTAAGTCCTTCATTCTTCATCAACTTTTCATTTTTCTTCATTAGCTAAGACAAGTTGGTGTGCTACTTTAATTGTTTCTTTTGCTTTAAGCCAGCCATTTATTTTTAGTTCCATGTTACCAAGAATACATAAATCATTTGATGAGTTTTTATCCAACTTAAGTGCATCCCCAACCAATTCTAGGCTTAGTTGGACCTCATTCCGAGCCTAAGCCATGGCTACAATTGATGTAGATATGCATCCATATAATTAGGAAACTTGAACAATTTTGGCTTATATAAAAGATTTACTTTTTTAGTATCATGTATTTGTTCAAACAACCTAGCAAGATTAAATAATGGTGTGACTTTATCCCATGGTAACTCAAGTGAAACACCACCTTCTTCTAGTCGATGGAAGAATTCCATATCATTAAAGCACATAGAGAAAAATGCATAATTGGTACTAGGGATTTTATTTATGAAATCAACCCAAATGCCATTTCCTAATGCCTCCATAAAAGTCTATTGAGCCAACTCTAGTGTAGTCTTAGATTCTCTTAAGATAGCTCAACATTGGGGTCTATCGATATTAATAACTCACCCATCTTGATAAATGGATGGGCATCACATGGATCTATGCAAGTTTTCTTTCTTAAAATTTCCAAAGCCTTCTCTACCTACCCTTGTTGAGCATATATATGGCCTACAAATTTTAAGCTCCCACACTTCAAAAGGTGAACCTCCAGAACCTTTTCAAAATTTGAGGGAGAACTCTTAAGATCTCCCAACTTCAATTGAACTTATCCACAAAATCTTGTGGCTTCTATATTTCCTTGATTGATGCCATGTAGTAGCAACCATTGGTGTCATAATCACCTTTACTATGATAAGATCATGCAAGATTATAATATGAATGAGATTTCATGAGAGGGTGGTCAGTTGAAACAAGAGTTGTCTCAGTCAACTGTTCCACAAGAAAATGTTGCCCTGTGAAGAAAAAATTATTTGCTAGATGATTCAATGCCATTGTATAGTATAGGTATAATTCAAAGGATCTATGCATATTTTCCATTCCTCCATGAACACTACCTTTTTTACTAACTGTGAGAATCCTACAATTAAAAATTGCACAAAACTAACCAAAAATATTTTTACCCATTTCAAATAGAAAAATTTCCAAAAAAATGCAAATAAAATCACGTTGATTTTCACGCTAAAAAAAACCATGAGACCATAGCTTGTTTCTTACTATTATTCTTTGATATATTTTTTCGAAGCATCCATATCTTTCTTGAAATCACCTATTTTAGGCTTTTAGCCATAGCAGAAAGGTAGTGATTTGTTTGATAAAATTCTTTGGTAGACATGTATGAAAAATGTGGTAGCATAGACAAGGAAATGAGCTTTGGAAAAAGTGCCTCAAAGAAATGTGGTCTCATGGTGATGGAATTCCATGATGAATGTCATGACAAGTGAATTTTTATGGATTTTCATGGCATTCCATCACCATGAGACCACATTTATTTGAGGAATTTTTTCAACTAGTTCACTGCCTTTTCTATGTTATTGCTTACTATTATGCTTTGATAGATTTTTTCCAAGCATACATAGCTTGTTTGAAACCACTTTCTTTAGGCTTTTAGCTATAGCAACAAGGAAGTGAATTGTTTGATAAAATTCTTTGGTAGACAATATGTATGAAAAATGTGGTAGCATAGACAAGGTAGCGAACTATTTAAAAAAATGCCTCGAAGAAATGTGGTCTCGGGTGAAGCCACAATAGTGGTTTACAATTGAAGTGAGGAAGGAAAAGTCACAAAAAATGAATGCATGGAAAAAAAAATTATTTTAGGGGTTCGTACAAACCTATTGGTTTGACTAAGCCCATTAGGGTTTCACTAGAACCTAGGTTCGGGTGAACATTCCTAATACTTTCCTACCAAAAAAGCCATCAAAAACCCTTATAGAAGGGGGGTTTGCTCGAACCCCTAGGGGTTCATTCAAACCCCCTTTATTCCTCATCCCCTCCCTGAAACATAAAAAAAACATGAATTTTGGCACTTCAGAGGTCGGGTTGAGGATGAAAATGGAGAAATCTTCACAAACCCAACTTGAATCAGGTAGTCCTCAGAATGAGCTATCCAATGAATATAATTTTAATATTTTTTGGTTTTATTATGTATTTATTTTTTTAGTTTTATTAAACATATATTTTTCATCGAAAATGAAGGTCTTTGTTTCGTACATGTGGAAAATAGCAGATTATCAAACAAAAATTTGAAAAATATGAGTGCACCAGATATTGAATTCCTTGATCCAACAAAAAAAAAATTGAATTTCGATATATACAAAAAAAGTTGTGTTATACGGTCGTGTTATGTCTGAATTGTAATTGGTTTGACTTTGAAACCTGATTAAAGAAAAAAAATTCAATAAAATACTTTCTAACCAAGTGGGCACACTAGATATCAGAGTTAGTAATCTAAATTTGAAAGAATTAGAATTTTATCCTTCATGGAAAAAAAGTTGTGTTAAATGGTGTGCGTCACTTTTTTAAAATGTTGTTTTTTAAAAAAAAACTAGTTTTCATGGGAGATAGAAAAAGAAGTGCAATCTATTTCCAAAAATTTCTAATTTTTTTTTTAGAATCTACAGACAAAATGTGAGGAGAGTCTAGTTTTCATCATCTTCAAATTCTTCAAGGTTTGGCTACTATCGGTGCCCGAATGTGAAGATTTAGTTTTAAAAAATAATTTCAATGTCTAGTTTGGCCAAAAATTGTAAACCACTATTGTGGGATGACACTCTCATGGAATGCATGACAAGAAAATGCAATTGGTAGCTACTCGTAGTTATAAGTTATGCAATGTGAAGTAATTGCATAACTGCTTAGGCTGACTTTGTAAAAACTATATTGTAATTGAATTTTTTTCCTCTATCAACATCTAGTTATTAGTTATGCAATGTGAAGAAATTCTTTGATTTTGAAATATTTGCAAAGCAATGTAATCATAAATGTAGATGATTATGAACAAATAATTAATACCAATTCATAATATACCCCTTTATTCCAACCTAAAATACATAAAAAATCTAATCTTACACAGTATTATCAATAAATAATTGAGACCAGAATTTGAGCACTAGATTAAATCTTGTTGTCCATTGATTGCTTCAAATAGATATTACAATATAACATAAGTCTCCTCATATATGTTTCTATAAATTCCTATGATTCAATGATGATATCAAAATTTTGTGTTGGTTTCTGTTTTATAAGAGAAGCAACAAGCTTCAAAGCATGGTAAAATACGACATCTTTTCAAAATGCATGCCTCTTCATATAAACTAGACTAAACATTATTTTTTCTTAAAACATAAAATAGAGAAATTTGATAACTAATGAAGTTCACAACAATCATGACACCATAGTCCATTAATCTATGTAAGGCACCTATGATCATTGAAGATTTGTTCAAGGTCCTTTCTCCATATTAGTGTATCTGAATGTGCGGTTCTTCTGCTATGATACCACCAAGGCCTACTATTTGGGGGGAGGACCCATATACCTCTGCTCCCACTTGTACATTGTATAATCATGTGGTCATTTGTATTCTTTAATTTTCAATATATTTGCAACGTGAATCTTCCATCGATTGTCTAGTAATTCCCTACCATCCATGATAAACTTATAATATCCAACATCCAATGCTATTACTCCATCCATGATTAAGTCAGACCTGTGAAGACTCAACTCACCATCCTTTTGTATGTGAGTGATGCACTATGGAACGATCTAGCCAAATTCACTCTTCCATTCAATGAGGTCCTTTAAGTGGTCATCATCTTTCAATAGTTTTGGCACAAACCATTGATTTAGAGTATGAAATGAATCTATTCTTGTATTGATATTTTGTTCCTCTCCTTGCATATATTGGAATTCATCTATAACTATTTTGGCCATATTTTCTATAGGTTTTAATGCTACAGGAGCCTCAATACTCCTTTGTAAGATTTTGCACAAGGCTACCAATGTGTAGTGTATGGGTTGCCAGTTCTTAAAAAAGGGGATCTAGTATGGGTAGATGTGTTTTCATTTGATCAATTTCCTATGTTAGTGATTTGTAGCAATCATACACACTTTCCAACTTATCCACAATTAGATTTATCCTATGCTCGAGGAACTTCTCTAAAACATTGCAGATTTTATTATTTGCTCCTTCCTTACCCTCATTGTTGGCTTTCATTAACTCTTCAATATCTTGTCTAAGAATGCTCTCTTGTTTAGTAGAAGCACTTTCTATATCAAATGGTGGATTAGGAGGACACTATTATAACATTATTTCCTTATTTTGTGAGGGGCCTGCTCCTTTCAATTGTTCCTTCAACTTCACATTTTCCATGAAAATTTTATTTCCTTCATCATTTAAAAACTTTTGGTCCTTTTCATACTCTCCCAATCTAGCTTCCATCTCCTTAACTATAGCTCAGGTGAACATAGTTGAATGCATTGTGATGGTTGTAGCTTCTATAGTAGATGTATCCTTTAATTTCTTCACCATAGTTGTCCCTTTCATTTCCTGCACTACATCTAGTAACCTTGGTTTTTGTGTACTCTTTTGTTTGGCCCAAAATTCTAGGGTTTCAATCTTAGGGTTATACCATGTGCCACTTACCCCTTGATCTGAGTCAAACTCAACAATCAACATTGGGTCCTCTTATGTTCTCACTTGATCAAGTAAAAAAAATTATTTAATTCCATACCAGGCATAATAAGTATATTATTTTTCAAAATCATCTCTCTAGCCTCTTGTGGGATGTCATCAATATTATCAATTCTTAATTCATTAAAAGTTTGGGCTACTATCTGGTCATGATGGGATTCCTTAGCTCCCATCTTATTTATTTCAACCCTCACTTCAAACTATCTTGTTTTCATCTTAACCAAAAAGTCTTTAAATTTTGGGGTTTTGATAAATTCATCATCTTCCAAGAACTTGCGAGTTGCAACTACCTTGTCATCCTCATGCATTTCTCTTTCTCTATGTACCTCAATATCAACTCTAGCTTCAGGCTTGTGGGCTTTAGTTTCAATCATAGGTTGGTACACTTCAACATTATCCTTGAAATGTCTTAGCACATTAACTACTTCTTCTATATCTCCAACCTCCTCACTTATTTCATAGGGAAAAAGTGGCTCTATCTCTTGTGTCTTTTTTTTTTAGAAGGTGGTTGTTCAAAAGGTGATCCAAGAGAAGCATGACATTGTGAAACAATATCTAGAGTTGGTTCTATAATTACAATACCACTCGACCTTTTGGGACACAATTAAGGAAGTTTCCCCATATCTTCTACAGTCTTATATAATTCATGAAACTTATCAATTATAATATCAATCCTATTGAAAAGATCTCCTTTCTCTAGGAAATTACTGAAGAAATCACTATGCTTCATATTTCTTTCTTCATCAGTCCTTCTCATAAGTTCCCATTTTCTCCTCCTATCATATACTTGTTAAGGAGTGAAACAATTTTTGATTACATCTTTTTCATAGTCAATCTAGTGAGTAACAATATCCTTGGTAAGGATGGTGCATCTTAAAAAATTCATGTGACCCTCAGGGTCGAAAGCTCTTTCCTTTCCAAACTGTAATGAGTACCTTGATTTTAGATAATTTTGCAACTTTTCAAGTGTATCTGATCCCATTGATAGTTCCCAACATGTTTTCAAATTGGATAGAAATGTACCCTTCCTTTGTTTACTCATGACGTCCTTTTCCATCCATGTAGAGTCTGACACATGAAATCTAAAAATGCTAATCGAAGGGGGAAAAACTTTGGCAATATATGTGGGGCCTATGGTCATCCATAAATCCTGATTATTATTGTATTTGGTAGAAAAAACCAAACACTGAAGTTATGAGTATGGCCTTGCTTAGGTTTCAAATCCAAAGGTATTAACAATTGTAGCACAAGTTTTTGTAGTCATGGTGGTTGGTGACCAAGAACTCTCATAATTCTGTATGCAAACTCATCATAGAACATCACATAATTTGAATTCTTACATCTACTGTCCCATATATAACACCATAGTTGCATTGACAGAAAATTCCCCTTGTCAATCTGACCCAAACACATCCTTTTGCTCCATATATCTTTATTCTGGTATAATATTAGGTGGCACAACAAAGAATATTTCCTAAATTTTATGGGGGCTCTATTTTCCTTGACTTGCAGAAATGCTTCATGTAATGCTTTCTCAATATATGAGAAAAAATCATATTCAATGTTTTTCTTAGGGTTTTGGATCATCATAGCCATCATCATTAAACTAACTAGCAACCACTCTTCTTCATCTATCCCAAGTACTTGACAAAGAGAAAAGTAGGTTTTCTTGAAATAGAATTAGAAATATGAGACTTCAAATGGTTCAGTAGTAGAAGGGGATATAGGAATCACCCTATTGTTTACACCCCTTCTCATGTAAATGGGGACTTCATCACTTCTATGGGTTTTCATCAATCTAGTATATTCTTCTTTACTTCTTTACAAATCAATTTTAGTCAAGGATTATTTGTTTAGGTCAAAACATTCAATGATGGCCACTTTAGTTAACACAACTAATGGTGAACCATCTGGAAATCTCACAAACCTAGTAGCAAGATGATAACTCTGAGCCAATACTTTGATGAACTCTACATCTATAAAAAAATTTGGGACAATTAACTTGGCCAAATTTAATGCCCATGGATTTGACAAGGGAATCTTGCTCTCCATTTTTTCCTAAAAGTAGTAGAATAGTTCCCACACAGAGATAGGGATAAGTTCATCTCTACAACCGTGAGACACATCATTCAAAACATTCTTAAATCCTCTCTTAATTTATTTAGGGATTATATCCATGATAGACTGGTGTAAGGACCTCTTTTTAACCTTAGATTCTTCCTTCTTAGTTTCAATTCTTTCTTATTGGGTGGCATTATGTCCTTTTTAGTTTTAGGTTCTTTCTTCTTGGGAGGCATGATGCTTAACTATCTTACTTTTCCTAGTGTATCTGAAATGTAGAATTCCAAACTATCTTATACTCATAAAACTTAATTCACAGTTTAACTATCTTACTTCTCCTATACTTCTAAAATGCATAATTCCAAACAATCTTGTACTCATAAAACTTAATTCACAAGAGTAATGTGCATTTACCTGGGTTATGATGGTTATGGAGCTTAACCTCCTTAAACTACCTGCTCCCTGCATGATAATTTTTGCAAATGAGTGCAAAGATAGTGTCAAATTCTTGGTTTAATGGCTTCTGATCTTAGTCATGTCAAAATTAATATCAACCTTACACCAAATATTTTTCTCATTATTCAAGTTTGAACATACACTATTTATTTTACAAGATCAGATAGTTGATGTGATTCTTGCATTTAATACTCCTTTATCACCACCATTTTCTATAACTACCGTGGGATAGAGGGGTACTAACCGCTATACCACATACTTCTTTGCATTTCACTGTGGGGTAGCAGGATACTTACCTCTATATCACAAGCTTGACTTGTTTAACTTATGATATTGTAGTTTACATTAATGGTTACCATCATATCGCATGCTTCATCACATCCTTCCATGGTATAGCAGTTCATACCACCCTACCACATTCCTTTATGATCTTCCTCGCGAGATGGTGGGTTATTGCATGCTATACCACACCCTTCCCTTTTCCTTCTCGCAGTATGGTAGTTTATGATGTATTTAAATTCTTTCATACTTCCCAACTACATCCTCATCATAATACTTCCATAGTATGGCAGCGAACATATTCATGTTATCTATTACACACTGCCAACCTACCAAGGATTCAAATTATTATTGCAGGATACTGGTAAGAGATTGTTAAGGGATTTGAAATGTTTTTAATAGGAAATTTTTTTTCTTATGTATATATATGATGAATTTTTGGCTTTTTATAGGTCTTTCAGTGTTAGTTAGACATAAAAAGGGTATGTGCAGGATCATCATAGAAAAAATAGGCCCTTAAGTGGTGAAAAGTTTAAAAAAATCAGAGTTAGACAACTTGACTTTAAAAATTGAATAAGTTATCTATATTATTTAAAAAATATGTAAGAATAGAGTCTCTAGAAAATTGCATTTAGTTTCTAAACTACTAGCTTTTGTTTTTTTTTAAATAAATCTATTTGGTGAAAATTTGAAATTTTCATGCAATAGTACTTAAATTTCAGGGAAAAAATAAGAAGTAGGTGTCTGTCTGACCACCCTAACAACAATAAAATGATAATATTTTTTTATAAGATTTTATATATAAGTGGAGGACTCATGTCCCTATGTGATGCATATTTTTTTGTAATTTGTTTCCAAGTAAATAATTATTTATGAATTTTTTATTACAACTTTTAAAAAATATAAAAATCTCGTATGTCTGACCACCTTAACTTGATCAAAACTTCATGAAATTCAAATTTTCTTTTTCTAATCTTATAGTATGTGAAGCATAGAATGTGATGCATATTTTGGATTCAAAAAAAATGATACCGTTTGAAAGCTATAGATGTTTTTCAATTAGTCTATCGATCGGGACTTTAGTCATAATTTGAATAGAAAATAAATAATAATTACTTATTAAATTCAAAAAAAAAACATAATTTATATTTTTGGAAAGTTGAGAATCTCCTCTAAAAACCCTTTTCATTTCATCAATTTTCTGTAAAGAAAAAGTCATCAGCCACATACCCATCATATTGCCACTTTTTGGCCCATCATGATCCTGCACATACCCAAAAATTATATGTTCAATAAAAAATAAAAAGGAATAAAGGGTCAAGGCTCAGGTCATGGAGCTCAAGGTTAATTGTGATGATGGAACTAGAATTTTTTTTAACGTTCTAACACACCTCATGATGAAATAGACTATGTTTTTCCTTCATCCTGCTTGTGTTATGTTTTTATGAGTTATTCTCTTGTGAATATATTCATGTATGTGCAGGATCATCATGGAAAAAATAGGCCCTTAAGTGGTGAAAAAATCAGAAAAATTAGAGTTAGGAAACTTGATATAAAAATTTGAATAAATTATCTATATTATTTCAAAAATATGTGAGAATAGAGTTTGTAGCAAATTGAATGTAGTTTCTAAACTACTAGGTTTTATTTTTAAAAAAATAAATCTATTTAGTGAAAATTTAAAATTTCAATGCAATAGTACTTAAATTTCAGGGAAAAAATAAGAAGTAGGTATTTGTCTGACCACCCTAACCATAATAAAATGATAATATTTTTTTATAAGATTTTATATATAAGTAGAGGACTCATGTCCCTATGTGATGCATATTTTTTTGTAATTTGTTTCCAAGTAAATAATTAATTATGAATTTTTTATTACAACTTTTAAAAAATATAAAAATCTCGTATGTCTGACTGCCTTAACTTAGTCAAAACTTCATGAAATTCAAATTTTATTTTTTTAATCTTATAGTATGTGAAGCATAGAATGTGATGTGTGTTTTGGATTCAAAAAAAGTGATACCATTTGAAAGCTATAGATATTTTTCAATTAGTCTATCGATCAGGACTTTAGTCATAATTTGAATAGAAAATGAATAATAATTACTTATTAAATTAAAAAAAAAAGCATAATTTATATTTTTGGAAAGCTGGGAATCTCCTCTAAAAACCCTTTTCATTTCATCAATTTTGTGTAAAGAAAAATTCATCACCCACATACCCATCATATTGCCACTTTTTGGCCCATCATGATCCTGCACATACCCAAAAATTATATGTTCAATAAAAAATAAAAAGGAATAAAGGGTCAAGGCTCGGGTCATGGAGCTCAAGGTTAATTGTGATGATGGAACTAGGAATTTTTTTAAGGTTCTAACACACCTCATGATGAAATAGACTATGTTTTTCCTTTATCCTGCTTGTGTTATATTTTTATGAGTTCTTCTCTTGTGAATATATTCATGTATGTGTAGGATCGTCATGGAAAAAATAGGCCCTTAAGTGGTGAAAAATTTAGAAAAATTAGAGTTAGGAAACTTGATGTAAAAATTTGAATAAGTTATCTATATTATTTCAAAAATATGTAAGAATAGAGTCTGTAGCAAATTGAATGTAGTTTCTAAACTACTAGGTTTGATTTAAAAAAAAAAAAATCTATTTGGTAAAAATTTGAAATTTTAATGCAATAGTACTTAAATTTCAGGGAAAAAATAAGAAGTAGGTGTCTGTCTGACCAACCTAACCACAATAAAATGATAATATCTTTTTATAAGATTGTATATATAAGTAAAGGACTCATTTCCCTATGTGATGCATATTTTTTTGTAATTTTTTTCCAAGTAAATAATTAATTATGAATTTTTTATTACAAATTTTAAAAAATATAAAAATCTCGTATGTCTGACCACCTTAACTTAGTCAAAAATTCATGAAATTAATTAATTTTTTTTTAATCTTATAGTATGTGAAGCATAGAATGTGATGCGTGTTTTGGATTCAAAAAAAGTGATACCATTTAAAAGTTGTAGATGTTTTTAATCAGTCTATCGGTCAGGACTTTAGTCATAATTTGAATAGAAAATGAATAATAATTACTTATTAAATTAAAAAAAAGCATAATTTATATTTTTGAAAAGCTGAGAATCTCCTCTAAAAACCCTTTTCATTTCATCAATTTTGTGTAAAGAAAAAGTCATCACCCACATACCCATCATATTGCCACTTTTTGGCCCATCATGATCCTACACATACCCAAAAATTATATGTTCAATAAAAAATAAAAATGAATAAAGGGTCAAGGCTTGGGTCATGGAGCTCAAGGTTAATTGTGATGATGGAACTAAGAAATTTTTTAAAGTTCTAACACACCTCATGATGAAATAGACTATGTTTTTCCTTAATATTGCTTGTGTTATGTTTTTATGAGTTCTTCTCTTGTGAATATATTCATGTATGTGCAGGATCATCATGAAAAAAATAGGCCCTTAAGTGGTGAAAAAATCAAAAAATTTAGAGTTAGGAAACTTGATGTAAAAATTTGAATAAGTTATTTATATTATTTTAAAAATATGTAAGAATAGAGTCTATAGCAAATTGAATGTAGTTTCTAAACTACTAGGTTTGATTTAAAAATAAATAAATCTATTTGGTGAAAATTTGAAATTTCAATGCAATAGTACTTAAATTTCAGGGAAAAAATAAGAAGTAGGTGTCTGTCTGACCACCCTAACCACAAGAATTTAATGATAATATTTTTTTATAAGATTTTATATATAAGTGGAGGACTCATGTCCCTATGTGATGCATATTTTTTGTAATTTGTTTCCAAGTAAATAATTAATTATGAATTTTTTATTACAAATTTTAAAAAATATAAAAATCTTGTATGTCTGACCACCTTAACTTGGTCAAAACTTCATGAAATTCAAATTTTCTTTTTTTAATCTTATAGTATGTGAAGCATAGAATGTAATGTATTTTGGATTCAAAAAAGTGATACCATTTGAAAGCTATAGATTTTTTCAATCAGTCTATCGATGAACTTTAGTCATAATTTGAATAGAAAATGAATAATAATTACTTATTAAATTAAAAAAAAAACATAATTTATATTTTTGGAAAGTTGAGAATCTCCTCTAAAAACTATTTTCATTTCATCAATTTTGTGTAAAGAAAAATTCATCAGCCACATACCCATCATATTGCCACTTTTTGGCCCATCATGATCCTGCACATACCCAAAAATTATATGTTCAATAAAAAATAAAAAGGAATAAAGGGTCAAGGCTCGGGTCATGGAGCTCAAGGTTAATTGTGATGATGGAACTAGGAAATTTTTTAAGGTTCTAACACACCTCATGATGAAATAGACTATGTTTTTCCTTCATCCTGCTTGTGTTATATTTTTATGAGTTCTTCTCTTGTGAATATATTCATGTATGTGCAGGATCATCATGCAAAAAATAGGCCCTTAAGTGGTGAAAAAATTAGAAAAATTAGAGTTAGGAAACTTGATGTAAAAATTTGAATAAGTTATCTATATTATTTCAAAAATATGTAAGAATAGAACATATAGGAAATTGAATGTAGTTTCTAAACTACTAGGGTTATTTAGAAAATAAAAAATATATTTGGTGAAAATTTGAAATTTCAATGTAGTAGTATTTAAATTTCAAGGAAAAAATAAGTAGGTGCCTGTCTAACCACTCTAACCACAATAAAATGATAATTATTTTTTCTAAGATTTTAGATATAAATAGAGGACTCATGTCCTGATGTGATGTATATTTTTTTGTAATTTTAATGCAAGTAAATAATTAATTATGAATTTTTTATTACAAATTTTAAAAAATATTAAAAACTTGTATGTCTGACCACCTTAACTGGTCAAAACTTCATGAAATTCATTTTTTTTTTAATCCTATAGTATGTGAAGCATAGAATGTGACACATGCTTCAGATTCAAAAAATGTGATACCATTTGAAAGCTATAGATTTTTTTCAATCAACCTATCAATCAAGACTTTAGTTGTAATTCAAATAGAAAATGAATAATATTTATTTATTAAATTCAAAGTAAAGAATAATTTATATTGGTGGAAAGTTGAGATTCTCCCTTAAAAACCCTTTTTATTTCATCAATTTTGGGTAAAAAAAGATCATCAGCCACATACCCTACACATACCCATCATATCACCACTTTTTGGCCCATCATGATCCTGCACATACCCATCCCTAAGGAAAATTTGTATGCTACTTGTAATTGTAAAAATATTCTTAGTTTTTGACTACAAATTATTTTTAATCTATAAATTGAATTCTATTTTAAGTTTCCATTTGCAGTTATTAGCAAATTGGAAAGTCAATAGTTATCAATTTATGAACTCAATAAAGTTTTACTAATTCAAGTTGTTGATTTGTGCATTATTGTTTATTTGGACTTTAGGAAATGAAGACAAGGAATGTAAGGCACAAATTAGATGATAGTGATCATAATTTCCAAATTTTAGAGATAGAATATGAGCGTGCGTGTACTAAAAAAGTGGCCAAGAATAATGAATAATTTTTGAGCCTTAGTTTGAAAAGGAAAGTTGTAAATCCACTAAGTAGTATATTATATATTTAATAATGTTTAATCAAATTTTACAGGCAAGATATTTATGTATATAATACATAATATGATTTTATTTTTTTATAGGCAACAAAAAGAGTGCAAAAAAAAATTGGAGAAAAAACAAAAGGAAGAAAAGGATATAGTGTTTCCATCTCGTAGAAGCTAATGCTTTTGTGATTCAACAAATGTAGTTGGTGAAAATAATCATTGTGATGATGTGCAACCTGGTATAGCACATGGTGACGTGCAGCCTAATATACCACATGGTGTTGTGCAACCTAATATAGCACATGGTGATTTGTAGCCTGATATAGCACATGGTGATGTGCAACATTGTGATGATCTCTTAGGACTAAGCCTTAGAGAGAGTATTGAGAAAAATCAAGGAAAAGGAACAGCAGGTCTGCATATGCTTCTTTCAACATTAAAGGACGTGTTTAATAATATTGAATCCATGGAAACCAGTATTGATCTACCTACTCATGCCAAACTTGATGTGGCCAACCTAAGCATCTTTTGTGCCTCAATGTGCACCTACTGTATCTAGAAATTTTGATGGAACTAGTGGATCAGCTAGAAATATTGGTAGTGGTGATTTGATAGAAGATGTAGATTCTTTTTTTAAAAGACAGAGATTGAGTCAAGATTTGTATATATCTACTGAGAGGAATGCAAAAGAAAGAAAATTAGAAGGCAAGAAGCCATACTTGCTTGAGGTATCAAGATATGGTGAGCCTATTGAGCCAAATGGTACAAAGTGGGCCACCGAGTTGGGTGTAAGATGTAGCGCCCATTTGGATATTTGCAAATAAAATTTTGTAGAGTAGGATCCACGAGCTGTGGAAAATGTTATACAAAAAATGGAAAATTCTTTTGAGACTACAGGTGGAAAAATCTCTAGAAAATATTACAAGCAAAGGATGAGAGTTTTGATTAATAATTATAAATACATGTGCAAAAAAACAATCATATTGGGAAAAGAGAGGTTTGACTCCAGTCTATCTCCCAAAGAGTGGGAGGAATTGAGAGAAAGTATGCATTTTGAAGAATATTTGGTAAAGAGTAACAAAGGCTAGAGAGCAAGATATAATGTGAGGGTTGGATATACATTTGGTTGAGGCAGGTTGCATGCCAAAATGGACAAATTTGTAGTAAGTGTATGGATTTTTGGTTCAATTTATATTGTGTTATTTATTTTTATTTTTTATTAAACTAACTATAGGTTGAAATTGACATTGTATTTTATGTGGAAAACAGTAATAGAGAAGCAGGTGCAGAAGATATTGTCAATTATATGGTAGCACTAGATGCTAGTAAATCTAAGAGTAGGATGAAGTTGAAATGTAGTTTGTCAATAGAGATTTCACAACCATCTATTCAATGCCTAGTAGGATCCTCTATGGATAATTTCAACTCATATGAACAAGGTTACCAAAAGGTAATGAGTTTTATATTAGGTCTTAATCACCAAGTTTAATAATTGTTTGAAACTGTTAACCCTATGGTTTCTACATGGAATGAGCATAAATCCATGGATTCAAATGAGGTAAGAGGCTCTATTGATCTCATTTCTTATTGTTTGATAGTTCTATATACAAGTTCCTCTTAATATGTAGATTATTGAAATATGATTGTAGGAGAATCCAACCCAGTTTCTTTTGGACAAATTTATAACTTGCATTCTTTACTTGACTATTGAATGCTTTGTATATTTTTTTGCACGATGGTTAAACCACATGCAAAGAAATATTTTCAAAGAAAAAGGAAAACAATAATGCTTTCAAGTTGTCAATAGAGCTATTGATATTGATAGTGATGAAGTGGACAAGAATGCACAACATAGTCATCTTAGTTGTGATGAAGTTAAGGTAATTAATATAATATTTGTTAGTTAGCTCTCGGCCAATGTTTTGTCATTCTTCATGCTTAAAATGTTATTTTGGGAAAAAAATTATAGCTTTTAAATTATTTACTTGACTTATATTAATTTTTGCATGATGATTAAACCGCATGATGCAAATCAATTATATGAAAGGACAAAAAGAAAATGGCCTTGTCAATAGAACTCTCTACATCTAATAGTTGTACAACTTAATGTCTACAATGATGTTGATAGTGGTTATGATGATGAATTTGATGAGCATGCACATGATATTCATAGTGGTATTCATGTTGAACTCTAGGTGAGTGTTATTAAATAACATGCAAGTAAGTCCTATTCAAGTAAGTAATGGTTGTTTTATTATGTAAATAAGGGTAATCATTACCTATTTGATAGATGTTGTATGTTAGAATAGTAGTGAAGTGTAATTAGCTAGTATACATAGATTATGGAATTAAGGGAGAACATATATCTTACATATGGAAGCTTAGAGCTTAGTTGTAATAGAGTGTTTTATAAAATCACATACAAAAAGTGATTTGTTCCAAGACATAAGAAATTACATACAACTATCAAAAAAAATATAATGTGTATTTTTTTGTTTTTGCAAACATTTATTGATAAACTCCAAGAAGGGGATACAATTGAGGTGTTTGATCTGCATAATGGTGTTGTTGTGGGAATTGGGTGGATTCACTCACTATCTATTGTACATGGAGTCAAATTGAAAGGAACAATAGATGAAAATGTGTGTATTTCACATGTATCAAGTAACATACCCCTTCTTCATCCAGAAAAAAAAATAGAGATATCCAAATGAAAGAGAAAGTAGGGACCTTCGTATGATGGCCACTAAAATATTTGAAAAAAATCACAGTGAGTTAGCCATAAGTGCAAAAGAGAAAAAGAAGGGTTGGCAGTAGTAGAGTGTGGAGAGTGAAGTTGTAGAAAGAGAAGTATTGAGCCTGAATAAGTTGAACCCAAAGAAAACTAGAAAATCTTATTTGGGTGTACATTATGTGAGTAGAACAAAGAATGTTCTATCTTACTTCACCTATAATGTAAAACCACTTAATTTTTTTTCTCTCTTCTTGTTTGGGTTCTCCTCATTCAAACTAGTGCATTATAGAAGAGGGGATATGTTGTTGTGTAAGAAGTAGACATAAAGAATAGTGGTGCAGAAAAAGAAGTAAATACATAATAGATAAAGAGGTGTAGAAAAGAGGAAAAGTTGTAGAGAGTGCAACATACATGTATGTGCAGTTGCAAATAAGTTGCAACGTAGAATTTTCATCAAAATTGTAATATCTTGCATAACCAAAAAAAGGAATTGTAACTTAGTTTTCTCAGTCACGACACTGAGAAACACACTTTGTAAAAATACATTTTTCGAACAAAACACATATTTTTGTCTTGTATCTGTTGTAAGAACACATTTTCTCAATAAAATTTTAGCATTTTATCTTCTTAATAGTCATTTCATTATGTGAAAATGAAGGATTGATTATGTTTTTCTATGTTTTTATATGTTTAAACCTCAATTAAAGCATTGTCTCATTTCTAGAACTTCTAGGCAGAAATCAATGAAAAAATAAATAAATAAACTACCAATTGACTAAATATACTACCAACTGATAGAAATCAATGTTAATAAATATGACTAAATAAAATGATTATGCAATTAATAAACAATGTATCAATATACCTATCAGTTGATAGAAATTAGTGAGCAAAAATAATTAAATAAGCTACCAAATTTATCAAAATGATGATTAAAATTTATGACTAAATACACTACCAATGGACGAAAATTAATGAATAAAAGTGACTAAATAAGTGACCAGTTAACATCAATCAATGACTAAATTAACAACAAAATGACTAAATAAGTGACCAATTTAAAACATTCAATGACTAAATTAACGAATAAATTACACACTGCCAAATCAATCAAATTAATGACTACATCAATGACCAAATCAATCAAGCAGATGACTAAAGTAATAAGCAAGTTGATTGCTCAGATGACTAAACCAATGACCAAATTGATCAATCAAGCGACTAAATTTATGACCAAATTGATCAACTAAATGACTTAAAATGGTTTAGTCATCAATTCGGGTGCATTATAAATGACTAGAAATAAATTATCGTTGGTCACATGACCATGTTTAGTCATTTATAAGTAGTTTTTAGTAGCTTTTTCAGTCACATATTATTGTTTCTATACTAGTGTATATCCCCCACATAAAAAATGGTAAAGGGAATTAATGATTATAATGGAATTATAGACCCCATGGAGAAAAAGATAGGAGAGTAGCTCCAATAATTTCATGAGAGTGATCTTCGCCTTCTACCATACACTCTAGATAGTAATGGAGTAGTGACGACATATGAACACTAGAGGTCACAAATGGATAGCGTTATTGATACACATGCCCTTTTAGTCTATGAGGGTGGTGATTTTAATATTTATTTGTTGAAAACTAACATGGATAAACTATCATTCACCAGTAAATCATGGAATATTTTGGTAAGGAAACAAATTAGGTAGTAAAGAGGTATGGCTCATATAAGAATAAACTAGATAAATTCATGCCATTCAATTAATAATTAGAGGAATATTATGATGCCTAAGACAATAAGTATAATGAGATTCCTAACTTGTAGAGTTTATTCTAGTGATATGATATAGTTTTTATATTTTATGCATATTCAACACTCTAACTATTTCAACAACATCAACAAAAGGAAATTTTATCTTTTGTACATCGAAATTTTGTTTTCACTTGCCAACTCACCATTCCTAGGTTTTCATCAATGTGAGTAAAGGAAAGGAGTGGAAAAGGACCAACTATCAACATCAAAAAAAGAATTGAGGGACAAAAATTATTACTAAACACAAGTGAAATATGTATTCTACCTTTTGGGAGATGAAACTTGGACCTATTTCACACTTTAGTTCATTAGGAAACCTAGATCCCTTAACCAAGTGACTCAATTGAGGGATGGATAGGGGGTTCATAGTGTACTTGGATGGGGGTTCACCATTAAACAGTTATTTAAAAGGGGAAATTGAATGCACTATGCAAATTCACTATATGACCTAGGAATTTGAAAGCATGAAACAAGATTGATAAAAAAAATGTAATAGAAAAGTACTTGGAGGAGTGGAGAGGCTAAAAAAAGGTATGTAAAGCTCATAAATTATTGTCTTGACTTTCATTGGGACTAATATGCTAGGTTGGGTGATTTATTCCTTCTATAGTACTTATGGGCAAAATCTAGTATCTTCTAGTGACTGATCAGGGTCTATAAAAAGATGGAAAAAGGGGTATATGGGACTAATACACCAAGTTATGTGTATGAACTATGTTGCTAAGGTTTGACTAATACTTTTGTAGCCTCTAATGATCTTATGTAGCTTCCTTCTTGTCCAATCTTTAAGTCTAAAAATTTGAATTCTGGCATGTAGATGAGTTTATGTGAAGATGACAACTTCTTGACAAATTTGACAACTTTAGAAACTTTTTCCTCAAAGGATCTTCAAGTTCCAATTCACCTAGACTTGCAAACACACATCAAAAGAGAATACTATTTTTTTGTTAGGGAATAGGGGTTTTCCTTGGTCAAACCCTATTTTGGTAATTAAACCTTAAAATGAAATAGTAAAGCATGAAGGAATGATGAATGAACAATGCAATGTTGAAACTCACCAAAATATTGAAATGAAGGTTGTAAACTTGTGTAAAATGGATTCAATGGATTTGGATCTTGAGTCTTGATTGAATGCTTGAAAAATTTGTCTTGAATGCTTGTTTGAATCATGAAACCTACATCACAAATGTTAGCTCACAAACACACATGATGAATAAGGACTTTGACATGATGCTTGACTCTTGAATGTAGGTCTAAATGCTTGATGATTCACTCTTGAATGCTCTTGATCACATAAATATTCCTTAGGAATGCTCTCTTGAAAATATTAGATGACTTGAAATCTTGCTAGCTTGTTCTTCTTCTTAGGAGAAACTTAATGAATTGACCTTGTATTTATAATTGTTTATGCCTAAGTTCCTAAAATTACAACACTACAAGTTGACATTCATAAATTGGTTCTAATGATATTTCAATCCCACCAATAATTTGAATTGAAATAGGTCCTAGGTTAAAGTGAGACTCATATTTCAGGGTGGGTGTATGAGTCCTAGAGGCTTAAAACTTGGACATAAACCTTGAGAAGTGTTATGTTCAATGTATCATTTGAAATCATGTCTTGAAACCAAAGGAGGACCCATATTCCCAGATGGGTGTATGGATCCCAGATCCCTAAATTTGGAACACATAGCCAAAAACATTAAATTATGATTTGTCATTTATTAAATATCAAGATTATCCTAAGAAAAATGCATTTAACTAGGCTTGTGGATGAAAAATAGGACCAATTAAGGCATAAATAATCCAAATTTTAATAGGGAGGACCCAAAAAAGTGTGAAAATGTAAAGGGATGCATTTTTCTATAGTAAATTTAGCTCCCACTTTAGTGAGAGGATGACATTATGTCAAACTCACACTAATGTAGACAAATTCACATCAAGAGGGGTCCATGTGTACCAATACTAGTGAGCTAGGATGACAAAAATCAAGAGGGATGATCAATCCCCTAAGATCAAGATCCTATGGAAAACCAACATACACACAAGGGAACACACATGTGCATTATGTATGAAGCAACAACAAGATACAAACATACACTATCAAAGACATAAAGAAGAAAGAAAAGGAAAAAGAAATGAGTGGACAAGCCTTAAAAATTTTTCCAACATGTTATGGACCAAGTTTAAGCTATTTTTCTAAAAAACATTTACAAGTGGAACATGATGTCCACTATGCAAATAAAATGCATGCTCAAAAGGGCTAGTGGAATCCATTATCCACTAGGTGATCCCCTAGAAAGGTGAGACCCATTCATACATGACCAGTATGCACCCACACAAACAAGAAAGTGGCTATGGGAAAGTCATGTCTATGGTAAGATTCCATACATTCTAACCATACCAAAGCTATGCCTCCTAATAAATTTGATAAGGAACCACACAACATGAACAATGGGATGCATGATGCAAGAAAAACTTTGTATGCTAACACCCATGAGAAAACAAGATAGCCCCATAGGAAAGCAAAGTGTGTTATGAAAGGTGGCCATATAATAGTTATTGTAAATGTGAAATAGAATAAGGTACTTTCAAAGGGGTTTTTCTTAGTTCATGTAAGGTCTCAACCTAGGAAACATCATGCCTAATATCTCCAAGAGAGGACCAATCAAAGAATAGAAGATTCACAAATTAGGGAATGTGCTTCACTTGGCATTTCCACTAAGAGGAATATAATATGCTAAGAGAGATCATGCTATTGAAGGACATCATGCCCAATGTCATCACAAAGAGAAAGATGTGTCACATGAAGAAGACCACACAATGAAACATGAGTTGTAAAATACAAAAGAATAATGCCAATGTATGCCCCCACTTTAAATAAATTGTGAAACACAATGCTGAGAGAAATTAGTTTAAAGTAGAAGAAGACATGAGAGCTTATTCAGAAAGCCCTATGCTGAATGAAACTACATCATCAATAAAGGGTTTCTCCCAAAATGTAATGCTAAACATAGAAATAAAAGTATGTCACATGTGAGCCAAATTAAGAAATGCCATCCACATCCCAAGCTTGCTCCTATATATACATGGAAGGTTGTCAACTAGCCAAAAGAGACAATGACGAGTTCCATAAAATGACAAGGCTACGTAACCCACTTGCTGCCACTTAGTGCAAGACAGGGATGAGCTGAGATAATTGATGAGAAACATGAAAATCAGTATCAATTAGAGGAACTAGGTGCTTCACCAGAAGGCATAGCACCACAATCCTTAAGATGTTTAATTTTATTACTCAAATCCTTACATTCATTAGTAGAATGACCATGAACTCTATCATATGCACAAAATAAACTTGTGATATAAGTTTTCTTTCATGTTCTTGGAGGGAGAGATATCAAGTGATCTTGGAGGAGTCTTGACAAGATACTCTCTTGATAAAAAGTAGAAGATGTTTATTTTTCAACATAGATATCGCTTGCTTAGTACAAGGTGTCATACTTACACAAGCCTCTTTAGATTGTCATATTTTGTGCTCTCCTTTACAAGAGGGTGTAAAATCTAGAAAATTTGAATAGTTAGTGTTTTGTGTGATGAAATTGATATTAAGCATGGATTTATTTGGCTCTTTCATTTCTTTCAAAGAAAAATAACCAAGACCACTAGTGGTTTCTTGTGTGTTAGGCTATATGGGGACACAAATACCTTGTTCTATAGCACCACATCCATTTCTGATATAACCAAGTTGTCATAAGTTCATGACCTCTTCCATAAATTTGTTTCATTTCTTCTAGATTTAGTGGTTGCTCATAATCAACTTCATTAAATTTTGTTGTGTAATTTGCTTCTCTTTCTAAAGTGGTTGAAGTGGATGCTTTTGAAGATTCCATTGCATTTTGTGTTGAAATTACCATTGGTTCATTATTCTTTTCAAACTCTTCTTTTTTGTTCTTATATTTTCCCATGAATGTAGGTGTGAAGGAACCCCAATCATCTTCCAATAACTTTGTGACTTCTTCAATATGCTTCTCTTTGTATTTCTCTTGCATAGGTTACACTTGTATAGTTGGTGTCAATGTTTTTAAAGGATTTTCCTTTCCTTTCTTAATGTTCATACAACCATCTATATCAGGTTCGACTTTGATTGTATACACTTTGTTGTTGTAGACATACTTCATGATACGATGAAGGGTTGAAGGCACCATATGCATCTCATGAATCCATGGTCTTCCTAAAAGAAGATTGTATGAAAGATCATGACGCATAACATGGATAGGAGTTTGTAATGTGGCCTTTCAAATAGTAATATGAAAAGTGATCACACCAAGTAGTTCCTTTCCTACATTGTCAAATCCTCAAATCAATAAGGAATTAGGTTCAATTCTCGACTTATCAATGCCAAGTTTATGTAAAAGGGTTATGCTTCACACATTAATATCTAATCCATTGTCAACAAGGGTTTGATTTATCCCTATCCCATTGAAGATAGCTATTATCATGAAGGCTTCATTTTTATTTCTTGCTTCTATGGGAGGTAATTTATTTTGATGGAAATTAATATCTAAATTGACGAGAGTTATAGCTTGAATTTGGGTTGCTACATCATTTGATTGCACTTTAGGATAGGTAGGAACTTGTTGTGCAAGGGGATTTGAATAATTTTATGATAATGAGGGGAGGCTTGAATAAGGTCCCATAATGATAACTTAGTCTAGGAGTGTTCTTAAGTTGCTCAACAAGGTCATAATCCTTTCCACTTTGTAAAGGAAAAAGAGGAGCACTAGGCAAGATAGGATGAGGTAATGGGAGGGATGTTGGAGTTGTTTTTCTTTGTTGCAGATTGTTTCTAGTGTTATATGTATGAGCAATGGTATTGGAACTTGATTTTTATGAAAAATTATCATTATAAAGTTTCCTTTTAGGTTGTTGTGAGGGTGGATATATGACAAGTTGAGGCTTAGGTAGTCCAATAGTTAAAGGATTTGTAGGAGGCCTAAGAATTAGAGGACTCGAGGGATTCCTAATGTTCATAACCTCAACACAATTAGCCTTATTTTTATGATTTATTAGTGAAGGGGAGTCTATTGTCACTTTATCATCTTCATCTAAAGAAACCACATCTCTATTGTTAATGTTCTCATTTTCCTGCACCATGATACCTTCCCTAGTAGGAGAGTCTTTAGGAGAGAAAAAAACTAGACGTTCATGACATTCAAAGGTTGGTTCCTCTAAAATAACTTCATCACAATTAGGGGAGTCATATATGGTTGTATTTTATTGCTTATCAATGATGGTATCCTCTTGTTTAATGATGTTTTCCTTAGAAGGGGAAGAGAAACAAATAGGATTCTCATGGAACTCAATGATTAGATCTTCTAGCACCAAAATATCATTGTCACAAATAAGAGAGATATTAGGAGAAGACCAAATTTGATTTTCATGATTATACATTGTACTCTCTTTCACTAAATAATAGGGAGAGATGAAGTTTTTCTTAGCATACTTAAAAGGTAAGATACTAACATTATTTTACAAAAAATGAGAAGTAATTCTAACCATCTTATCCAATACTTCAAGAATGTAAACAATGTATATCTCAAATGTATGCAAAACTTAAATAATCCAAACAATGTGTATCCAAAAATGAAAAGCACTTTTATCAAGATTATGCAAGCTTCATGAATGTAAACATTGAGTATAAAAAAGTTAAAAGTACTTTTATTCGTCTATTGTAAAGTTTTAGAAATGTAATTTTTTTTAGATATGATGGTTTTTGCTATTGAAATGATTTAGGAAGTATTAAAAAATGACTACACTAAATGAATGATTTTGACCTAGAAACATAAAAAATAATTTCCTGAAAATTTCTAGATTGATACTATAGGTTACTAACAAGCCTAGGAAGTATAGAAAATCACTAGAAAACTTAGAAAAGTTGTTTTTTGTAGGTATCCAAGGAATCGTTCACCCAGATGGGCATATTAGTCTCACTTTTTCATAGTGTCCCACTTTTTCACGAAGTGTCCCAATTTTTTGCAAAGTGTCCCACTTTTTCACAAAGTGTCCTACTTTTTCACAAAGTGTCCCACTTTTTCACAAAGTGTCCCACCTTTTTGCAAAGTCTCCCACTTTTTTTGTAAAATGTCCCACTTTTTCAAAAAGTGTACGACTAAAATGAAGATTTAAACCTAATAAGTGACTAATATGCCTAGCTAGGAATATGAGTCCCTCTTAAGGTTTTTGACAGGTTCAGATAGTGAAAAGTGAGAGCACGTAATCTTGCAAGTATGAAGGTGTTTTCATTGATTTCAAATGGTTAAGTGGTTGTCAACTAGTTGTTGTTGTCATTTAATTCATGGAAGTTGGTTTTTGGTGGTATATGTCAAGGATATTGAGAAAATTGTAATAAAGAAAGTTTGTAGGTGTTCTGTGTGATCTAGATGAGCTTTGGGATGTGCTTTTGTGTCTCCAAAAAATGTATTGTTAAAATTTTTATGCTCACTTGAGTCTCTCTTCTAGAGTTTAGCTTTATTTTTCCTATATTTAATGTTGTAATGTGGCCAACATGTTCACATTAGGTCTTGGACCCTTGTGAATCATTAAGACTTCTAGGTTGTCTTGTAAAAGTGTTGTAACCCACTTTCACACTTTTCTAGGTCCCTTTCATCATAATTCACCTAAATAAATATTTTTCATCACTTACCAAGTCTTACTTCAAAGTGTTG
>VDFB02193867.1:73831806-73898220 GCA_007258455.2 Sequoia sempervirens | reverse complement strand
TTTTTCATACATGTCTACCAAAACATTTTATCAAACAGTTCACTATCTTGCTACTATGGCCAAAATCCTAAAACAAGTGCTTTCGAACAAGCTATAGATGCTTGGAAAAAATCTACCAAAGCATAATAGTAAGCAATAGCATAGACAAGGTAGTGAACTGGTTGAAAAAATGCCTCAAATAAATTTGGTCTTATGGTGATGGAATGCCATGATGAATTGCTATGGATTGGCATGGCATTCCATCACCATGAGACCACATTCCTTTGAGACATTTTTTCAAAAGTTCACTGCCTTGTCTATGCTACCACATTTTTCATACATGTCTACCAAAGCATTTTATGAAATAGTTCACTACCTTGCTACTATGGATAAAAGCCTAAACGAGGTGATTTTGAACAAGCTATGGATGCTAGGAAAAAATCTATCAAAATGTAATAGTAAGCAATAGCATAGACAAGGCAGTGAACAATTTGAAAAAATGCCTCAAAGAAATTTGGTCTCATGGTGATGGAATGCCATGACAAGAAAATTTCTATGGATTGTCATGGCATTCCATCACCATGAGACCACATTTCTTTGAGGCATTTTTCTAAATAGTTTACTACCTTGTCTATGCTACCATATTTTTCATACATTTCTACCAAAGCATTTTATCAAACATTTCACTGCCTTGTTGTTATGGCTAAAATCCTAAAACAAGTGCTTTCGAACAAGCTATGGATGCTTGGAAAAAATCTATCAAAGAATAATAGTAAGCAACAAGCTATGGTCTCATGATTTTTTTTCATGCAAAAATCAGCGTGATTTTATTCACATTTTTGTAGGTTTTAAACGTGAAATGGGAAAAAATCGTTGACCAAAAGGTCAAATATTTTTACAAAAAATCGGGGAAAAATCGTCTAGCCTGTAGATTTTTTAAAAATCAGGATTAATAAGGATTTTTAGCAGATTTATGTTTCTATGATTAAGACCTCCATGCTACCACTAATACTATAATTATGACCATTTGTATGATGAACTTTTAATATTGGCATGTATGATCTTTGATCACAGTCAAAAATTAATTTTCTAAGAGATTTTAGTAATTACTCATGGAGTTGAATCAAGCAATTATAATTTTCTATTTGGTTTTGTTAAGAGCAGCTAATTCTCAAACCAAACAACTACCATCTTACCCATACTATACAAGACATAATAAAAGCATGAAGATGTCTTTTCTTGATATGGACTTTGTGGCTACTTTCATGCTACAAAACCATTGTGTATTCCCCTTCTGATTGCGCATTCATGATCACTCATGATTTCTCTTCTATAGTCTCATTATGCTAGTGTTTTCTTCATATGTTGTCCTTCTAAACTCAACTCATCTTCAAGGATTTTTCAACTCAAGCTAGCCTATCCTCTTATGCAAAGAGTAGTTCAAAAACATGTTATCAAAAATAGAGATGATTTTAGTCTCATTCCCTCCTGTGAAATATTTCCATGCATGCTTGAGATCTCTACAAGGTGATGAAAAATTCCCTAGGGTTTGGTAGGGTTTTGAGTATCCTTATTGTTTTGATGGTAATGTTGTCACTAAGTTCTCTCCTTGCCCAAATATAATCACCTAAGAAACTTCCATGATGTTGTTGACTATAAATTACTTTTTTCTCCCTACCTTCTCACTATAGGTCTTGTTGATGGGTGTTTTAGCACTTCTCAACACAAACAATGTACGAGTGCAATGCCTCTCTTGAAAGGTGAAATTCTGCAACTGAGTTTCAGAAAATCACCCCAAGGTCTCTTGGGTGTCAGGTCATGACAATGCTTGGAATAGTTCAATTGGTTGATGTGATTTTCTAGTAATCACAAAGGGCATTTATGGTTAGCTAAGCATGGAGGGAATTGGATCTGCAAAAGGATTTTTATAAGTTTTGGAAATGTGGTACAACTGTTGCAAGTTCAGGACAACAATCTATAAATCCTCTCTACTCATCAAATTTGGTTGTGGAATGATGTTCAAACTTTGTCTTACTTCAATCCTTCAAAGAAAATTCAAAAGGGAAAAGGGGATAAGAAGTTTCCTAAACCTGCAACTAATGTTAAATAGTAACAATGGAGGATGCTATAGTGGAAAACCTTCCCAAAACTTAGTTTCACTTAACCAAGGACAACCTACAGTCTCATGAAACAAGTGCAGTCTTCTAACATCTACATATTTTCAACCATTCATTCACCATTAAAGCATGAACAATAGATGAACTTAAGTGCAACAATAAAATTATTCTCAGACTAACTTTACACAACTGTTTATCATCAATAGATAGCAAAAAGTATGAGCAAGAAAGATATCAACACCATAATATTCTTCACCATTAAAGTGAAGCATAAACTAACAACTAAAGTAACTTAAAACTAAAATAGTAAAACTAAAATCTAATATTGGGAGATTGAATCATACACACATGGAATAAAACACAAGAATCCATCAAAATAATGCTATTCTCATTGAATTTCTGCAGCATGCCTTTACACAACAACTCAACTCTCTCTTTGAAAATGAGAGGAGACCCCTATTTATAGTTTTTCTAAAGAAAAATGAATGGACAAGATTAAATTTCATTGTGTGGCTCAGATTTAATTTACAGTAGGGTTTCACTTGCCCCAAAATATATGACAATATAAAATACACTTTTTTCTTTTCCCTATTTTTCCATCTAGTTGCCCTAGCACTATAGCAGTTTTGTCCTATAGTGGTTGCCATCCTTTGTAACTATTTTTTCAAGTATTCATCATCTATGATGGGATTTCTAGCTACCTTTTGAGTACCTGCATATTCTATGAACTTTCCAAACATAGCTACAAGCTTCTTCTCCTCAGAGAGCTCGGATTTGAGGATTTGGAAGGACATTCTCTTGATTCTTTCTATAATTTCTTGTTGATTCTTTGTATAATTTGAGGCAGCCTCGATCATCTACTCTGTCTACACAAAGGCTCTCATAGCAAAATCCATAAATTCTGGTGATAGCGTGTCGCCAACTCCTTGCTCTATTTTCTTGTGGAACAGAGGCTTGATCTTTTCCACGTCTAATTCCAAGGCAAGAATCTCAAAACATGTCATCAATTTCAGGTACTTGGCACTATCTTCCTGATGTTCGATAGCCCATTCATGGTCAACCTCAAGATCATGCAAGACCCTTTCCAGAACCTCCTTCCTATAATCAATTTTCATAAGTCAGGTCTTTATGATCTAGTGATCTTCCTTCGGCACTTCCAGCTCCTTTTCCCAAATGTCTCATGAAAGATTGAGGATGCACTCCAGTTCAGGATAAGTGATCCTATAAGTTTCTATGAACTCCTTACACATCCTCATTAGGATTTATATGTCCTTTCCTAGGTTCCAATATCTGTTGTACATCGTGACAGCATGATCTATCCCCTTGTCACCAGTGGACACCACTTTGTTGAACCAAGTAGTCATGGACTTGGTCCAATTCTTCCTCTTCTCTATTTTACTGATATCCTCCTTTGATAGTAGGGAAGGAGGCGCTGACATTTCTGCTAGAGTATCCTCTTCTATGGATGTCCACTACTCGATATAGGTGGTGCGATTTGCTACCTATGCTTTTAGCTCTTCCTTTGTGGATTGGTCTTTGTTCATTTGTTGCATAATGGTGGCTACCGACCCCTGAATTCATCTATATTTTGTTCTTGATTCGTCGAGCCTAGGTGGAATGTTGAAATGTTGTAGTCGTCACTTGTATCTTTGTTTTTCATAGGGGTGGCAATTTGTATCGTTCGAGATCCAAAGGCATCCACCATGATGTGAGAGTGGACTTTGTGATTCTTTTCTTTTTTGGTTCGTGTTTGATCCCTTGCCAAGATCGCCTCTAATCTTTCCCTTGGGTCAACGATCATAGGGGCATTCTTCTTTTCCAATTGGCACCCTAATTAGTCAGGCATTTCAGTTTGACCTTTGTATGATTCATGATAACCTTCCTCTTTGTCATGTTCCTCTTCCTCGTCACTAGGGACCTTCCCCTCATCTTTTTCCTCTTCATCTAAGCCTTCTATATGCATAGCCCTTTCTCTATCTGGCTCAGTAGGAGCTATGTTCTCTTCAGTGATGCTTTGTTGTTGCATGGAAGTCCCTTTATCTCCTTCATGCTTGACCTCAACATTCTTCTTAGGCTTGAAATCCTTTTATTTCATGCTCTCTTCTTCTTTCTTTTCTAATTCTTTTTATGGAAGAACTTCCTCTTCCATGTCCATTCCTTCCTGTCTCAGGCCCTCTTCTTGGCCGGTTCATGGAAGCTCCTCAAGGATCTCCACATCTATATTAGTACCTGATTTCTCTTCTTTGGAATGATGCTTCTCAGGGTTAGCTTCTTCACTTACATCCTTGTGTTCCTAGAGCACTTCCTCTTCCTAGTATGAGGTTTCAACCTCATACGGCTCATCGAGCTTATCATTTCATTCATCTTCAGGGCTTTGTTGCACTTCTTCATCAAAGACCACCTTATCAATATTTATGTCCAACCCTCCCTCCGAGTGCTCAAATTAATCATCCCTATCAGAATCCTTGGGCTCGTTGGAAATGTCTTTCATAGCCTCCCCTCACTGTTCCTTATGTCACCTCTCCATCTCTTTCGAGATTTGCATTATGGCTTCCATTTTTGGTAGTTTTGTAGGTGGCAGGGGAAGAGGCAAGGTAGCAACAATTTGTGCCATTAGAGCTTGCACCTTGGGGTCAAGGATTATCTTTGAGCTCATTAGGCACATTCTATATGAATGTCATGAAAGCATGTGGTATAGTGGGCATTGCCATAGTTGTTGTCATTATGGAAGGAGGAAAATTGGATAGAGTAGGCAAGGAAGACTGTAGCGAAGAAGTCCATAGTGGGAAAGTAGTGGAGGGAGAAGAATCAACCACTACCACTGGGGCGGTTAGTGAGGTGGAAGCCAGGTGAACAGAGATTTCCATAGTAGGTGGAGATGAGATGTGGAATGATTGGATTGAAGGAGGTGGTGGAGTGGTAGCAGCAGCGACAGTGGGAACGGATGTGGTCGGTGGTGGTGAGCGAGGTCACTCAGACTCTTCTTCTTCGGGCATGGTTTCCTCCTCCTAGATAGTCAACATTTCTAACATAAAGGTCCATGTTCTTCCTTTATTTGGTGGAGGTATTCATTCGGTTGTCTTCCTTGTATAAAATTTTTGCTTGGGCTATCACTATGATGCCTCCTTCCTCTTTCTAGATCTTGTAGTAGGTCAGGATTTTGTTGTCTCACTAGAGGGTTCCGCAGTAGCAGCACTATTAGTCTCACTTCTTATTTCATCCTTGAGCTCCCCATATGTGAGCTTATCACCTTTTTCCTTCAATTGAGCAATCTATTCTTCCAGCCATTGCTTTGTTTTGTTCTCTACAAGACGAGTGACAATGTCCAAATTTGTGACCTCTTCTTCGGCCCAGTCTATCACCGACAAAGGTAAATTCATCAGGGCACCATATCTTTCATCTATCATGTTGTTGTCATCAACAAATTGGTCTAGCACTTGGAATAAATTGATTGACTTTGTGAATTCGAGAGTCATTCTCATATAGTGGCGCATCTGCACCTCTTTATCATCCTTTCAATTTTCCCAAAAGTCTTCGACATGAGGTCGATGGGAATATTCTCTCCCGACCCATTTCTTCAATTTTCCCTTGGGGTCTACTCTTCCTCTGTCTATATGAAGGTCGAGATTATACTTGGCCAACTCCTTTTCTGAGTATTCTGCACATTGGACAGTAGGGCAAGCATACATACCTTGTCCAAGAGTGAGATGATACAGGACTGCATCCCCATGCTTATTACTTAACAAGGTGTGGGAAGTCTGCAGTTGTCGAGTTACCTCTAACATGATGATCCTATCATTGGGGTAGTGGGGTAACCCGTAAGATCTTCCCAAGAATCCCTAGGCCTTGATGTAGGTGAACTTGGGGAACTGGATGAACAAATATCCAAAACCCATCACAAATGCCCTTGCACTATGTGTTACCCACCTTTCGAAATATGTACCTAGGAGTCTGATTATATGCCCAATGAAGGCATCATTTACTCTTATGTGCTCCCTCTTGAAGTTCCTGTATTGCAGTTGACAGTAGCAGTCATATACTTTCAATTGTCCTTGCTTGATTCCCAATTCTCTAGAATAGAACAATCCCTTATATGGGAACTTGGCTGCCAGTAGGTAGGACAAATAGGAATTCATGAAGAAGTGAGGTATTCTTTACCTCCATCAATTGTTGATGCATGTTGTCACTATTCATTTTTTCCCAATGGAATTTGGTCTTGCCTTTGAGGATCTCTTCTATGAAATTAAACATTCAGTTTTCAAAGAATGTGGTCATGGGAAAACCCATTACTCTGCTCAAGAGTGTGATTAGATCATGGTACTCCTCAAAGAAGTCACTTTTGTATAGGGTTTGGGGAACCTTGGTAGTGATTTCCCTCTTATCCTTCAACCAATTTTGGTTGATTGTTCGCTTGCACCCGATAAGATCTATTTACCATACATTCTGGGAAAATTATTTATCTCCCTCCTCCATCTTGTCAAATACTAGAATGCCAAAGGTCCTGCCAATAGACTTAGCTGAAAAATATTCCAGTACCCTTCTGTCATGGTTAATTATCTTTCAATTGGAGTGGTAGCACTCCCGACGGACCATTACCAACTCTGGGGCTATGAGCACAAGGGGGAAACCAACGACTTTGGCTAGGCCACTCTTTCTGATTTTTAATGCCCTATTTGTTTTGGGGTTCTACATAACCCTCTCTTTGAACTCAGCTATACTGGCGTGCCCAAAGTTGGTATCTATGATCATTTCCTAGTTGGAGGTGAGCTTTGACATGTGTTCCACTCCATGAAACTCATACTTCATTTGTTCTTTCTCCTCCTTTCCTCTGGGAGTACGAGCAGGCTTCTTTCCTTTGTCAGTTTGTTGTGTAGGCTACTCAGAAGGCCCCACAACGGGTTCCATAAATCATACATACACAAGATGTAGTAATTGTGCTTACATATAAATTTGAGCGAATTTCAGTCAAATCTTGCAAATCAAGCTTTAGATCCATATATATCATCAGAGGTTCATAAAATTCATCATCGTCCAGTATTTTGAGCTTATTTGGACCATTTAGGCTAATGTGGGTTTATCAGTGCAGGCTTCCCCAAGCCATAATTCATCTAAAGAAAGACACTTAAATTACATCCAAGAGGCCACGGAGACCCGTAGATGGAAGCTCGCAACATAATTTTTGCATTAGTAAGTTGGCGATCAAATTCCTCGTGAGGTACCTTGGCACGTGTGGAAATTAGGTTATAGGATGTCTAGCATTATTAGGTTGTGTCTTGATGTTTTGTAGGTTTGGGACGTGCAGGTGCCACTAGGTGGGAAAACGCTTGGGCTTGGTCATTAGACAACAACATTCAGGGGATGAAAACCCACAGACAGAGTTCCGCACTACGGGACCCGCAAGTGGTTCAAATGGCATGAGTCACCTTAGAGTTTGATCATCATGCAGGTGGAAGTTGTCGGGTTATCGTCGAAGGTTTGTTGTTAAGGAACAGCTGTTAAAGGATGACGACCCACAAGGGTCGGCCTATAGCAAGCTCTAGGTCTTAGTCTTAGCACCGATAAAGTTCATCAGATCATACAACAAACATTTCAGGAGGGCCCACAATGTGGAGGAACGAGGTGGCCTCACCGTTAGGTAGTGACGATCAAAGGACATTGAATTCATTGATTTTTCTAAGTGTTTGAGCTTATAAATTTCATGGTGACACTGGGGACCGAACCCGCGATGTAGAAAGTCACTAGGGTTAGGCCGCTAGTTAGCAGCGAAGGAATGGGGGCCACCCACAATGGGAACCCCACATGGTTGTTCCCGCAACAGGCTGATAACTTAGCCATTTTCCAGGGTTTCTTCAAATTTCATCACGAACAGCTAGGATACCAGTGTGAGCTGCATGGATTTGTCAGCCACAAAAAGAATGAAAAGGACATAGCACGATTCCACGTGAAGATGACATTAATTTTCAGGAATCTAAGATGGCGCTAAGGGTTTGAATGTTGGATGTAAATCATTGGTGAAGATTGCATAATTTGGCAAGACCTCTTAGGGAAATTTAAGTTTGCTTTCAATAACTTTAATTCTTTTCAAAAACCCTAACACCTTAGAATTTAAACAAATTTAAACACAACAGAGAATAAAGTGCGCCTACCTCAAAATCACACTCAATGCAGAGAAAATATGGCTCGAAACTCGCTACAAGACCTCGTGCAAGTAGGATCTCATTGTTCACCATTTGAAGATTTGAAAATTAGGAGTGAAAATGATGGATTTCACCCCCTCCTTTTATAGGTGAACTTCCATTAATGACGTGCAATAAGTGTTGGTATGATGGCAGGTAGGGTAGATAGGGTTTGTGGAAGTCCAACTTGGTGCTGTCATTGATCGAGACTCAAACAATGAAGTTCAGTGCAGAGTCCACCATGCGGGCGGAAGTCCTAGGTTGGCCGCTACTCAGCGGCGAAGCAACAACAACGACTCGTCAAGGGAAACCCACAAATGTGGGTCTGCAAGGGTCGAAGGATGCCAAGGAAAAGGACTAAGGGAAACCCGCAAGGGAATTTCTATAAAATCCAAAAGACTTAGTAAATTTGGAGTGATTATTTTGTCCATTTGAAATGTGATGAATTTATAACATGTGACCACCTTATGCTCAAAATTAGGGGCACACAAAATGAGGCAAAGGAAAAAATGACCCGACGAAGGAAAAAGGGAAAGAGGGGGGTCCCTGGTCTAAATGGGGTAGGTGTGCAATAGGCACAACAAATGACAACTTTGTTGGGAGAACACTCCCGATTGTTCTAAGGGTAAGGATTCATCTGGAACCCAGAATCTCTGGTTTCATAGACCAGAAGCCAATTTCCATAAGTGAACTAAAAACTTAAAGGAGGATGGTATCCTTATTTGAATCTGATAACAAAAATATCTCATACGTGTGTGTGCAGTGGGTTCGTCTCCTTCCTTTAGAGTCCATAATGAATAGTAGTAAATTAGCCAAGGAAAGCTACGTAAATTGTCTGACCCCAAAAGTAACCTAGACATTGCTCTACTGCCAGTCAGGCCTCCATAGCCCCGACGAAGTTGTCGCTGTGACTCGATGAACATTTCTCTATTGCCAACTGAGCATCCATAGCCCTGATAGAGTTGCTTGCACACCCACACAGTTGTCTGTTTCAATCATTTTCTTTTCTTTTTTCTTTCTTTTTAGATATTTTCTTTTGATACTCTTTTCTTTGCTCAACTGAATAAGCATTGAAGCTCATAGTGGGTTTGGAAATCACAGTGGTGACTGGAACATACTTGATATTTTTCACTTGTTGAAACCTCCTAAGGGCTATCATATAGCTTGTCAGGAATATTTAAAGTGTTTTTTTGTGTGTAATCTGAGATAAGTGTGAGGAGATTCAAATAAGGGTTTTGTCCTAGATAAAGTTAGAGTTCAAGTAAGGAAACCCGCTTCACAGGAGTGGTCAAAAGTCAATAGTAATAGATGAAAACTTATCCAAAGAATGAATGGGAGCACGTAGTAGAGTATTCCCTTTGATGAGCCAAGCATGGCCACTGCATCAAGATAGGGAAACACCCTCAGCAAAATAAAAGTTGGGAAAGCGAGCAAAAGCAAAGCGAAAGCAAACAACAAAGCAAAAGAGAAGAACCTACTCTAACTATATACAACTATATACAAAGGGGACAAGTTTGAACAATTTATGCAAGGAAATAATGCTTAAGGTATTTCCTATTGATAGGTAATGGGACTTCCTCTCCAGTGAGAGTCTTGAGGCGAAAGGCATTATTCCCTAGAATTTCTAAAATCTGAAAGGGGCCAAGACAGAGCTTGTCAAATTTTTCATGTCCCCCTTTCTTTTCATGGGCCTTGTCCCAACATAAGACTAAATCAGCAATCCTAAAGTCCTTCTCTTTTCATGCTAGTGTTGTGTGGAAAGATGATGATGGGTCATTGGGGTCCTGAAAGGTAAGCAGAACATATGGGTGTAGCGGATTTAATGGGACGGATTGACCCAAGATAGTGTTCACATCCAAATCTTGGTTGTTCACAAGGGGGTGTGTTTGTAGTGCATAAAGCAATGAGCTCCCCTTGTTGAAAATTGGTTGAGTTGGAGCAATGGATGATGTGATTTGGGGGATGCTTTGAGTGATGCTTTGGAATGGGGGTGTGGATGAGATTGGGGGTGTAGATGAAATTTGGGGCATGACCCCAAGAGGCTTCTCCACAAGAGTGCTTAAATCATAGTTGGAAGGGATTTTAGCTCCTTCTTTCGCTAATTCAAGCATGTATTGTGAGGGATTGAGTTTCATCATGACATTGATGATTTTGTGTGTTTTAGGGTTTTGATCCATTTCAATTATCACATCTTGAGTCATCCCTAAAACATTGTTGGTGACATCCTCCACTTGGACACCTTCCTCTTGATTATCTTGTGGAAGTAAAATAAAATAGAGCGTGGGATTGCTAGACCCAACGGGATTGATTTCGGAAGTGGTTTGACTTAAGTCACTCAAATTTGATGTTTCTTTGTTGGTTTCCATTCTCTTCTTGTGTTGAGATCTAGTTTCGACCATAAAATGAAGATCAATTTTCAAGAATGTAAGAGATGAACCTTTAATTCTTTAGATTGATCTAAACTTTAGGTATGAAAAGAAAGTCTAAGATATTGAGGATCAAAGGGATGATGATGGTGATAATGAAAGATGGAGGATTGGTGAATGATTGGAACCCTTAGGAAACCTTGAAGAGGATATTAAACTTTAGGACTTTGGTTTTGATGTTTGATTTGATTTTGGATTTTAATTTTGGATTGATTTGATTTGATTTTGATTTTGATTGGATTTGGATAATGAACTTATGAACTCTAAGAGGTTGGATGTTGTCCTAGAGTAAACTTGTTCACAAGATGATAATTTGGCTAAGTGTGTAAAGAAGGATTCATCTACACACACCTAGTCAAACAAGATGATTTGGATTTTGATTTCAAAGGATTTTCCCAAAGTTTATCATAAAGGATTTTTTCAAGATTTCCAAGGGTTGTTTGTGAGGTGATTTTTGATTTTGATGTTTGAAGGATGGATGAAAGTGTTTTGATTTTGATCCTAAGAGACTTAGAGAGACTTTGTTTACTAGACCAAGGTGTTGAAGAACATACTAATACTTCCTATGTGAGATACTCAAACCTTTGAAAAAGTGTTGGATTTTGACAATAGTAAAATGAATACAAATTTGGATTGTTCCTTGATGCACATTTGTAGAAGTTGAAGGCCAATATTTCTCTAAATTCGTAAAGCATAGACAACCTTTTCTTGCAAGCCTTTTAACTAAGAACTTTGGTCTTTGGTTTTTGGATTTTGATCTTTCAGGAAATCATTTGGAAGAGCACATGTGTGGGGTTCAATTGTTTCTTATCTTTGCTTAATGATTTCCTTTTACCACAAAGAAATTCTTGATTAGGTTTTCAAACTAAATGTCTAATGTCCTAATTTATTCTCATCCCACAAAGTCCATTATGTGGAGATCAAGGAAATCAAGGAAAAAGTTCCCTATTGTTGACTTTTAGTGAGAGCAAATTGTGATGTAAATTCAAATGCTTAGAAGCCTCTAAGGCTATAATCCCTAGGGAAAGCAATAACACTTGAATTTTGTCAAAGGTATTTGCTTCCTAAAGGGTTTGGAATTTGATGATTATGTTGAATATTTGTTTTCCCATGTTTTAGATCCAAGAAAAGTGTTTTGATTCTAAGAAAATGCACAACCCTATGGATAAAAAAGACAATATTTGTTGAATCCCCACTTGGATAAATCCAGTTGTGCTTATTCTTGGTGAATGATTAAAATCTTGACCACACTAGCTCCCCTCCACGACACTCACTTCTATGAGTCATCCAAGTTTTAGTACCCTTGAAACTCCCATGGCATACTTCTCATTTCTACCAAGAACCACAAAAATGTGGGGCGGCTTTAGAGGTCCAACCTCTTGCACCAACAAATAGATTAAAGATTTGAGCCTTCTAAACAAAAGGTTCTAGTATAGGCATTTCATTTGTGGGGGATCATCCATATGGAAAGAGACCATTGATTCCCTTCTTGTCGAAACAATCCTCGTGATACTTGAACTTTCCTCAAGTACCCACACTTATATCCTAGGTGGAAGTCGCTTGGCTTTAGTGTGTTCCCAGTTGGGTTGTTCACTTGGGTGATTAATTTTTCCCACAAGGCAGGCCCTCTAAGGATAAACAAAAGTGAGAAATCACATCCATAGTTCAATCAATCTTTGTTGAGAAACAAAGAGAGAAAAAATGCGATATACTCCACTCCCACTTGCAAGATTTTGCTCAATTTTAAGAATCCAAATTGAAGTGTGGAGTCAATCACTTATACAACTTAATATCACAAAGAGCCTTTTGATTCTCAAGACCATTGTGAGGTGCGAGAGAAGTGCATACATCTTTTAGGTGATATTACTTTGGATAAGAGATTACAAAATATAAAAGCACATGTTCATTTTAATCCTTCAAAGCAAGAATTGGATTATTTTTTAAGCACCAAAAATAAATGTGAGAGTTTCTTGTTCAATTGTTGAGCCTTAAACAAAATCTATTAAGTTTCCTAAGGTTCTTTTTAATCCCTTTGTCTTATTTTTTTAAGCCAAAACGAAATTAGTGAGTCCTAAAAAGCATGAAGATGACAAATTCCTTAGAAAAGGGATTATAATTTCTCCCCAAAGTTATTAAAAACACTTGATATGATGAAATGATGGTGTCATAAGGAGACTTGCTTTTGTTCCCTTCTTTCACTTTTTTGACCAATCCAACCTACAAAAATTGGTTAAAACTACAGAAATAAAGGCCAAAAACTAGTTAATAGTCAAAAGCAACAAAAATGAAAAAGCACATGTTAAAATTAATCTGAAAAGTGTCTTTTACCCAACTCCAGTGGTGTAGTCTGCAAAGGCGGTGTAGTTTGAAGAAGTCAGTGACGTTGTATGGTGCCACTAGGACTGATAGCAGCGGTCTACAGAAAATCAAGTGAGTACGATTGCAGTGCTATTTTGACCTGCGACACAGTTTGGAGTTTAAAGGTTTGGTCGACAGGAGGATGACCCTAGCATCGCACTTTGGAATTCAAATTTTTGGGCAGGAATTACTTAGTGTCACATTTGAAGTTTGATAGCGACGCTAAATAGCATCGTTGAAATGGTAGTAGTGCAGTTTCTCTTTCAACAACATTGTTTTCCTGTAGACACAAAAACCACAGAATTTCACAAAAAAAATGTGTTAGATTCTTGGGATTTTCCCTCCTCCTAGTGCCAAAATGTGAATGGTGATCCTATACCTGCATAAACACAATCAAACAATACATCATTAGTGCATTATGCAAGTTAAATCAACATTCCCCATAGAATTCATTTGAAATACATAAAATAAGAAATAGAATGAAGAACACAAGTAAAAAATTTCAAATCCTATCTAATACAAATAGACTCTCAATCCCATGGGGCAATTGGTGCCATTTTGATGTGTAAAATGGCCCTTTCCCAATCCCTTGTAAGCTTGAATGATGATTTGATGAAGATTTGATGCTCCCTGGTTGAATTCCTTCATAACCTAGCTATGAAAATGAGAAAATGGATGAACAATGGATGAGAAAATTCAAAATGTCAAGATAATGTCTTTGGATGAAGTTGTGGATCCAAAATCCAAATGAGAGCCTCTTATTTATAGATGAGAATGTTGGAAAATGAGGCAAAATGGATGAATGTGGGATAAAAGACCAACCAATAGCATGAAGCCACTTGTCAACATGTGAGTGGACAAAGGTGGAGCACATTTTAGTCATTGTGCAATTAAATGCAATTAGGTGGAATTTCAAAATGGATGAAATGACATGTTGGAGAGAGGAGAAAATGAAGTTAATGCCACTTGGCTCAAGGAAAAAGGACATGTAAGAGGTTTAAATGCCTTGTTGGATGTACAAACCCTTTTGGAGGGATTTTTCAAACTTGGAGAATATTCCTTTTTGATGACTTTTTGAAAGTAATTAGAGATTTAATAAATCAATTGAAATGATTTTTGTGAACAGGTTGCAAAATCTAGAGGATTGGAGTGATTAAGATTAGGATTAATCAGGATTTGATTAATTAAGAGGGAGATTAGTTGATTTGATCATTTTGACTTAGAATTTTTGATTAATTTAAATCAAAATGAGAGGAATATGATTTAGACTTAATTAAATAAAGATTTTGATTTATTTAATTAAAGAAGATGGTGTTAGTTTTAAATCGAATAAAGATTAATTTATTTAATTTAGTAGAATGACTTTAGAGATTTAATTAAATAAAATAAATTATCTAATTAAATAGAGATTATAGGATTAATTAAATAAAATGATTTATTTAATTAATAGGAGGGGATGACTTAATCAAATAAAATTTGATTTATTTAATTAAGAGACGAAGTGTGATGGATTTAATCAAATTGATTAGCAAAGGAGATGATTCAAGATGAAACGGTGTTAGTAAAATCAAGATCAGGTGTATAGGATCAATCGGTACATTTTCTATGTCTACAGTATCCAGCTCACAGTATCTGGTGAACGATTGAAGGGTTGGATCCATGACTAGTGCCAAATCTTTTGTGAAACTATTTCAGTGCTTCAGTTGCTTCTTCCTTTCCGAGGCATTTGAGATAGATTCCTTCATGATTTCTCTTATACAATATGGATCCCTATAGCATATAGTTGTTTCTCTTCAATCTCAAAAGCACATTTTTGTACTCCTTGCAGCCACGACAGGAACTTGTTTAGTAATAATAGATTATGTCATTGTACCACTCTCCCAGAGAGACATCCTCTAGCTAGTACTACCGCACTATAAGCTCAGGTCCAGTTTCTGCCACATTGGTGTGAGTGAGGGCTTGTCCTCGGACCAACTTCATAGGATAAATCTCCATATCGTATTCTTGCAATAATGTGACCCATTTTACTCTTCTTTCTCCTAACTCATTCTGCATTAATAGGGTCTTGACCGTTGGATCTGGAACAATTTTAAACACCTTGTTCCTTGGGATATAATGCCTAAACTTTTTAATTCCTATGACCAAGGAATAGGCATGTTTTTCAACCTTGTGATATCGTAACTCTGCATCTTTCAATGGAGCACTCATGAATGCAATAGGGTGTTTATTCCCTTTGTTATCTTTCTAAGTTAGCATGCTAGTGCAAGAGTGATCCAAAGCGAAAGAATAAATGTAGAATGGCTTCAAATAGTCTGGACTGACCAACATTGGAGCATCTACAATTTCTTTTTTGATTTCTTCAAAAGCTTGTTTGGATTCCAATTTCCACTCCACTTTAGCATTCTGCTTAAGCATAGCGTTCAGTGGTTTGACTGATTTAGCAAAGCCTGTGATGAATTTCCTGATGAAGTTGATCTTTCCAAAAAAATAATTCATTTCTTTCTTGTTTCCTAGGAGCTGAATCTTTAATATGGCTTGGATGCACTCAGGATCAATTGAGATTCCCTTTTTGAGATCATGTGTCCTAACAACTTTCCTTCAATCACCCCAAAAATGCATTTCTTCAGATTCAATGATATGTCGAACTCTCTATACTTTTGAAAAACCATGCACAAATCAGAGATGTGATCCCCTCTTTTCTTTGAGAACATAGTGAGGTCATCTATGTATATGATGATGCGTTTGTCAATGAGGTCCTTAAATTCTATGTCGATGGCATGATGAAAAGTAGCACCAGTGTTGATTAATCCAAACGACATCCTTCTATATGTAAATGTTCCCCATTTAGTAGTAAATGTTGTTTTATGCCTATCCTCATACTACACCATAACCTTGTTATATCCTGAGTAGCCATCCAGAAACAACATCATTTGAGATCCATTGACTATTTGTATTACTTCATCCAGTGATGGCACCGGGTAGTTGTCATTCTCAAAAGCTCTATTTAAATTTCAGAAGTCCACACACAATATAATTTTGCCATTTTTTTTCCTAATTGAGACCAAATTTTCCACCCATGTGGAGTGTGTGACAGGAAAGATGATTCAGGTGGATAGCAGCTTCTGAACTTCTTTGAAGATAATAGGCTCCAGCACTGCATTGATCGGGCGTCGACGCTGTCAGAAAAGCCTCACATTTGACTTGAGGGGAATGGTATGAGTAATAATGGATGTATCATAGGTTTTGAGGTCTTCATACCCCCAAGCAATTACATCATGATAAATGTTTAAGGCATTAATGATCCCTTTTCTTTCCTCTGGTGTGCATACTTTTCCTATGAACACATTTTTAACTTCTTCAGCTATACCCATGTTGTGAGCATCACACTAATTTCCTATCAACTCCTTCTTAATCTACAGGTTATGGTCCTTTATTTGATCCAAATCAAATATTATTTCCATCTAAACCACACCCCATGGTATTGTATTATTTTTGAGGTTAATGGACCCTTCTATATCAAGTTCAGCCTCTTCGGGCTCTACTTCATCAATGATTTGAGTTGCGAGCACATCAAAATTGGGAATAAAATCAAGGATGTGCTTATAATCATTGAACACTTTAAATTTTGTGACATTGTTGGGCATTGATGGGGTAGAGGTGAGCTCTATAGTGAATTTTTGTGAGCCAGTTAAGGACAAGGGCTAGAGGGTGCTAGCTGCTTGGGCTAATGCATCGACAGTTTAATTCCTATTGTGAGGGATTAACTAAATGTTGAATGCATCTAATCCCTCTATAAGATCCCATACCCTGTTCTTATAGTTTGTTGACCTTCTATCATGACAAGAGTAAAGTTTCCTAACTTGTTTCACGACTATCTCATAATCACCAAACACTTGCAGCATTTTAACCTTTTTTTCTTAATGCCATCAAAAGTCCATAAACTAATGCTTTGTATTTTGCTACATTATTCATACAATAAAACTAAAGTTTATGGCCAACAAAATACATCTTACCCATGGGACTGATGAGCTCAAATTCAACTTCTACTCCTTGCTTGGACTTAGATCCATCAAAGCGTAATGTCCAAAACTTGGAAGAATCTGTGACTTCAGAGCTAGTCAGGCACACTTCCTTTCTTGGATATGCATCTACTTTTGTATCATTAGGTAGTTGCATGGATTTGGACTAGTCTTGACTTTGTTGTTCTCTTGCAGCCTCTTTTGGGATGACTTGTCCTTTGATATGCTTGACTACTATCTGACATAGGCAGCATTCAAATTCTGAATGGGTTGTGTTGTGCACCCTACACCAACTTGGCAGTAGCAACTCCTAAAAATCCATCCTAGTTCCCAAGTTAAGCTGATCTTGTACACATTTCTTCATAAACTCTTGGAATCCATCCAACAACCCAAGGTTACCAGCTTTGCGCAAAATTCTTCATCTTTGGATTCAATCAGCACCTTCGTACTATCAGTGATGTGGGTTAAGTTGGTGGGAGAACTACATAATACAAGAAGGACCTCCTTCGCTACCTCTTCTTCTTGGAACTCTGCTTCATCTTGATAAGCCACAAGACAATAATTCCCCAACTTTGTTTCTACTAACAACACCTCATTTTTGTTGTTATACTCTATGATCATGAATTTCATTTGAGGTTCTCTCTCAATGAGGATCTGGTTTGGTATCCCCTTCCAAGGCAACCATAGATGAGAATGGTTTGTTACGGCATAACCGTTCAAAGCCCGGGTGAAATCTCATCCTAGTATAATGTCGTATGTGTCAGGGATGTCAACAAATTGAATGTTAATCACCTATTGCACCCTTGGGTCAATAGCAATCTGCATTAGTATTTTGTTCATTTCTCCAACTATGTTCACTTTCGTCTTGTCTAGTTGAGTCACTTTCCATCGAGAGGGAGTTGTAGTTATCACCAGTGCTTGGCACACTACGAAGGGCATGACATTAGTTGAAGCTCCTGAGTCTAATAGGTAGTTGTGTAGGTTCTTTCCGAATATTTGAATAGTCATTAAAAAGGGAGGGATCTCCAACTTTCCCTGAAACAACCCTACTAAGACATCTGCTTGAGCCACTTGGGTTTTTTCTTTATCACTGCATTTATCCTTAGTTTGCACTTGATTTGAATCCTTGGCAGGAGCTTTGTCAATTGACTGATTTTTATTGGCTTGTTGGTTTGGGGATTGATCAGGTTTCTTCCCAGAATTTCTCTAATTACAGGCTCACTACTAGAAGTGTTGAAGGAAACCCTCTTGGAAGGTACCTCTTGGGTTGGCTTTGATGAGGTGCCTTTAATAACTCAAAGGCTAACAAACCAACTTTGACCTTCTTCAACTCCTCGGCTACGTACTCTCCCATTTGTTCAACCTCTACTTCAGATAATCTACTTTAGGAAGAGCTAGTGAGTTGATCCTGAGTTTGATTTGGCTGCTATCTTTATTAAAGTACTGAGTAGGCACATGGGGGTAAGTTGGATTGTTGTTGGCATTAGGATCAGGTGGAGTATTAAAGTTGTTGGGAGGAGTAAAATTCATGAAAGGGCCTCCAACTTGTCTATTCCTTAGGTTATAGGGAGTTTCTCTTTGGTGGAACATATGGACTTCATCCTCACGAGGTTCTTCCTCATCTACTAGACCATTATCTACTAAATCAAATAGCTGAGACAAAGCATTCACGTTACTTACCTCTTTCGCTTCTTCATCTTTCGAAGTAGCCTCCTTCTCGAGAGCGTTGCTTTTGCTTTTTGGGAAAGGAGCTTGGTTGACCACCAACACTAAAGAATCATATGGCTCTAAAGGAACTAAGTCTCGACAACTCAATCCATCAACTGCATTATGGACTTCTACTTGAAAATTTTATACTACAGTTCGAAACTCTAAGAAATCCAACTCAAAATGCATGTTTGTCTTGTGGATCCGGCACAATCTAGATAGGGCAGCCTCAACCAGATAAACTCTACTTGTAGGCTTGTCAACACCACCTGGTTGATCAAGAGGTGTGGGGACACCTCCATTATTTGGCCTTGTGCTCAACATTTTTTTTTTCCTTTATGAGGGCCTTCTCTCAAATTTTTGACTTGAATTTTGTCCTCCTTCGTAATTTTTCCTAGAAGAAGCACCCAAAGCATGATTGTCTCGATTGAGGTTAGCTTGAATGCTCCTCTAGGAGGCTTGCAAATGGCTGTTTTGGTTTCTTAGGTGTGTCATCTCGGTAGATATTTTATTTACCATTTCAGTTAATTCATCAATCTAATCCTTCTCTACATTGTCCTACTGTGGTACTGAATTATGAAGGAAGACTGGTTGTGTGGCGAGTTAGTTCTGCTATGCAGGTGGGAACTCAGAACCTTGTAGGTATGAGGGCACTTGAGGCTATGAAGTGTGTGCTTGTTGTTGTGATGACTACAAGTAATGGGGCACGGAAGGCACTTGGTTCAAGGGTTGCCCTAGATGTGGGACTATTGGCAGCTAGGGGACTTGATTTAACATGGGCATCTAATTGGCCAAGGCATGGGTAAGTCCTTGGATTTGAGTTGGATGAGCAACTGGTCCCAATGAAGGCAATGGACTTGCAATATGCTACCCCAAGTTTGTGCTTGTTGTGATTGCTTCTTCATATGCATCCACCAACTTGGTAGGCAGCAGGCGCATTATTTTCACCAATGCAGATGTAAGATTATCCAAGGCTATGTAATAGACCAACCTAGCCGAGGCATCATCAACCACATAGTGTAGCTGCAACATCATATAAGCTCTATGGAATTGGTCATAGAAAGAGATAATGAGCTCATTAACTTCCCTCCTGACGGACATGAACTACTAGTATAACTCAAAGGGGCTGACAGGAAGCTTGAAATTTTGCAAGAATGTGTCCTTCATTTGATCCCAAGTGGTGATGGATCCAGTTGGTAGATGTATGTACCAATAGAAGGCCTCCTCTCCCAACAAGTAGGGAAAGAGCCTACAAGCCACATATGTGTGTTCTATCTACATATCCTTCAAGGTTGTTTGGAAGATCTTGATGTGCTCTTTTGTTGTCCTTTATGAATAACGTGGGTGGAACTTGGTGCAGAATCCCTCCATATTATTTGGCATGTTATGATAATCATTGAAGGATAATTGGGATGGATTGTTTCTCAGCCAATCCATTGTGAGAGGCAGAGGTTGTGTTCGCTATGCTACAGTAACTTGAGGTTGTAATGGAGCAGTAGTTGGGGCAGCACCTTGAAGGAGTTGTGTTGGGACTGGTACAACACCTTGGATGTGGGAGGTGAAGGTTGGAAAGGTAGTTTGGATTGAAGGGGTGGAATGAGATGGAAGGATGGAAGGAGATGAAAGGGATGGAGGAGATATAGATTGAATGGATGTGGTTGAATTTTATGTTTCTCCCTTCTTGGCTCTCTTAGCCTTGGTGGGAGGTTTTAGCTCTTGGAACCCTCCCTTGTTTGGTGTAGACCTAAACACTTTATGAGACCTTTGAGGGGAGGAGGAACTAATTTGATCCATCTTAGCCTAAATTCCTTCCTTCTAGCACTATTTTTTTTATGGGTGTTTTAGCACTTCTCAACACAGACAATGCACGAGTCCAATGCCTCTCTTGAAAGGTGAAAATATGCAACTAACTTTCAGAAAATCACCCCAAGGTCTCTCGGGTGTCAGGTCATGAAAATGCTTGGAATAGTTCAATTGGTTGATGTGATTTGTTGGTAATCACAAAGGGAATTGGATCTGCAAAAGGAGTTTTATAAATTCTAGAAATGTGGTACAGCTGTTGTAAGTTCAGGACAGCAGTCTACAACTCCTCTTTACTCATTAAATTTGGATTTGGATTGATGCTAGAACTTTGTATTACTTCAATCCTTCAAAGAAAATTCAAAAGGGAAAAGGGGATAAGAAGTTTCCTAAACTTGCAATTAATGTTGAACATTAACAATGGAGGATGCTACAGTGGACAACCTTCCCAAAACTTAGTTCCACTTAACCAAGGATAGCCTGCAGTCTAATGAAACAAGTACAATCTACTAAGGTATGTAGATTTTCAACCATCCATTCACCATTAAAGCATGAAAACTAGATGAACTTAAGTGCAACAATTAAATAATGCTCAGACTAACTTTACATAGTTGTTTATCATCAATAGACAACAAAAAGTATGAGAAAGGAAGATATCAACACCATAGTGTTCTTCACCATTAAAGTGCAGCATAAACTAACAACTAAAGTAACTTAAAACTAAAACAACAAAGCTAAAATATAATATTGGGAGATTGAATCATGCACACATGTGAAGAAAACACAAGAATCCATCAAAATAATGCTATTCTCATTATTTTTTTGTAGCATGCCTTTACACAACTCAACTCTCTCTTTGAAAATGAGAGGAGACCCCTATTTATAGTTTTCTAAAAGAAAAATGAATGGAAAAGATTAAATTTCATTGTGTGGCTCAGATTCACTTTACAGTAAGGTTTCACCTACCCCCAAATATATGACAATATAAAATACACTTTTGTCTTTTCCCTATTTTGTCATCTAGCTGCCCTAGCATTGTAGCAGTTTTGTCCTATAGTGGTTACCATCCTTTGTAACTATTTTTTCAAGTATTTATCATCTATGATGGGATTTCCAACCGCCTTTTGAGTACCTACATATTCTATGAACTTTCAAAACATAGCTACAAGCTTCTTCTCCTCAAAGAGCTTGGATTTGAGGATCTGGAAGGACATTCTCTTGATTCTTTCTATAATTTCTTGTCGATTCTCTGGATAATTCAAGGCAGCCTCGATCATCTACTCTGTCTACACAAAGACTCTTGCAGCAAAATCCATAAATTTTGGCGATAGTGTGGCACTAGCTCCTTGCTCTATTTTCTTGTGGAATAGAGGCTTGATCTTTTCCATGTCTAATTCCAAGGCAGTCGTCTCGAAATATGTCATAAATTTCAAGTACTTGGCACTATTTTCCTAATGTTCAATAGCCCATTCAAGGTCAATCTCGAGATCATGCAAGACCTTTTCTATAACCTCCTTCCTATAATCAAGGTTCATAAGCCGGATCTCTATTAGCCAGTGATCTTCCTTTGACATTTCCAGCTCCTTTTCCCAGATGTCTCATGAAATCTTGAGGATGCACTCCAATTTAGGATAAGTGATTCTATATGTTTCTAGGAACTCCTTACACATCCTCATTAGGATTTCTATGTCCTTTCCTAGGATTTGATATTTTTTGTACATCATGACGACATGATCTACCCCCTTGTCACTAGTGGACACCACTTTGTTGAACCAAGTAGTCATGGACTTGGTCCAATTCTTCCTCTTCTCCTTTTTGATTGATATCCTCCTTTGATAGCAAGGAAGGTGGTGTTGACATTTCTACTGGATTCTCCTCTTCTTTGGATGTCCACTATTGGATATAAGCGGTGAGATCTTCAAAAATTTCTTTTAGCTCTTCCTTCGTGGACTGGTCTTTGATCATTTGTTGCATAATGGTGACTACCGAATTCATCTATCTTTTATTCTTCATTTGTCGAGCCTAGGTTGATTGTTGAAATGTTGTAGCTGACACTTGTATCTTTGTCTGTCACAGGGGTGGAAATTTGTATTATTTGAGATCCAGAGGTATCCACAGTGATATGAGAGTAGACTTTGGGCTTCTCTTTTTTGGTTCTCATTTGATCCCTTGCCAAGATTGCCTCTAATCTTGCCCTTAGGTCAACAACCACAAGGGACTTCTTCTTTTCTAATTGGTGCCCTAGCCAATCAAGCATTTCAATTTGACCTTTGGGTGATTCATGATCACCTTCCTCCTTATCCTGTTCCTCTTCCTCATCACCGGGGACCTTCCCCTCATCTTTTTCCTCTTCGTCTGATCCTTCTATATGCATAGCCTTTTCTCTATCCAGCTTAGTAGGAGCTATGTTCTCTTCAGTGATGCTTTGTTGTTGCATGGAAGTCCCTTTATCTCCTTCATGCTCAACCTCAACATTCTTCTTAGGCTCAACATCCTTTCTCTCATGTTCTCTTCTTTATTTTCTGATTATTTTTCTAGAAGAACTTCCTCTTTTGTGTGCATTCCTTCCTGGCTCAGGCCCTCTTCTTTGTCAGTTCATGGAGGCTCCTCAAGAATCTCCTAATATGTATCAGTACATGCTTTCTCTTCTTTGGAATGATGCTTCTCAGGGTTAGCTTCTTCACTTACATCCTTGTGTTCTTGGAGCACTTCCCCTTCCTAGTCTGAGGTTTCAACCTCATACGGCTCATTGAGCTTATCATTTCCTTCATCATCAGGGATTTATTGCACTTCTTCATCAGAGGCCACCTTATCAATATTTATGTTCAGCCCTCCATCTGAGTGCTCAAAGTAATCATCCCTATAAGAATCCCTAGGCTTGTTGGAAATGTCTTTTGCAGCCTCCCCTTTTTGTTCCTTATGTCGCCCTTCCATCTTTTGCGGTTCTATAGGTGGCAGGGGAAGAGGTGGGGCAGTAGCAATTTGTGCCATCAGATCTTGGACCTTGGGGTCAAGGATTACCCTAGAGAGTTCATTGGTCATGTTCTACATGAATGCCACGAAAGCATGTGGTAGAGTGGGCATTTCTATAGTGGTCGTCATTATGGAAAGAGGCAAATTGGATAGGGTAGGCAAGGGAGGCGGGAGCATAGAAGTCGATAGCAGGAAAGTAGTGAAGGAAGAATAATCCAACACTACCACTGAGGAGGTCGGTGAGGTGGAAGCTAGGTGAATAGAGATGTCCACAACAAGTGGAGATGAGACGGGAAATGATTGGGACGAAGGATATGGTGGAGTGGTAGCAGTAGCGGCAGTGGGAATGGATGTGGTCAGTGGTCACGAACGAGGCTACTCAAACTCTTCTTCCTCAGGCAGGGTTTCCTCCTCCTAGATAGTTGACATTTCTAACACAAAGGTCCTTGTCTTCCTTTCTTTGGTGAAGGCGGTCCTTCTGTTGTATTCTTTGTATAAAATTTGTGCTTGGGTTATCACTCTAGTGCCTCCTTCCTCTTTCTGGATCTTGTAGCAGGTGGGGATTTTGGTGCCTCACCAAAGGGTTCCATAGCAGCAGCACTGCTCATTTTATCCTCGACCTCCCCATATGTGAGATCAGCACCTTGTTCCTTCAATTGAGTAATCTATTCTTCCAACCATTGCTTTGTTCTATTCTCTATAGGATGAGTGAGAATGTGCAAATCTGTGACCTCTTCTTCAGACCAGTCTATCACCAACAAATGCATTCATCAAGGCAGCATATCTTTCATCTATCATGTTGTCATCATCGACAACTTGGTCTGGCACTTGGAATAAATTGATTGAATTTGTGAATGCAAGAGCCATTCTCATATAGTGGCACATCCACACCTCTTTATCATCCTTGCAATTCACCCAAAATTCTTCAACATGAGGTTGATGGGAATATTCTCTCCCAACTCATTTCTTCAATTTTCCCTTGGGGTCTACTCTTCCTCTGTCTATATGAAGGTCAATATTATACTCTGCCAAGTCCTTTTCTTATTATTTTGCACATTGGGTGGTTGATCAATCATACATACCTTGTCCAAGAGTGAGATGATATGAGACCATAGCCCTATGCTTATTACTTAACAAGGTACGGGAAGTCTATAGTTGTCGAGTTACCTCTAACATGATGATCCTGTCATTGGGGTAACGAGGTAACATGTAAGGTCTTCCCAAGAATCCCTCAGCCCTGATGTAGGTGAACTTGGGGAACTGAATGAACAGATATCCAAAACCTGTCACTAATGCACTTGCACTGTGTGTTACCCACATTTCAAAATTTCCAACTAGGAGTCTGATTATATGCCCAATGAAGGCATCATTTACTCTTTTGTACTCCCTCTTGAAGTTCTTGTATTGCAGTTGAGGGTAGCAATCATATAATTTCAATTTTCCTTGCTCGATTCCCAATTCTCTAGTACAAAACAATCTTTTATATGAGAACTTGGCCGCCAGGAGGTAGACCAAATAGGAAGTCATGAAGAAGCGAGAGATCTTCCTTACCTCTGTCAACTATTGATGCATGTTGTCACTAATCATTTTTTCCCAATGGAATTTTGTCTTTCCTTCAAGGATCTCTTCTATGAAATAAAACATCCAATTTTCAAAGAATGTGGTCGTGGGAAAACCCATTACTCTGCTCAAGAGTGTGACTAAATTGTTGTACTCCTCAAAGAAGTCACTTTTGTATAGGGTTTGGGGAACCTTGGCAATGATTTCCCTCTTATCCTTCAACCAATTTTGGTTGATTGTTCGCTTGCACCTGATAGGTTCTATTTGCCATACATTCTGAGCAAATTCTTTATCTACTTCCTCCATCTTGTCAAATATTGGAATGTCAAAGGTGCTACCAATAGACTTAGCTAACAAATATGTCAATACCCTATCATCATGGTCAATTATCTTTCTATTGGAGTGGTAGCACTCCCGGTAGGCCATTTCCAACTCTAGGGCTATGAGCTCAAGGGGGAAACTAGCAGCTTTGGCTATGCCACCCATTCTGATTTTCAATGCCCTATCTATTTTGGGTTCTGCATAACCCTCTCTCTGAACTCATCTATATTGATGTGCCCGAAGTTGGTATATGAGATTGTTTCCTAGATAGAGGTGAGCTTTGACATGTGTTCCACTTCATGAAACTCATACTTCATTTATTCTTTCTCCTCCTTTCCTTGGGGAGTGCAAGCAGGCTTCTTTCCTTTGTCAGTTTTCTGTCCAGGCTGCTCGGAAGGCCCCGCAACGGGTTCCATAAATCTTGCATACACAAGATGTTGTAAGTGTGCTTACATATAAATTTGAGTGAATGTAAGTCAAATCCTACAAATCAACCATTAGATCCATTATATATCATCATAGGTTCATAAAATTCATCATCATTCAATATTTGGAGCTTATTTGGACCATTTAGGCAAATGCAGGTTTAGCAGTGCGGGCTTCCCCAAGCCAGAAGTCGTTAGAAGAAAAATAGTTAAATTATGTCCTAGAGGTCACGAAGACCCGCAGATAGAATTCCGTAGCAAAATTTATGCATTAGTAAGTGTGGGATCAAATTCCTCATGAGGGGCCTTGACACGTGCAAAAATTATGTTATAGGACGTCTAGCATCATTAGGTTGTGTCTTGATGTTTTTCAAGTCTGGGACATGCGGGTGCCACTAGGTGGAAAGATTCATGGGCTTAGCCATTGGACAATGACATTCAGGGGATGAAAACCTATAGACAAAGTTCCAGACTATGACACCAGTGGGTGGTTCGAACGACATGAGTCGCCTTAGAGTTTGATCATCATGCGAGTGGAAGTTGTCAGGTTGTCGTCGGAGGTTTGTCATTAAGAAACAACTTTTAAGGGATGGCTTCCTACAAGGGCTAGCCTGTAGCAAGCTCCAGGTCTTATTCTTAGCACCGAAAAACTTCATCAGATCAGACAACAAATATTTTAGCGGGGCCTACAATGTGGAGGAACGGGGTGGCCTTGTCGTTAGGTAGTGACAATCAAAGGACATTGAATTCATTAATTTTTCTAAGTGATTGAGCTTATGAATTTCACGGTGACATTGGAGGTGAAACCCACGATGTGGAAAGCCATCGAGGTCAGGCCATTAGTTAGCGGTGGAGGAATGGTGGCCACTCACAATGGGAACCCTACATGATTGTTTCCGCAACGGGCTGATAACTTAGCCATTTTATAGAGTTTCTTCAAATTCCATCATGAATGATTGGGATATCAGTGTAGGCCGCATGGACTTGTCAGCCGTAGAAAGAATGGCAAGGACATAGCGCGATTCTGTGTGAAGGTGACTACAGTTTTCATGAATCTAAGACAACGCCAAGGGTTTGAATGTCAGAGGTAGATCATTTTTGAAGATCGCATAATTTGGCAAGACCTCCTAGGGAAATTTAAGTTTTATTTCAATTATTTTGATTCTTGTCAAAACCCTAACACCTTAGAATTTAAACACAACAGAGAATAAAGTGCACTTGCCTCAAAATCATGCATGATTCAAAGAAAATTTGGCTTGAAACTCGCTACAAGACCTCGTGTGGGTGGCATCTCGTTGTTCACTGTTTGAAAATTTGAAAATCAAAGGGTGAAAATGATGGGATTCACCCCCTCCTTTTATAGGTGAACTACCATTAATGATGCGCAATAAGTTTTGGTACGATGGTAGGTAGGGTAGATAGGGTTTGCGAAATTCCAACTTGGCGTGGTCGTTGACGGAGAATCAGACAGCGAAGGTCAGTGGAGCCTACCATGCGGGCAGAAGCCCTAGGTTGGCCGCTACTCAATGATGAAGCACCAACGGTGACCCGCCAAGGGAGACCCACAAATGTGGGTCTGTAGAGGCTGAAGTACGTCACGACAAAGGACTAAGGGAAACTAGCAAAGGAATTTCTGCAAAAGCCAAAAGATTTAGTAAATTTGGAGTGGTGATTTTGGCCATTTTAAATGTGATGAATTTATAGCATGTGACCACCTTAAGCTCAAAATTAGGGGCACACAAAACAAGGAAAAGGAAAAAATGACCTAGCAGAGGAAAAAGGGAAAGAGGGGGGTCCCCGATCTGAACGGGGTGTGTGTGCAATAGGCACAACAGGTCTGATTCTTTAACTTTTTTTAACTTCCCTTCCATCCCACTGTCTTTTCATGCTCTTGCATCTATTCTCTTATGAATTTATTCTTATGACTCTGAAAGCTAGCACTAGGTCTATTACGACTATTAGGTCTTTGAGGGTATATGATTTGCTACTATGAACTCTTAAACTGTCATACTTTTGATGACAATTCTGTAAGGATATTTTCTTGCTAACTCTCTATATATTCTCCATTATGCATTGAAAATTCATGGTTTCTAGTTAACTATTTATTGGTGATTTCTAGTCTTCCTAGCCCTAGAAACAGGTCTTAAATCAGCAACAATAGGTAATACTAATCTCCTATAGCTACATTACTCTATGTTTCATAATTTTTTTACTGAAAGGAATGAATTGTATATCTATGTAAATCATGTTTCTGGATTTTTTTATGGAACAGGAGTGGAGTTTTATTACAACGGTGCAAGGGGAGCTTCTCATTGAGGGGATCTCAAGGAAGAGTGGAAGACATGTGGTCATGGTCAACATTAATCTCCAATTGATATAGTGAAGAGAAATGTAGAGATATATCCCAATCTAGGAAAGTTACACAAGAGCTACAAGGCAGCCAATGCATCCCTCAAGAACAGATGTCATGACATCATGGTAATACTATTGATAATAGATTCTTTTTTTTTAAACTATTGTAAATTACTAATGTGTATTTGGATATAGACTTTTACATTTGGAAAATAGTGGTTTAGTGCAGGTGAGATGGGCAGAAGGTGTAGGCACCATACATATAGATGGAACTAACTATACTCTATTACAATGCCACTAGCATTCTTCGGCTGAGCACATCATCCATTGTAGAAGGTGATCATCTAAGAGAGATCACTTTTTAATTTCTTATAGGCTAAAATGGTTTCTGGCACATTTTGGAATAGCTTGCTTTAAAAGTAGCTACCATAATATGTTTATTTTTCAAGATTATGACAATACAAAGTATGTTTTAGCTGTTTGAATACTTTTTTTAAAAAGAATTAAATTACAGTGGCTTTTAAATGGTCAATTTGGAGTGGGACTCTCCCTATTAATTTTTGAAAAGGATTTAAGTTGGAGGCATTTTCCACAGTGTGTCAAGTTATGATATTAATATCAGTTCAATTGTATAGTTTTGATTCAAATTCAATGGTCCATATTTTATGAGTCATAAGAATGAATGATCCACTTAGCACTCATTCCATCTAGGTGATGCTCATATTGGTGAAAGTATTGGGACTTTTTGGGATGTCACCCATCCCAAAGCTACTCCAACTCAAGTGCACTTAATCATGTAGTTTTCCCAAGGTCAATTCCACTTAGTTTTCTATCTCATTTACAAAACCTTCAACAAGTGTTGTGTCCTATGAACCATTCATCATATAGCCCTTTTAAATTATCAATATTTCAAAATTTATTTGTTGTTGTCACTAAATTTAATAGTCAAAAAATATTGATCTATTTTAATATAAATGTATTTCATAGCTTTCTTACTTGAAAACAACAAGTCTTTGTTTATGCAATCTATATTGCAAATCAGGTAGCAACTATTTGTATAATAAGACATCTAATAACAACAATGGAGAAGTTAAAGGAATTGTGTTTGACCACATTTCATTTAACTTGTTTATTTCTTAGGTGGGTCTCTCTAACCATTAGAGAAAGTGTTTCTTCTTCTGACTTGGTTCTTAAATTTGAGAAAATTAAATTTACTCTAAGAATTTATTCCAAATTATGTCATTTAATGGGGTGAATTGAATATAGAGTTGACTATATTCCTTATCATACAAAAATCAGTTATTGTCTATACATTTTTTGTTTTAGGCTCTATTGGGATTCAAGCTATGTGTGTTGCAGGTATCCTTTTGAAATACATATGGTACACCAAACAGAAGATAATAGAATAGTGGTTATTGGAATTTTATACAAATATGGAAGGCATGATACCTTTCTTGTTGAGGTACATCAATCCTTTGGTCTTTCTTCAAATTCTTATGTTTGTTTTGGAAGGTCAAATCATGAAATATCTTTAAATCAAGAGAAATCTACTATTGTGTACAGTTGATGGATCAAATGGAAGCTCTTAGTCACGATATGGAAGTAGGAGTAGAGGAGGGTCTAAAAATTATAGATCCTAAGCATATAAATATGGGGAGTAGAAAATACTACAGATACATAGGCTCTCTCACAAATCCTCCATGTACAGAAGGAGTCATTTGGATCATTGTAGATAAGGTAAGGATTGAAGAGTTATTATGAATAAATGTTTGGTTGGCTTGTTATGAGCTAACAAGGTTGAAAGTAATGCAAGTGAGGACTGTATCGAGGGATCAAGTGAGAAAATTAGTAATGGTAGTGCATGATGTAGGTCCTGCCATCCTACCTTTTGATTCAACTATTTTTTATAGAGTAAAGATAGCTTTCAATCTTTAGAGGATTTAACTATGTAAGAAGATGTTCTATTTATTTTTCTAATGATAAAGGTGATGTAATCTGACAGGGATTAGGAAAGAACTCAAGACCAACCCAACTAGAAAATGGATGAGTTGTGGAATTGTATACCCCATGACATGGCACTTCAAATATGTTTATGTTTACATGAGACAGTCATGAAGAATCAGTGACCAAAGATGTCATGAAGACAGTCAACATACATATGCTAGATTAAAGCCTACAAAACTGTCACCTTTGTTACATGTTCCACACCATATATTAAAGCCTCCTTATGTGGATTCAAAATATGTACCTGAAGTTGCACATGGAACACAAATACATGATGCTAAGGGGATAGCACATATGAGATCTTTAGGACAACTTGCCTCTCGCATCCTGGATTATGTTGGAACATTGGTAAAAATATGTTTTAGTCTACAAATTTTCAATCAAACTATTTGTGTCGAATTATTTTTCATTGATAACAAGATCATACAAATATTTCATTGATTTTTCAGGCTTTCCTATATTACTACTGGCCTGACTTAAAGAGTTTGTAGGAGAGCAGGAACCCCCGCTCTCCTACAAACTCTTCAAGTCAAGCCAATAGTAATGTGAGAAAGCTTGAAAAATTAATGAAATAGTTTTCTTTCCTTGTCTATCCTTCAACATTTTCATGTATGTCTAATAGGGTACTTGTAACTACAACATATGACAAAAAAATCCTTGTTGTTATGCTTTGATGGATTTCCCTTCATTATTACTGGATATCTGATACAATGCACATTTTTATAGTGCAATCCTATTTTTTAGATTGTCTCATTTAGCATCACCAATATTCTCCACAAGAACATTGTCCATGTTTAAAATTATGGAAATGGTTTACATCTCTTAGAATAATTTCTCTTGCAATAATTTTGGAGATGAATTTAGATGTAGTGTGAAAATCATAACATACTTGAAGGTTCTTAACAACTCTAATAGTTGTACCAGGGGCCATGTTTAAAAAACAAAATGCAATTGCTAACTTTTCACTATGGTGGCAGATAAATGATTTATTTTTCTTCATTCCACGATATTAAGTAAAAGTCTTGAATCTGGAAATACCCTGCTGCCTTCATTTACCAAGCCAATTTCTCCAATTTTGCATAGATTTCCCATGTTTTTGGATGTGATATGTCTCCTATGTACACAAAAAAAGCATGTACCATTTTATTCCCTTCAATCCAACTACATGCAGTTATCTTTTTAATTCCTCTATCTTTCACTCCTTACAATTTGAACCTCACCAAACCTTCTCACTTCTACACAAATGTTTTAAAGAAAAGCATAAGTTGCAACATTTTTAGGATCCAACTAAAAAATTAGTGTTGCTGAAATACTCAACCTATATTCATATATGATCCACTTCTATGATATTGAAAAGACAAAAAACTTTATTATGTTTGATTGCTCTCTATTTCAAAAGAAATATATTGGAAGTTGCAACAACATCCTAAGAATATTCTTTGTGCTATTTGCAGGTTCCTTCAGAGTAGGAATAACTAAGAAAATGCCATGTTATTGCTCAATAAATTTAGTTGTAATGGAATAAATAGATGGTTTTTTTTGTTAGTTGAATTCTATATGTTTCTCAATTTAATTTGTTCAATGTTATTGAGAAAATATTTGTATACCAAGATTCATTTCAAAAGATGTGTTTGTTTACTTGTTACTGTTGTGCAGTTTTCGCACACACGCCCCACTTGGAGTGGGGACCCTTTTTTGGTGTCTTTGACCTTTGATTTTATTGGATTTATCATTTTAGGGTCTTTTACCCTTGCCCTGAGGTTGGAATTGATTTAAATTGCATTTTGGGCTAAGTCCGGATTTTCACCTGGATCCGGGATTTTCCACCTCTGGCGGATTCTTCCGGCCCTGGTTCCTTGTCCTTTTCTGGCTGGATTCTCCGATTCCGGGTTTCTACCTGACTTCGGGATTTTCCGGTCCTATCGGATTTTCCCGGATCCTGTCAAAATCTTGATCTTCCTGACTTCCCCGGTTTCTGCATTTCCGCGAAATCTGTGTTTCCGCGCATTCTGGGATTTTTCGAAATTCCGCTTGGGGCTCGGGTTTCCGGACTTGTCAGAAATGTCTTATCACGCATTAATGGCTGAGGTACCTTTGCTCAGACAGGTATAAGGTTGAATTTAGGGCATTTTCTGATTCATTCTGACTCCATTGCTCCCTTGCTGACTGCTCTGGTGATTGAGATTTTCATTTGAGCTTTGGGGGATTGATCCTGCTTTGTTTGCGTGAGGATTTCTTGAGTGCTAGTGCCGGTATTTTTTACCTCCTGAGCGTGTTCATTACGTGGTCGACTTTCTGAGCCCGGATTCCGTCCGCCTTGATCCATGGTATGTATCCATTGCCCTACCGTTTGCTTACAAGATGATTTGGGGTTTTCTTGCACTGGGTATTGTTAAATTTGGGTCGGCCCTTGATTTGATTTTGATTTTGTATTTATAGAGTCAGGGTCTGTCTCGTTTTATTATGGAACCCCATTATCCATGCCCTGTGAGCTCCATTTGTCCGTTGGATTGCATATTTATCCTTTAGGTGGCATTTTGGGTCGGATTGCTTGTTTGTTTCGGGCGCGAAATGTGTTATCATGTGAAATTAGGGTTTCCCTTGGTGTTCGGCCCAGAACGATGATTTTATTTTATGCTTGAGTGAATTTTGTCCCGTGTCATGTTGGCTTCCCGTCCTGTTAAGATTGGAGGGCTTTTAGGTAAATCCTGAACTGATATTTTGAACCCTGAAGCTTGCTCTGGTTTTAATGGCGGAGAGTTGGTCATTCGATTTAGGGCACCATTATTTTAACACGGGGATCCATCCTTTGAGGGCTTTTGAGAGTTGGAATCCTTTGCATACTTGAGACTGTTAATTATTGATAGTTTCGGGATCATTTGAGCTCAGGTAGTGGAGATCCCGCGGTCGTTCGAGTCTTGGTGCACGTTTTGCCATTTTTCGGGTTTCGAGGACCATCGTGGAATTTCGTTGCTCCCGGATTTTCCCGGTTTGGGCTCATTCCGCGGGTTGGGTTTATTCCCGGTACATTTAGGTTGTCCGCGAAAATCCGTCCCATCCGGATTTTTCCAGATTTCCTGTCTGGCTCCATTCTTTTGATATTTCGATGATAGGATTAATGGAATGAGTGTCTAATGTTTATTTCTTATTGCCAATAAATGCATTTGATAATTATCCTTTGATTTTCCATGCGCATTAATGGTTTATTCGACTAATGATGCTTTGGTAGTAGGAATCCGTCTGGGTCGGATTTTTTCGAAATTCTGCCCCAATGGTATTTTCCAGGATTTCATGATTTTCCCAGACTATCTGATTTCTCTGGATCCCGATGGATTAGTAGTTAGCAATTGATTTTGATGGATTTATTTGACTTGTGCTAACCCTTTGAACTGGAATATGAGTAATGATTGGATTCTAATGACAATTTTTGGATGTGTAGGCTGAATCAAGTAACGCTGTTGCTGGGAAGTCCAAATTCGGTGCAGGGGCAGCCTCAATCTCCGAGACAGAACATTTGAGATTAGATATGAAGAGCCAGGTCCCTGAAAGTAGGATATCTTTCGTGTGGGTTGATGTATCTGATACCAACGTCGGTGCCTGGCGCTATGAGGAGTTTAAGCAAAGAACGGCTGAGAAGAACCAGTCAACCTTGAGACAAGGAATGATGAACTCGGGATTGGTGCATGTGGCAGGGTTCCCTCCAGCGGTTCAGTGCTATGAATTGATTCTCGAGTGTGCCTGACAATACGTTTTTGATACACAGATGGTGGTCAGCACTGAGGGACGAGTCTTGGCCAATTTCAGTCCGGCCTCCACTGCCCGGGCCTTCAGCATGCCGGATCTCCCCTTGGTCTGTGCTCTAAACATTGACACTGCCCGAACATACTATGAGAATGAGCCAGTTAAGGCTCAGCAGATCATAAACTCATGGCTGGAGAAGCCAAAATCTCACCATTCCAAATTGCCTAAACAGTTGCACAGGGTGAAATTCAGGCCCGATATCTATGATGCCATCACACTGTTGAGCAAGGTGGCCGGATTGAGAACTGCCGGAGTATTAGAGAATTGGATGGTCCACGTGATCACCAAGATGAGTCAGGGAACAAATTATCACTGGGCAGGACTCATCAGCGCAGAAATAGACAAACAACTGAGAAATGTCCTAGAGGCAAAGAAGTTCACCATGTCCTCCTACATCATGTATGTGCTGGCCATCTCCTATCCCTACAAAGGACTGACTCCGATGGGAACTATTGGGCAGGATATCATCTATGAAGTCTATCCGGAACTGCACTTAGGACATAAAGATTATAGGAGGGCCAATGATGCATTCACCATGAAAATTACCCGGACACTTCAAAATGCAGAGCACATCAGATTATTCGATGGGGCTAAGGGGTTGATCAAGAATTATGGAGCATGGTTTATCCAGTTCCCTACCTTCACATACCTCCGGATTGATGGATGTCTAGTTGCTCCTTACAGGTTGCCCCGGTATCCTACCAACCATTTGGTGCTGCTAGAAGTTGTACGACAAATTTGTGAGTTTGATGCAGTGGTGAAGAGGGAAAAGCATAAGACTAGTTTTGGAGGAGACTTCCCCCTTGGGATCAGTGTGGGAGAAATGTGACCGTCTATCCAATCAGCTCACACTGCAGTAGAGGAGTTGGCAGCCTATGGATTCTCTTTCCATTCAAAGAGAATGAACTTTGACATAACCGGAGGGGCACAAAAGAGGGCTACCCGGGAATTTAGGCATAAGGAGGACCTGGAAGACTACTGGGTCAATATCAAGGATGACCTTGATGCGAGGAAGAGGAGGTATTCCCGGCTGCCTGTGGAGGCAATTAGACAATATAATGTGAAGCTGATCCCGGATCAGCTGGATGATGACGAAAAATTGGTTCAAGACCATGTTTACGAGCCCATAAAGGACAGATCAGTTGCTGACATTGATTGGAGTGAGCCTGAGGTGACAGAGTTGGAGGACTTGATGGCTCTGGTGTTGAGATTCACCTTTTCTTGGATTAAACATAAAGTCTGGGTATTGGAGAATGCCAATGTGCCCTGCACCTTCGATTTGATGGGGAATCTCAACCCCATGTCCACTTCTGAAGAATCTGGCGAGGAGGAGGACCCCAAAGGGAAAACGGCTAAAACCTCTCCATTCAAAATTAAAGTCAGAGGTCCCAAGGGAACTGAACCTGCAACGAAGAGGAAACCAATTGGCAAACGCAGGTGGAAGACTCTGACAATTAGCAAGTCCTCAGATGAGGAAGAAGCAGAGAAAGCTAAAGAGGAGGATGCCCCTCCAACGCCTAAGAAAGTTAGAACTGCAAGGGTGGCAAAGAAGAAGGATCAGGCCACTTCGAAGGATGAACCTCCAATTGTTGATGTAGAGAGTTCCGGAGGGGAAAAGACTAAAGTATATACCCGTAAATCAAGAACCCCTTCTCCCAAGGATGTTGCACAGCCAAAGGACTCCCCACCAGCATTACCAGTTGAAGAGCAAGATAAGCTTGTTTCTCCTCCACAGAGCATACCAGAACCGGAGAATCTGGATGAACAGGGAATTAGCGGGGAGGCCGAGCAGTTCAAAGAGGGAACACTATACAGTGAAGCGGCCGAGTTTGAGGCAGAAACGGAAGAAAGGCACACTTCTCCCCTCGTACAATATGAGGATTCTCCAGAGAGTGATAAGGGTCGTAGATCACCGGAACCAGAGGAAAGCATCCCTGCCAAGACTCCATCACCGGTGCTTCTAGAATTGGGATTTGAGGAGACTGATCAAGGTGAGCGGACTCCAGAGAAAGAAGGTGACAAAGTAACAACTGAGGAGGAGGTCGGGATGACAGCCGCAGAAGGGGAGAAAGTGACAGAAGACCCGAGAGAAACCCATACGGAAGAAATCCAGACTGACCCTGTAGCTCCGGACTAGCTAGAGAGAGAACTTACAAAGAAGAAACAGGTGATTGTTGAGGACACTCCTCTTGACTGGGATGAAATGTTATCTCAGATAGGTAAAGGGAAGAAGAAGAAGGTTGCAAGGGTGATTTCCTAGGTGGAAAGGGATGAGGTGCATAACTAGGTCGTTCACATCGCCACCCTTGCTGCAGATAAAACAAGAGATGAGGTAACAGGCCAGGATTACAATGTTCAAACTATTAATCTTGGGCCGGCCTCCCTGGAGCAGGATATTGAGGAATTTGAAGGGTCGAGTGCTATAATTGTTGACAGACTAAAGAAGGAGACCCAGTCGAAATGAGAACTGAAAAGAGAAAATGAAAGATTGAGGAAATGTCTGGAGGAGGTAATGAAGCCTCTACAGTCTCTCCATCCTTCCTCCTCTACTACTCCAGGATTTCTGCCTAAGGAGATAATCTCCGGAATTGAAAAGATGAAGGCCTCCGCTCAGGCTACCACAGACTGGTTGATGGGTGTCCAGACACAAGGGGATGAAGCTATCAAAGAGATACTGTCTGTGGCCAAGGATGCAGTCCGGGAAAAGGAGCTGTTGGAGAGCATCTTGTCTCAGGATAGGAATGACATGGACCTCCTGCTGCAGAAATCAAAGACTATTCTAGGATATGGCAAGGATCAGTTGGGCAAAGATGGAATCCTTCCTTCTGCTAGATTGGATGAACCATGGGAGTGGTTCGAGGCATTGCAGATCAGGCAGGTAGGCCTGAAAAAGATACAAAAATGAAGGAAATCAATTGATGCTGACCTCACTGCAATTTATGATGGTTGCATTGCCTTCTTTGAGGTGATGATAGGGAGAAAGAAAATAGCTCCCAAATATCTGAGCTTAGATCAACTGAAGGAATGGTGGCATGAGGTTTATGCCTCGGAATCTGATGGAGTTGTCACCTCCCATTTGCTTGATGATGCAGCTACCTACTTAGCGGTGATAGACAGGTACATGACCAACATGAAGGACTGGAAGAAAACTGTTGAGTGGTCCAATGAGGGAATTGATTCAATTAAATGTAGACTCAAGGTTTTGTCATTGCCACCTATTGCTGAGCTGGATGGGATATTCTCGAAGGTCCAGGGGTCACCAGCGCGGAGGAAAGACAAAGGGAGTAGCAGTTAATGCTCTTTTTGAGATTTGTGCTTCCCTATTATTATAGGGCATGCATTGGACTGACTTCCTTGGGGACTGTGCCTTGGCCGACTTGGATGATGGCATTAAATGTGTGCCTTAGTTTGTTTCCTTGGCCGACCTGTTTTGGCAGTTTTGATTATTTTGTAAAAATGTTTGGCTGGGCCGACATGTTTTGGGGGGAAATTTGATAAATAGGCATTCTTGCCTCATTGTAAGGGTTAGACATTGGTTATAGACATAGCAAGACAGTAATAGAGCAAGAGCTATAGTTAGAGTATTTGAAGTTTCTTGAAGCAAACACTATATTCAGAACAGTTGAATTGTTGCAGCATTTTTTGGTGATTAATACAATTGAGGACATTGTGGTTATTCCTGTGAAATCCTTTGTGTTATCTCATCTTGCATGGTTCCTTTATTCTATCTTTTAAATTGCTTGAAGATTTAGGGTTTAATATTCAGAAATAAATTAGTTTGGTTGGATAAATGATGTTTGTGATCTCATATTTGGAATGTTTGTAGCTATCTCTGGTCTATACTCCCAGTAACTATCTGATTGTAGTAGGCTGGTAAAGTCAACCTGGACCGTATATTCAAATGTGCTTAAGTTCGGTTGTAGATGCAAGTCTATGATTTGAAAATCTGTATTCCTCAGAAGATTGCACTGTTCTTGTAAGATTGCCTTGTGGGTCGAACAGAATTGGTTATTTGAGATAGGTCCATTCCAAATATATGTCATTTGCATTGCTTGTCCTTGTAGTAGTTCAGATTTTATCACTTTCCTTGCATCCCTATCTTTTGCGATTTCTTTGTTATTCGGTTAGATCTAGGATTTTAAGATCATCATATTTTTAGATTTGATAAATTGAAAAGGTACAGTTTGCTTGTAGTAAGGTCCGATTGTGATTACCAGCAATTTCACATTTTATCTGAGTTGTTTTATGCATTGTTATGACCTAACACCCGAGAGACCTTGGGGTGATTTTCAGTAATTTATTGTTGAAGATTACCTTTCAAGAGAGATAGGATATTGTATTATGTCTGAGTTGTTGCTGTGCAGAAAACACCATCAACAGATTGGCGCTAGAAGGAGGGCCTGAATGAGCACACTGGATCGTTTCTTGAACACCATCTCTCCAGAGAGATATAGGAGAAATACCAGATCCACCACAAGAGAGTGGGATTTAGAAGAGTTACAGTTCCCCAATAGGTCAAGGAGGACCAGAGTAAGGGGAGAATCCTCATCACCCATCCCTTCACCCACATCATCCATATCCTCACATCCTGAAGTTGATGCCATACCCATCCCTGAAGCCGTTCCTATTCAGCAACCTCAGCAGGTCAATAACCTACCACCACCTCCCCCCCGCTCTTACCAATGGCTTTCCTTGCCAACAATCCATCACCTTTGTTCTTTCAAGCCTACAATGTTATGCCCAAGAACCCTGAACACTTCTGTTCAAAATTCCATGCTAACGACCCAAACAAGACTACTGAAGAGCACCTGAGAATTTTCCAGACTTGCCTTAAGGACAGGGGGATAGTTCATGAGGATGTTGCTTGTAGATTGTTCCCTTATTCACTGGGAGAAGAATCCTTTTATTGGTATAACCATCTCCCTGCCGGTTCAATTCTTAATTGGAATGACCTAGAGAAGGCCTTTTTACAGAAGTTCAGGATTCTTATCAGTGCCAATGAGTTATACCTGCAGTTCATCAAGGTTAAGAGAGAGGTTAACGAACCCATAGCCAGTTTCAATAATAGGTTTCACCGTGCATTCACCAGATTACAAGACCCATATGTTTTGGATGATGGTACTGCCCTGAGAGTGTATTATGAAGCTCTGGATAGCCTAACCGCAACCTTTTTGAAATGGAGACCCAACCCTCCGGGCACCCTGACTGATGCTTATACAGAGGCTGTCAAGCTCAGTACTGATCTGAGGCAACACTTGACTGGGCCATTGCCTTCTCTGGGACCAGCTGCACATCCTAACCAGATTCAGGCAGTAAATCAGGCCCTCACCAATCATACCCCAATTATGAACCCAGTTCCCCAATTACCCATAGTACCACACCCCAGTCACCCCATGAACTAGATCTCTCCTATGACAAACTTCCCTCAACAACAAGTGAACCAACCCATGTATCAGCCACAGCAAAATAGCTTCTCTGCTTATCTGCAGAATTCTGAGGTGTTGCACCAGTCTTTGGGATCTGCCACAATGCCTCTTCCCCCTCAGAGTAACCCGAACCAGATCCCTTACCAAGATCCTAATAGGGAGAGGATTGATGAAATGGCCGAACAAATAAAGAAGCTAAATCTGGAAGTGACTTACCTGAGAAATCAGAATAGTCAATTGCAAGCTGCTCAGAAGGGAATGCAATCTAATCCGAACAGGGAGTTTTCACAAGGACAGAACTTCGACAGGGGACAGCGTAATGATAGAGGGTTCTACAATGATAGGGGATATAACTAGGATAGGGGTTATAACAATGACAGAGGTTTCAATAATGAAAGGAGGCAGAATTTTGACAAAGGCCAAGGAAGTGGGTCAGGATTTGATAAAAGGTCACCACAAGGACAGAACAGGACTTGGAATACAGGGCCCAATAATGGGGGGGTTCCTACCCCGTTGGATCAGCCGGCTAATCAGATTGTTAATCAGTCTGCAAACCAACCAGTCAGTCAAGATAAGCCTCCTACTGGAGCATATCTGGCAGAAGCGGCCTTATCAGGGTGGTGCAGACTCCATAAGACAAGCCAGCATTCAGAATTGGAATGTCCGGAATTCTAAACTGCTGCTTCTATCTTTCAGTATGAGGTAGAAAACAATGTGAATGCACAGGAAATTGTTCCTTCCAGTTCATATGATTCTCCTGTGCTGGTATTAAACCATGCTCCTTTTCCAGCCAGTAACAAAAATATACCAGAAGAACCTGATTCCTAGAAAGATGAAACAGACCAGATTTGTAATGGAGATGAAGTGGCCCGGTTGTTTGACGAAGGAAATATAAATGACAATGGTCCCTTGGATCAGGAGGAAGCTTATGTTGAAGAAGTACAGATGTTCCAGAGACAGGGCTTGAGGGATATGCCTCACAGACGTCCACCACCCGGAGGACCTTTCACTACCTCCATTCCTCCTAACAATTTCAGTACCCCTCCGGATCCTAATGCGAGCAACAATCCATCTTATCCACAGGTTTCCAAGCACTACCTTTCGAAAGATAGACAAGCTCAAGCAGAACCACAAAAGGAAAGGACTGTTCAAGCAAGCAAGGATAAGGCAGAGGAGCCATCTAAGGAGGCCTCTACTGATATGAGTGAAGAGCAGATGGCTTCGTATGTTGCAGAGGAATTCAAGAAACTAAAGGTAAACCTTTCTGCATTTGAGTTGTTAAGATTTCCTACAATTAGGAAGGCTGTCTTAGGTACTTATGATGCAAATTCAAAGACATTGGACAAGCCTTCTGGTGAGCATGTCAGCCAGACTTCCAGTTTTCAGTCTGTGAACACACAAAGTCAGACACAGAATAAGACCAATCCACCCCCTGGAGATAGAGGAAAAGAAAAGGACATAACTCAAGTGGCCCAGATGGATACTCAGCCCACTTTGTTTCAAGGGAAGACGGAGACTCCACCATTTCTGATCTTGGTCAAAATCTTTGGTAAGAACCTTCACAATTGTCTGTTAGATTATGGTGCTTCCACCAATGTGATGCCTCTCGGAGTTTGCAGAGCTCTAGGAATCACGCCTGCTGATTCCCAGAAGAAGGTCACTCAGTTGGACAGAACCGAAGTGAGTGTGGTAGGAGAACTTAACATGATCCAGATGCAGATAGCCTCTGATCCAAGGATCCAACAGGTTATCAACATTCAGGTGGCTGATATTCCTGATGCATACGGTTTAATTTTAGGAAGGGATTTTACAAAGGATCTGAATGGGTATGTGTCCACTGATCACTCTCACATATGGCTTCCCTGGAAAGGAGTGCCCAATCAGATAAGGATTGAGAGGGAGCCTAGAATGAAGTACATGATAACAGAATACCAAAAGACTTCAACCAAAGTTCTCATATCAGAGGCTGGAATGGGAAACTACTTGCTATCGGCCCCATATGAAGAATTAGATGTAGAGGAGGTACTGATGCTGCATACAATGCCAGTAGATGCTGAAGCAGGGTCCAGTCTTGTTGAAGTCCTAACAGAATCAGTTGAGGAAGAAGAAGAACTTGCGGATAGACAGATCAGCTTACTGGATAATTTTCAAGATTTCATTAAGCAATGTGTGGAGAATCAAACTCACTTGGGAAGGAAGACAAGCTTTACGGAGTTACTCTTGCCAAATTGGTGTAGAGTTCACAATGCTTCTCACTCAGAGTTGGAATGTTGCTTGTGCCAGACAGCAGTGAAAGAAGTACAAAAAAGCATGCGTCCATCTCAGGTGGTTAGCACAGATGAGCAAAATCTGCAAGTAAAGTGTGAAAATCAAAAATCTGTGGTGGCTGAGGAAGCCTCTAATACTAATAAGCCAAAGGAAAAAATGAAGACCACCGCTGCAGAATACTGGACTCTCAAGTTTGATGGGTCTAAGTCTAAGCAAGGAGCTGGGGCTGGGTTCGAGCTGATCAGTCCAAAGGGTAAGAGTTTCTTTGCAGCTCATAGGCTCCAATTTCATTGCACAAATAATGTGGCTGATTATGAAGCATTAATTCATGGACTCCTTATGGAACTCAAGAAAAAGGTCAAGGTCCTGCAAGTATTTGGTGACTCAGAATTAGTGGTCAAACAAGTAAGAAAGCAGTATGCGTGTCACGATAGGAGAATGACCAACTATAGACATAGAGTGTGGGACCTCATTGAGGGATTCGATGCTTTTAACATCTAATTGGTCCCAAGGAAAAAGAATCAAACCGCTGACTCCCTAGCTCAAGCGGCCAGTACTTTACAACCCCTGTCTTTGTCAGGATTGAAGAAGTTTACTGTTGAATTAACTCCTGTCCCGTCAGTCCCTGACAATGTGACTAATTTTGAGGTGTTTGAGGATGATAAACATATCCTTGACTTTATTATGAACACGGATGTCTTTGCTTCACAGATCATTGACGAAACAGAACCCTAAGAAGCAGAATTGGACCTAGAAGGTGTGCTGAATTTGAAGTCCAATACTATTCCAAAGGGAATGGTACAGCTGGAGAGAATTTTCGATATGGACAAAATCAGAGACCAGGAACAGGAATCTAAGAAAGAGTCTATCAGTGGACAGTGTGACACTCATAATGTGGGTACTGAAGACAATATTAAAAATATTTTCATTGGTAAGGTCTGTACTCCTGAAGAAAGACAGGGAATAATCAGAGCCCTATACGGCTTTCCCGACATAGTGGCTTGGGGTTATGAAGACTTGAAGACTTATGATACATCCATCATAACTCATACTATACCTCTCAGGCCAGGCACTAAGCCTTTTAGGCAGAGGCAGAGACCTATTAATGCACTGTTGGAGCCACTCATACAGAAGGAAGTTTAGAAACTACTGTCCGCTAGAATCATATTTCCTGTCAGGAATTCTACTTGGGTGGCTAATCTGGTTCCAATAAGAAAGAAGAACAGTGAAATTAGGCTCTGTGTTGACTTCAGAAATCTGAATAGGTCATCAGAAAAAGATAATTATCCAGTTCCCTCTTTGGATGAGGTGTTACAAGTGGTTAATGGATCACAGATGATGTCCTTTCTGGATGGATATTCAGGGTATAATCAAGTGATGGTCCAGTATGAAGACAGACATAAGACTGCTTTTACAACTAAGTGGGGAACGTTCGCCTACAGGAGGATGCCATTTGGGCTTATCAATGCAGGAGCTACGTTTCAATGAGCTATGGATATCGCTTTCAAGGACATCATAGGAAAGTGCATTATCATTTACATGGATGATCTGACTGTTTTTTCCAAAAATAGAGGGGATCATATCTCAGATCTGCGTAAGGTGTTCCAGAAGTGCAGAGAATTTGGCATCTCCTTGAATCCCAAGAAGTGTATTTTCGGGGTCACAGAAGGAAAGTTGTTGGGGCACGTGATATCAGAGAAAGGAATTGCTATAGACCCGAAGAGAGTGGAAGCCATCCTGAAAATTCAACCACTTGCCAGCAAAAAGGAGATGAAGTCCTTCTTCGGTAAGATTAACTTTGTCAGGAAATTCATCAGTGGATTTGCTGAGATTTTGAAGCCATTAAATGCTATGTTAAAACAAGATGTCAAGATCGAGTGGACTGCAGAAGCAAAGGAGTCCTTCGCAGAGATTAAGAGATGCTCCAGTGTTGGTGAGTCCAGATTATAGTAAGCCTTTTTATATTTATTCCTTTGCTTCAGACCACTCATGTGCTGGGATGCTGACACAAAAGTCTGATGAGGGGAATGAGCATCCCATTGCTTTCATGAGTGCACCATTGAAGGATGTTGAGCTGAAGTACCCGAGTGTGGAGAAGCAAGCATATGCCCTGGTGTGAGCAGTGAAGAAATTTAGGCATTATATCCTCCGAAATAAGGTGTTTGCAATTGTTCCTGATTCTGCAGTTAAGTTGCTACTGATGCAAAATGAGTTAGGGGAGCGCAGAGCTAAATGGGTGACCATGCTTCAGGAGTATGACATTCAGATCCAGCCAATGAAGCTGGTAAGAGGACAAGGACTCACCCAGACCATGGCAGAGATAGGCCCCGAATTGTCTGTTCATAACTATGATGTTGAAGAAGTTTCCCCAGATGGCTGGTATGATGATATAGTCCATTATTTGCTAAATCAGTGAGCTTCTGGTCATTTAAATGTAGTTCAGAGGCGAGCATTGAGGTTGAAAAGTGATGGTTTCATGCTGAAAGGAGCTGTCCTATACAAGAAAAATCACGAAGGTATTTATTTGAGGTGCCTTGGAAGACAGGAAGCTGAAAGAGTAATAAATGAGTTTCATGAGAAATATGGCACTGGTCATGGTTCTGCCATTGCCACTGCGAATCAGATTTTGAGGGCAGGGTATTACTGGCCTACACTATTCAAGGATGTTCATCATCATGTCCGGACCTGTCACACTTGTCAGACTGCAGCAACGAGAGAAAGGTGTGCAGCACTTCCGCTCCAGTTTGTGATTGAGGTAAAACCTTTTGCTCAATGGGGTATGGATTTCATAGGCCCCATCAATCCATCATCTTCTGCTGGACACAGGTATATCCTTACCATAACTGATTACTTTACAAGATGGACTGAAGTTTTTGCTTGTAGGCAGTGTACATCAGAGGTAGTAATTGATTTTTTAGAATCTGCCATTCTTAATCGGTTTGGGTGTCCTATTGCTGTTGTGTGTGATAATGGTCCTACCTTTGCATCTTTGAAATTCTCAAACTGGGCTTTTGATCATGGCATTGTTGTCAAATTTGCATCTAATTATTATCCCCAAGGGAATGGTCTAGCTGAGTCCTCTAACAAGAACTTGTTGACTGTCATCCGAAAATTGTTAGAAAGGAACCCAAAAGACTGGCACACCCAGCTTCGGTTTGCTCTTTGGGCAGATCGTACTCGGGTTAAGTCCTCCATTGGTACCTCTCCCTATCATTTAGTGTACGGTCTGGAACCAATTTTTCCTATCCAACTCAAAATCCCAACTCTACAGTTTATTAACCAGTTTTACGATGAAAGGGATAGAAGGGAAGCCAGGTTAGCTGAGTTGTTGCACCTTGAAGAAAAATGGGACAATGCCCTGGAAAAATTTGCCAAACATCAGGGGGTAGTCAAGCAATGGTTTGACAGGAGAGCTAAAGTTAAGGCTTTCAGGATTTCTGACCTTGTCCTGTACTGGGATAAGCCACATGATCAGAAAAGGAGCCATGGAAAATTTGATAAATTATGGCTTGGTCCTTACCAGATTGCCGAAATTCTGGGAGATAATGCCTTCCGTTTGAGGACTCTCACGGGAGAGGACATGCCACTGCCCGTCAACGGGCAGTATCTCAAACATTATTTCCAGTCTTGAGCTGTTTTCAGCTCTTTGCCCTGTAAATAGTTAGTTAGGTTGCTTTCTTTGTTTGTTTTGCTTGCTTTGGTTAGGGGTAGGTTTCCTTTCTTGTTTTGCTGGTTTTGTTTGGTTAGAGTAGGTTTGCTTTGGTTTGTTTGTTTTGTTTGGCATTGCTCTTGCTTTTGGTCCTATCTCCTTTTGGGATTGTGGGTGCATCTGTATGGTAATGGTGGCAAAGCTGGTCTAATGTTCCTGATATTTCCCTTACAAACTTTGATCATATTTCCAGCATGCCATGGTATGAATTCTTTTGCCTCTGTCATTTGTCTTGGTGGTAAGGCGAAGGTTTTCCAGTCAGTCTGAACAGGAATGTATTGGGGTCTTATACCTTTAATCCTTAATATACCTGAAGTTGTAAAGGTCCTTATGAGGTCTGGACAGGTGAAAAATCTCTTTCTGCTCTAGTGCCACTGTGGTTCTCAGCCCTGAGCGTGAACTTCACTGTTCACAGGTTGAATAAAAGGAAATATCAGTAAAACAGCAAAAGAATAAACAAAATATATATATATATATATATATTTGAAAATCCTGAGGTTTGAATTCAACTCATCAGGGGGATCTGAATATCTCTACCGGGGCTATAGACGCTTGGCTGGCAGTAGAGCTATGTTCAGGAGGATCACAGCGATAACCTCGTCGGGGCTATGGACGCCTGACTGGCAACGAGGCTATATCTCGGTTACTTTTAGAGTAAGAATCTTTACGTAGTCTGTTCATACCAAGTCTGGTCCTTCTTGCAACGAAGGGTAGGTAATACATGCAAGTGCACACACTTGGACCCTGGTATAGGAATGTCAGATTGGTTGGGAATTTCTGTGCTTTAACTTAGGGTGGTGGCTAGGTATCTGAGTTGAAACCATGAGTTCTGGGTTCTTGATTCCAGTTTGTCATCGAAATGCTCAGGAGCATTCCCCCCAACAGAGTCGCCATTTGTTGTGCAGTTTTTGCACACACGCCCCACTTGGAGTGGGGACCCTTTTTTGGTGTCTTTGACCTTTGATTTTATTGGATTTATCATTTTAGGGTCTTTTACCCTTGCCCTGAGGTTGGAATTGATTTAAATTGCATTTTGGGCAAAGTCCAAATTTTCACCTGGATCCGGGATTTTCCACCTCTTGCGGATTCTTTCGGCCCTGATTCCTTGTCCGTTTCTGGCTGGATTCTCTGATTCTGGGTTTCTGCCTGACTTCAGGATTTTTCGGTCCTATCGGATTTTCCCGGATCCTGTCAAAATCTTGATCTTCCTGACTTCCCAGGTTTCTGTATTTCCGCGAAATCTGTGTTTCCGCACATTCTGGGATTTTCTGAAATTCCACTTGGGGCTCGGGTTTCCAGACTTGTTAGAAATGTCTTATCGCGCATTAATGGCTGAGGTACCTTTGCTCAGATGGGTATAAGGTCGAATTTAGGGAATTTTCTGATTCATTCTGACTCCATTGCTCCCTTGCTGACTGCTCTGGCGATTGAGATTTTCATTTGAGCTTTGGGGGATTGATCCTGCTTTGTTTGCGTGAGGATTTCTTGAGTGCTAGTGCCGGTATTTTTTATCTCCTGAGCGTGTTCGTTGCGTGGTCGACTTTCTGAGCCTGGATTTCGTCCGCCTTGATCCATGGTATGTATCCATTGCCCTACCGTTTGCTTACAAGATGATTTGGGGTTTTCTTGCACTGGGTATTGTTAAATTTGGGTCGGCCCTTGATTTGATTTTGATTTTGTATTTATAGAGTCGGGGTCCGTCCCGTTTTATTATGGAACCCCATTATCCATGCCCTGTGAGCTCCATTTGTCCGTTGGATTGCATATTTATCCTTTAGGTGGCATTTTGGGTCGGATTGCTTGTTTGTTTCAGGCGCGAAATGTGTTATCATGTGAAATTAGGGTTTCCCTTGGTGTTTGGCCCATAACGATGATTTTATTTTATGCTTGAGTGAATTTTGTCCCGTGTCATGTTGGCTTCCCATCCTGTTAAGATTGGAGGGCTTTTAGGTAAATCCTGAACCGATATTTTGAACCCTGAAGCTTGCTCTGGTTTTAATGGCGGAGAGTTGGTCATTCGATTTAGGGCACCATTATTTTAATACGGGGATCCATCCTTTGAGGGCTTTTGAGAGTTGGAATCCTTTGCATACTTAAGACTGTTAATTATTGATAGTTTCGGGATCATTTGAGCTCAGGTAGTGGAGATCCTGCGGTCGTTCGAGTCTTGGTGCACGTTTTGCCATTTTTCGGGTTTCGAGGACCATCGCAAAATTTTGTTGCTCCCGGATTTTCCCGGTTTGGGCTCATTCCGCGGGTTGGGTTTATTCTCGGTACATTTAGGCTGTCCGCGAAAATCCGTCCCATCCGGATTTTTCCGGATTTTCTTTCTGGCTCCATTCTTTTGATATTTCGATGATAGGATTAATGGAATGAGTGTCTAATGTTTATTTCTTGTTGCCAATAAATGCATTTGATAATTATCCTTTGATTTTCCATGTGCATTAATGGTTTATTCGACTAATGATGCTTTGGTATCAGGAATCCGTCTGGGTCGAATTTTTCTGAAATTCTGCCCCGACAGTATTTTCCCGGATTTCGTGATTTTTCCGGACTGTCTGATTTATCTGGATCCCGATAGATTAGTAGTTAGCAATTGATTTTGATGGATTTATTTGACTTGTGCTAACCCTTTGAACTGGAATATGAGTAATGATTGGATTCTAATGACAATTTTTGGATGTGTAGGCCGAATCAAGTAAAGCTGTTGCTGGGAAGTCCAAAGCCGGTGCAGGGGCAGCCTCAATCTCCGAGACAGAACGTTTGAGATTAGATATGAAGAGCCAGGTCCCTGAAAGTAGGATATCTTCCATGTGGGCTGATGTATCTGATACCAACGTCGGTGCCTGGCGCTATGAGGAGTTTAAGCAAAGAACGGCTGAGAAGGACCAGTCAGCCTTGAGACAAGGAATGATGAACTCGGGATTGGTGCATGTGGCAGGGTTCCCTCCAGCGGTTCAGTGCTACGAATTGATTCTCGTGTGTGCCCAACAATACGTTTTTGATACACAGATGGTGGTCAGCACTGAGGGACGAGTCTTGGCCAATTTCAGTCCGGCCTCCATTGCCCGGGCCTTCAGCATGCCGGATCTCCCCTCGGTCTGTGCTCTAAACATTGACAGTTCCCGAACATACTATGAGAATGAGCCAGTTAAGGCTCAGCAGATCATCAACTCATGGCTGGAGAAGCCAAAATCTCACCATTCCAAATTGCCTAAACAGTTGCACAGGGTGAAATTCAGGCCGGATATCTATGATGCCATCACACTGTTGAGCAGGGTGGCCGGATTGAGAACTGCCGGAGTATTAGAGAATTGGATGGTCCACGTGATCACCAAGATGAGTCAGGGAACAAATTATCACTGGGCAGGACTCATCAGCGCAGAAATAGATAAACAACTAAGAAATGTCCTGGAGGCAAAGAAGTTCACCATGTCCTCCTACATCATGTATGTGTTGGCCATCTCCTATCCCTACAAAGGACTGACTCCGATGGAAACTATTGGGCAGGATATCATCTATGAAGTCTATCCAGAACTGCACTTAAGACATAAAGATTATAGGAGGGCCAATGATGCATTCACCATGCACATTACCTGGACACTTCAAAATGCAGAGCACATCAGATTATCCGATGGGGCTAAGGGGTTGATCAAGAATTATGGAGCATGGTTTATCCAGTTCCCTACCTTCACATACCTCCGGATTGATGGATGTCCAGTTGCTCCTTACAGGTTGCCCCGGTATCCTACTGACCATTTGGTGCTGCTAGAAGTTGTACGACAAATTTGTGAGTTTGATGCAGTGGTGAAGAGGGAAAAGCATAAGACTAGTTTTGCAGGAGACTTCCCCCTTGGGATCGGTGTGGGAGAAATGTGCCCATCTATCCAATCAGCTCACACTATAGGAGAGGAGTTGGCAGCCTATGGATTCTCTTTCCATTCAAAGAGAATGAACTTTGACATAACCGGAGGGGCACAGAAGAGGGCTACCCAGGAATTTAGGCATAAGGAGGACCTGGAAGACTACTGGGTCAATATCAAGGATGACCTTGATGCGAGGAAGAGGAGGTATTCCCAGCTGCCTGTGGAGGCAATTAGACAATATAATGTGAAGTTGATCCCGGATCAGCTGGATGATGACGAAAAATTGGTTCAAGACCATGTTTAATAGCCCATAAAGGACAGGTCAGTTGCTGACATTGATTGGAGTGAGCCTGAGGTGACAGAGTTGGAGGACTTGATGGCTCCGGTGTTGAGATTCACCTTTTCTTGGATTAAGCATAAAGTCTGGGTATTGGAGAATGTCAATGTGCCCTGCACCTTCGATTTGATGGGGAATCTCAACCCCATGTCCACTTCATAAGAATCCGGGGAGGAGGAGGACCCCAAAGGGAAAACGGCTAAAACCTCGCCATTCAAAATTAAAGTCAGAGATCCCAAGGGAACTGAACCTGCAACGAAGAGGAAACCAATTGGAAAACGCAGGTGGAAGACTCTGACAATTAGCAAGTCCTCGGATGAGGAAGAAGTAGAGAAAGCTGAAGAGGAGGATGCCCCTCCACCGCCTAAGAAAGTTAGAACTGCAAGGGTGGCAAAGAAGAAGGATCAGGCCACTTCAGAGGATGAACCTCCAATTGTTGATGTAGAGAGATCCGGAGGGGAAAAGACTAAAGTATATACCCGTAAATCAAGAACCCCTTCTCCTAAGGATGTTGCACAGCCAAAGGACTCCCCACCAGCATTACCAGTTGAAGAGCAAGATAAGCCTGTTTCTCCTCCACAGAGCATACCAGAACTGGAGAATCTGGATGAACAGGGAATTAGCGGGGAGGCCGAGCAGTTCAAAGAGGGAACACTATACAGTGAAGCGGCCGAGCTTGAGGCAGAAATGGAAGAAAGGCACACTTCTCCCCTGGTACAATACGAGGATTCTCTGGAGAGTGATAAGGGCCGCGGATCACCAGAACCAGAGGAAAACATCCCTGCCAGGACTCCATCACCGGTGCTTCTAGAATTGGGATTTGAGGAGACTGATCAAGGTGAGCGGACTCCGGAGAAAGAAGGTGACAAAGTAACAACTGAGGAGGAGGTCGGGGTGACAGCCGCAGAAGGGGAGAAAGTGACAGAAGACCCGGGAGAAACCCATACGGAAGAAATCTGGACTGACCCTGTAGCTCCGGACTGGCTAGAGAGAGAACTTACAAAGAAGAAACAGGTGATTGTTGAGGACACTCCTCTTGACTGGGATGAAATGTTATCTCAGATAGGCAAAGGGAAGAAGAAGAAGGTTGCAAGGGTGATTTCTCGGGTGGAAAGGGATGAGGTGCATAACCGGGTCGTTCACATCGCCACCCCTGCTGTAGATAAAACAAGAGATGAGGTAACAGGCTAGGATTACAATGTTCAAACTATTAATCTTGGGCCAGCCTCCCTGGAGCAGAATATTGAGGAATTTGAATGGTCGAGTGCTATAATTGTTGACAGACTAAAGAAGGAGACCCAGTCGAAACGAGAACTTAAAAGAGAAAATGAAAGATTGAGGAAATGTCTGGAGGAGGTAATGAAGCCTCTACAGTCTCTCCATCCTTCCTCCTCTACTACTCCAGGATTTCTGCCTAAGGAGACAATCTCCAGAATTGAAAAGATGAAGGCCTCCGCTCAGGCTGCCACAGACTGGTTGATGGGTGTCCAGACATAAGGGGATGAAGCTATCAAAGAGATCCTGTCTGTGGGAAAGGATGCAGTCCGGGAAAAGGAGCTGTTGGAGAGCATCTTGTCTCAGGATAGGAATGACATGGACCTCCTGCTGCAGAAATCAAAGACTATTCTAGGATATGGCAAGGATCAGTTGGGCAAAGATGGAATCCTTCCTTCTGCTAGATTGGATGAACCATGGGAGTGGTTTGAGGCATTGCAGATCAGGCAGGTAGGCCTGAAAAAGATACAAAAATGAAGGAAATCAATTGATGCTGACCTCACTGCAATTTATGATGGTTGCATTGCCTTCTTTGAGGTGATGACAGGGAGAAAGAAAATAGCTCCCAAATATCTGAGCTTAGATCAACTGAAGGAATGGTGGCATGAGGTTTATGCCTCGGAATCTGATGGAGCTGTCACCTCCCATTTGCTTGATGATGCAGCTACCTACTTGGCGGTGATAGACAGGTACATGACCAACATGAAGGACTGGAAGAAAACTGTTGAGCGGTCCAATGAGGGAATTGATTCAATTAAATGCAGACTCAAGGTTTTGCTGTTGCCACCTATTGCTGAGCTGGATGGGATATTCTCGAAGGTCCAGGGGTCACCAGCGCGGAGGAAAGACAAAGGGAGTAGCAGTTAATGCTCTTTTCGAGATTTGTGCTTCCCTATTATTATAGGGCATGCATTGGACCGGACTTCCTTGGGGACTGTGCCTTGGCCGACTTGGATGATGGCATTAAATGTGTGCCTTAGTTTGTTTCCTTGGCCGACCTGTTTTGGCAGTTTTGATTATTTTGTAAAAATGTTTGGCTGGGCCGACATGTTTTGGGGGGAAATTTGATAAATAGGCATTCTTGCCTCATTGTAAGGGTTAGACATTGGTTATAGACATAGCAAGACAGTAATAGAGCAAGAGCTATAGTTAGAGTATTTGAAGTTTCTTGAAGCAAACACTATATTCAGAACAGTTGAATTGTTGCAGCATTTTCTGGTGATTAATACAATTGAGGACATTGTGGTTATTCCTGGTGAAATCCTTTGTGTTATCTCATCTTGCATGGTTCCTTTGTTCTATCTTTTAAATTGCTTGAAGATTTAGGGTTTAATATTCAGAAATAAATTAGTTTGGTTGGATAAATGATGTTTGTGATCTCATATTTGGAATGTTTGTAGCTATCTCAAGTCTATACTCCCAGTAACTATCTGATTGTAGTAGGATGGTAAAGTCAACCTGGACCGTATATTCAAATGTGTTTAAGTTCGGTTGTAGATGCAAGTCTATGATTTGAAAATCTGTATTCCTCAGAAGATTGCACTGTTCTTGTAAGATTGCCTTGTGGGTCGAACAGGAATTGGTTATTTGAGATAGGTCCATTCCAAATATATGTCGTTTGCATTGCTTGTCCTTGTAGTAGTTCAGATTTTATCACTTTCCTTGCATCCCTATCTTTTGCGATTTCTTTGTTATTCGGTTAGATTTAGGATTTTAAGATCATCATATTTTCAGATTTGATAAATTGAAAAGGTACAGTTTGCTTGTAGTAAGGTTCGATTGTGATTACCAGCAATTTCACATTTTATCTGAGTTGTTTTATGCATTGTTATGACCTAACACCCGAGAGACCTTGGGGTGATTTTCAGTAATTTATTGTTGAAGATTACCTTTCAAGAGAGATAGGATATTGTATTTTGTCTGAGTTGTTGCTGTGCAGAAAACACCATCAACAGTTACATGAATTAAAAGTTTCCTTTATGTATTAGCAGGGTACATTCAAAATGTTGAAAGTTTCATCTAGTGTTACCCAAGCTTTATCTAAGACTCCTCTCAAAATATTGTCAACAAGAAAATTCACAATCATATGAATAATAGGATCATTGTTAATGAATAATGAGGTAGTGACTTGAGTGGTTGAGAATCTCATGGCTTGAGAGGGTTTCCAAGGTTCCAAGGGCATAGTGGAAGCTATCTATGATGGATTACATACTAATGACCTATGAAGGGTTTTCATATTTTATAACAGTCATGGGTAAGGTTGTACCATTCATGACAAGGCTATTAATTGTACCATCAAGGGTTCAATATTGTAATGGGAAATGGTTAGGAGGAATTACAACCATAATATATGAATACTTGTCTTCATTTAAACCCTAAACAGTGTAGTGACTAGTGTATATTGTCTCCAAATGATAGTCACCTATATGATGATGAATGATGATTCAAATAATCATATATTCTGACAAAAAAATCCAAAGGGCAGAAGGGTTGTTTTTACACAATCATCAATTATAGCAAATGCAGCCATAGATAAACATTGTCAAGCATATTGTTTGAGAGGCAGTTAGTAGCTTGTCAAGAGGTGGTAAAATAGAGTTGACAATTCCAAACACAAGTTCAAGTGTTCCCTTATGATTGGAGGTATAATTTTATCATTTTGAATGCATAAATAGGAGTAGTTATAATTTCCTATTGAAGATATAATGCTTTGGTAACCTGCTTTCATAGCTTTGTCTTGGTGAATCAAGTGATTGGTTATAAATAGCACTAGCAAACAATTTATGGTTGATGTTGAGGATAGTTTCAGTCCTTATTCAAAACCTTGTAACAGGATGGTCATTGAGGTTGTTGGAAGGCATGTCAAGTGGAAGTCTACAAGTCTATGAGCAAGGATATTAGGTGCATGATTGAAAAAGACATTCAAATCCATGGAAAATCATAGTTCAATCTTGCATGGTTCAGACTTTTGATCTCAGCCTTATAAGGAAAATTTTTGTGTTAAATGGACAAAGACACAAGCTTTGTGTACGTAAAAGTGTTATGTTGCCTTTTATGTGTTTTTTTTTTATCTAGAACATGACAGTGAGACACCTTTAATGAATACATGGAAAGTGTTATTTGTTATCAGATGGTATAGGATTTTTATGCAGACATGGATAGGGTTTTAAATCAGTGGTAGTCACTTGATGGATAGCCTATACACTGCATATTAGAACTTTTTGTTGGTATCAGTATGATGAAAAATGCAATTATTTGCAAGATTGTAATAGGTTTTTGCACTGGATAATAAAATCATTGGATGGTTGCGGTTTGGTGGGTGTAGCCCGGATTGGGTGAACCACGTTAAATTCTTTGTGTTATTATTTATTCTATGTGTGTTCTAGTTTCTCTATTTATTAATTAAATTTGCATTTAATTGTTAGATATTTGTCTTTCTAACCCTAACAAGTGGTATCAGAGTGGGTTGGGTTTTGATTATCGTCTGTAGGAAGGTCTCACGGTTGAGTGGGAGTAATGGCAGACGAGGGTAAGAAGGTTGAGAAGTTTAATGGGCAGAACTATCAATTATGGAAGATGCAGATGGAGGAATATCTCTATCAGAAGGATTTATGGTGGCCATTGGAAGGGAAAACCAAGAAACCCTTAGCAATTTCTGATGAGGACTGGGATATTTTGGATAGAAAGGCTACTGGTAGTATTCCTTTATGCCTAGCACAATTGGTGGCGTTCAATATTACAATAGCAAAGACAACTCAAGAGTTGATGGAAACCCTAGCGAAGTTATATGAAAAGCCTTCCGCTTTGAATAAGGTATTTCTTATGAAGAGTTTATTTAATATGAAAATGGTAGAAGGTGGGTTAGTTACTAATCATTTAAATGAGTTTAATACGGTCACCAGTCAATTAACTTCTATAAAAGTAAACTTTGATGAAGAAGTTAGGGCTCTTTTGATTATGTGTTCTTTGCCTGAAAGCTGAAATAGCTTGGTAATGGTTGTTAGCAATTTTGTTTCTGGTTTGAATACATTGAAATTTGATGATGTTGTTGGTGTTATTTTGAGCGAGGAAATTTGTAGGAAAAGCTTAGGTGGAACATTCACATCAGGAAGTGTTTTGAATGCAGAATGCAGGGGTAGAAAAAAGGAGAGAGGAAACAATTTTGGAAATCATGGGAAGTCACGAGGAAAATCAAAGGACATAAGGTTCCAATCTAGAGACAAGAGGGATTGTTGGTACTATGGTAAGCCGGGTCATTTAAAGAAAGATTGTTGGTCTTGAAAAAATAAAGACAGAGACAAAATGGCAGTAAAGAGAAAAATGTGGTAAGTAATAAATCTGATTAGGATGCTTTGATTCTTTCCCTTGATAATGCTGATGATTCTTGGGTGTTAGATTTAGGGGCTTCATTTCATGCTACCCCCCATAGAAGTTATTTTCTTGATTATGTCCAAGGGGATTTTGGGCTGGTTTATTTAGGAGATAACGAACCCTGTCATATTGTTGGAAAGGGAAGAATCAAGATTAAGTTGCAGAATGGGAATCATTGGCTACTACATGAGGTAAGGCATGGTCCAAAGTTAAGCAGAAATTTAATTTCAGCGGGGCAACCAGATGATGAAGGTTGTGTTGTTATATTTAGTGATAAAAATTGGAAGGTCACAAAGGGTGCCTTAGTGGTAGAAAAAGGTGTGAAAGTAGGCACCTTATATCTTTGTATAGTTCATATTGTTCCTTCTACTTTAATTATTACAGAAAAAGGTCAATGTTCAAGAACAATTGTTGCAATTCAGCAGGTGGAAGATCATACAATTGTTGTGGACTCTGAATCAACACTGTGGCATAATAGACTTGGGCATATGAGTGAAAAAGGTATGAAATTACTTCATTCAAATAATGTTTTATCGGGTCTAAAATGTGTTAATATGGATTTCTGTGAAATTTGTGTGTATGGAAAATAAAAGAGAGTAAGTTTTCTCAAGGATGGGAAGCAAAAGAAAGATGAGAAATTGGAGCTTGTGCATACGGATGTATGGGGACCAGCTCAGGTATCTTCTCTTAGTGGCTCTTAGTATTATGTTACATTCATTGATGATGCAACTAGGAAGGTATGGATTTATTTCCTTAGGCAGAAATCTGATGTATTTGAAACTTTTAAAAAATGGAGAAGCTTGGTTGAGAATGAGACAGGTAAAAAGCTAAAATGTCTCAGATCTGATAATGGTGGTGAGTATTGCAGCAAAGATTTTGAAGATTATTGTTTCTCTAATAGTATTTGTAGGCAGAAAACGGTTCCAAGGATTCATCAGGAAAATGGAGTGGCTAAGTGCATGAATAGAACAATAATGGAGTGTACAAGGACTATGAGATTGCATGTTGGGTTGCCTTTAAAAATGTGGGCAGAGATTGTAAACACTATTGTTTATTTAATTAATAGAGATCCCTCTAATCCTTTGGATTGTGGTATTCCAGAGGAAGCATGGAAAGGTAAGAAGGTGAGTTATTCTTTTCTCAAAACCTTCGGTTGTGAAGCATTTTCACATGTAGATTCTGAAAATAGAACCAAGCTTGATGCAAAATCAAAGAAATGTATATTTGTTGGATATGGCATTGATGAATTTGGTTATAGGCTTTGGGATTTTGAAAATCAAAAACTTTTGAGAAGTAGGGATGTCATATTCAATGAGAAAGTGTTGTACAAAGATCTATTCTTGCAACATGAGAAGAAAGAAAATGATTATGTAGTGTTGGATGATATTCCAAACAATGATGTTTCAGTGGTTCCTCATGCTCTGCAACAACAACAACAAATACCACTAACACCTGTGAATATTAGACGATCTTCAAGGATAAGTAGACCTACAGAAGTATTATCTCCCTCTTTGAATACTATTTTGTTAACTGATGCTGGTGAACCAGAATATTATGATGAAGTTATGCAGGTGGATACCAAGGTTCAATGGGAGCATGGAATGGAAGAAGAAATGGACTCCTTGTTGAAAAATTAGACTTGGGAATTATGCAAGTTGCCTGCAGGTAAAAAGGCTTTACCAAAAAAATGGGTTTATAGGCTGAAAGAGGGGGATGGAGATAAGAAGAGATTTAAAGCCAGATTAGTTGTAAAGGGATTTGCACAGAAAAAGGGTATTGATTTTGATGAGATTTTTTCTCCAGTTGTTAAAATGACTTCTATTCGTATTGTTTTAAATATTGTGGTTGCTGAAGATTTGCATTTAGAAAAGCTTGATGTTAAAACAACCTTTCTCCATGGTGATTTGGAAGAGGAAATATATATAGAACAACCACAAGGATTTGAGGTCAAAGGCAAAGAGAAACTAGTGTGCAGATTGAAGAAAATTTTATATGGCTTGAAGCAAGCACCTCAGCAATGGTACCTGAAATTTGATAGTTTTATGGCTGAGCAAGGCTACAACAGGTGTAATTTTGACCATTGTGTTTATTTTAAGAGGTTGGATAATGACAGCTACATTATTTTATGTTTATATGTTGATGACATGCTTGTAGCAGGGTCTAACATAGATCACATAAGTGAGCTAAAACAACAGTTAGCAAGATCTATTGCTATGAAGGATTTGGGGGAAACAAAACAAATCCTTGGTATGAAAATTTGTAAATATAGGAAAAACAGAAAAAGAAAAAAATTATCTCAGACTGATTATGTTGAAAAGGTGTTGTAGAGATTTCATATGGAGAATGCAAAAGCTGTCAGCACACCTTTTCCTAGTCATGTTAAATTGACTAAGGATATGTGTCCAAAGACACAAGAGGAGGAAGAAAAAATGTCCAAGGTACCATATGCTTCAACTATAGGTAGTTTAATGTACGCCATGGTATGCACGAGACCAGATATTGCACATGTCGTAGGAGTTGTTAGCAGGTATTTGAGTCATCCCGGAGTTGAGCATTGGAATGCGGTAAAATGGATTCTCAGGTACTTGAGAGGTACCTCCAATAAATGTTTATGTTTTGGGGGATCTAATACTAATTTAAAAGGCTATGTTGACTAAGATTTGGCAGGGGATATAGATACCAGGCGGAGTACCACAGGTTATGTATTTACAGTTGGTGGGACAGCAGTGAGTTGGATTTCTCGATTGCAAAAGGTGGTTGCTTTATCCACCACAGAGGCAAAGTATGTTGCTGCAACAAAGGTGGAAAAGGAGATGATATGGCTACAATTTTTCATGGATGAGGTGGAAAAACAACAGGATAGAAATTACTTGTTTACAGATAGCCAAAGTGTTATACATCTTGCAAATAATTCTTCCTTTCATTCTAAAACAAAACACATACAGTTGAGATATCATTTCATTCAGTCAGTGTTGGAGGATGGACAGGTCAAATTGGACAAGATACATATAGATGCCAATCCAGCGGATATGTTTACAAAGGTAGTGACAAGGGAGAAGTTGAGCTCCTCTTTAGCTTCGGTTTTCCTTCAAGGTTGAATTCAAGTATAACAGAGCAGCATATTCCAAGATACTTATTTTCAGTGGGAGTTGTAAGTGCAGCAGTGTCATCCAGGATTAGTCTCCAAGTGGGAGATTGTGTTGGTGTGGAGCCTAATCAGTCTGCAAGTGGGAGATTGTTGGTATGTGGCGACTAATCATGAAAAAAGAAAAAAAACTGACTTTGCAGAACCCTAATTTGGAAGCTTCTAAGCTTGTTAAAAAGGGGTTCATATGCAGTTACAGTATGATGAAAAACACAATTATTCACAAGATTGTAACAGCTTTTTGCACTGGATAATAAAATCATTGGATGGTTGCGGTTTGGTGGATGTAGCCCAGATTGGGTGAACCACATTAAATTCTCTGTGTTATAATTTATTCTATGTGTGTTTTGGTTTCTCTGTTTATTAATTAAATCTACATTTAATTCTTAGATATTTTCCTTTCTAACCCTAACACTTTTGGTGTGCCAGTGGTCCTTGAGTTAACAAGTGGATTTTTTAGTATTTTGGCTCATTTGAATATGAATCATTTAATATTTGTATGGAGTAGAAGCTAAAGGTTATGTCTTTTGTGTATGCTTCAATATTAGAGTGCATATGAATATAAGATGGTGTTTTCAAAGAGTGACAGTATACAAAAAGAGGAAACTGTGACAATATATTTAGGCACTTCTATCTACAAAGACTTGGAGATAGCAGAATACATGGATGAATAGGTAGTCAAAGTGGTTACTGTGAAATGCAATGTAGACATGATCTTACGCATAGGGTGGAAAAGGTGTTAAATATAATAAATATGGTGTCAATCTCCCTATTGAAAGTGCAACACAATGAAAAGGGTAATGAGTACACTGCCAAAGAGGACAATGAGTTGGGGAAGATTTAGGAAATCCCTATAATAACAATGGATTTTGCATCTTGAGGCACAATATGGATAAAATACAATGCTCTTACAGTGAATGTAGCTTCAATTCATGGGATATTTTACAAATAAGAGCAATCTTATTCAACAGTATTCATTTTAACAAGTGACAATAGTTTAAAGTGACTTTGCTAAGAGAATGTAACTGTTGGCTATGAATATACACTTCAAAGAACTAAGAGGGAGATGTAGAAGCTAATTATCAGTGACAATAAAGAGCACAAAAGTAGTAGGGTTATAAAGATAGTGATCAAGGAGGACAAACTCAAGTGCAATTTTTGCATAGGTGGCAGTCAAGTCTCAAATGTACAATATGTTCTTGTATAAGAGCAAATTTGTACCCCTTGTGTAAATTCCCATTTTGCATCCCCTCACCTTAGAAAATCAAACCCGAAGGTGAAATTCCACATCACCTGCCTACCTTCCATCCACTTCACATTTGTCTTGTGTGTCGGTGGGGGAATATTTGTCAAGGACGTGACCACGGTGCATGGATGTCTGTGTGGCGCATTGTCGTCCCTGACAGATTCTTGCTTCTGGTGTTTGTAGGGACATTATTCTCTCCATTTTGCATGAAGCGTAACGCCTTTGTGTCAACCATCAGGCCTGAAATGGCTCTTTCCTTCCTAATCTTCATTCAAATGCATACTTTTTACTATCTCTTAATCCTCTTCATCCTCTTAGAACTTCTTGATCTTTTGAGCAATCTATCACATTCTCTTGACCATTTTTCACCACTCCATTGAGCATTGCAATAGCTTGTTACTCCATCAACTTCATCTTTGTACGTGTTGCTCTACCATAGAAGCTACGAGTTTGGAGTCTTGTGAGACCTCCCTTTGTCACCGTTGTGGCCTTCTCAACTTTTCCAAGCTCGTTACCTTACATTATCCCTTCATTGTCCTTGAGTGCCTTTGGGTGGAGGTGGAATGCTTCACTTCCCTTTTTGTTTTGGTTTGATGGAGTAGCATTGTATCTTTTGTAGTGTTCAATACTTTCCTTTCTTCTTTCCTTTATCACATTTTCTACTTCGTGGCTTTTCTAGTTGTCTGTGGAGGTGCAAACACCAAAGCAAGGGTTTGACTGAGGCAAACCCCTATACAACCCAACATTTTTCCCTCTCTTGCTTGTATGTAGGTGAACATGTGTGTGGAGCTCACTAGAAAACTATAGCTTTAGTGAGTTCATATTCATCACCCTTTTCTTCATCTATCTTCTTTATCATTTATGTAGCTACTTTTCGTACTTCATTATTCTATTTATTTCGTTAAAATTAATCAGCTAGGCAATTAGTAGGTTTTTTTGCTTTCCATACTGTATTTCATGTTTTCTGGCTATACGGATGCCAGCGCACCAAAGAGATGCTAGCATGTCACACTATCATCCTAGACCTGTGCTGCCATCCTCGAATAGAGAGTGGTCTGAGGTGCAGTTTGGACTCCAGAAATTGGCTCGTCTAGCCTCATTTTGACTTTCGGATCTATAGAGTGATAGAAGCACTTGATAGTGCTCTTCATTCTTGATTCTCATTCTAAACACTTCTTAGCCTGAGGTAAGATAGGGCATCCCTCTGCTCTTGGCTCTCTATGGCCTAGAGCCTTGGTGTGGTTGGTCCCCTTACCTTACATTTTTGGTGAACCTGACTTGAACGACGTGTATCCATTTGCTGGTGTTGATACTTTTTCCCCATGCCTGGTGACTATTGTAAACCTGAGTGTTGTGAAGGTTTATGAGCATCACAACCCATTCCATGACTTCTAGGTTCGTTGTTAGGAGAAGTGTGTGATGCCTACCTATGGAAAAGATGAAGGTCACTTCTAGTTTCACCTCCAGTTTTTCCACTGGTATTGCTACTAACTTTACCACTGGTTTTCCTACAAGTTTTATCAACGAGATGGATTTCATAGACCAGACCACTCATTCTCCTACCCCTCCAGTATCCCTTATGGCTTCGTCTGTGGATGAGGAAGATGATGTGCATATTCCTGCATAAAGCTTTCTGGCATTGGATAACAGATTGGTAGACCTTGTGAATCATTTCCCAAGAGCACCGAATATGGTGAGATCCGCTAGACTTGCAAGTGAGGTGAGATTATCTATTGGGGAAGGATTGGACAGGCATGGATTTTTTACATGGCCTTACCAATCTAACCGAAGCTTATATCCCCTCATATTAGACTAGATCGAGTACCACCTGAGGGGAGGTGCTCAATGCCTATGAAAGACAAATAGGCATCCTGATGCCTACCACATATGTATGTATGGACAAAGCAGGCCCTTTGATTAGTGTTTCTTCTACTTCTCAAAAGCCTAACACTGTCAAGGCAAGTAGAATACCACTTGGTTTCAACTTCACCCCTCCTACTACCCCTAGTGGTGGTGGCTCCGATGGGATGAGTGGTAGCGGATTTGGTAGCGGAGGTGGCACTAGTGGAGGCGGTACTGGTGGAGGCCATGGGGGTGGCTTCAGTAGCGGAATTGGCTCTAGTGCCTCGATGCCCTACTAGTGGTGGTGGCTCCGAACGTGGCTCCAGAGGTGATTCTAGTAGTGGTCGTTTTGGAGGTTCCACTAAGCCTTTGTCATCCTCTAACCCTATTCTAAATGATCTTCTTCAAAACATGATTCGAATACAAAACTAGTTGGTGAACCTTTCCTGAGCCTTTTCCCAACCTATTTTTCAACCTTCTTTTTGACATAGTCCATTATGGGTGGTGATTTTGGGCGCTCCTTTCCCTCAGGGAATGGAGATTCCAAAGTTTTAAAAGTATGGTGGTAGAGGGGATCCATAGACACATGTGTTAGCTTTCAATTCCATATGTACGGATTTCTTTCATCATGATGCTTCGATGGCAAAACTCTTCCCAAAATCTCTTAAAGAAACAACACTCAAGTGGTACTGTTCCTTGCCCAATAATTCTATATTCTCATTTGATCAACTTGTCAATCAGTTTCTCCATCAATTCTAGGCTAACATCGGTCTGAAGGTGACCTTCTTGGATCTCATCTGATGTAAGTAAGAGGATAACGAGAAGATAACTAAATTTATAGTGCGATACCAAGCACTCTTCACATATCTTGTACCTGCTACCTAATTCTAATGTGCAAAAGGTGTTCATAGGCAACCTACAGTGAGCCTGGTAGGAAAATTTTTCCTGATGAAATAACCTTCTTTTGTGCATCTGTGTCGATTTGCGGAAGTATCAACAAACAGTGGTTCAATTCAAGGGATCTTCCTCACCTCCCATTCAAAAGGGAAATCTATTGTGTCCATCTCAGGAAAAGGAAAGGGTGTTGTGAATGTAGTTTCCATGACTAACGATCACAACCTCAGACACAACAGGAAGTTTATAAAGTTAGCAGAATCTTATTCTTCCATTTTGTAAAAGTTATTGAAGGATAAGATCATAACCTTGGAAAAACCCTGACCTATAAAGGAACCTTATCCTGATTGGTATGATGTGAATGATTTTTTCTAGTACCATCATGTCAACGGGCATGATATCGATCATTGTATATGACTACATCATGAAATATAGGACCGCATTGATGACAATACCATTCATCTCGATGGGACGAAACAAATTACAAATAAATCGATAGTGAAGGCCAATAGTGAGTTACATATTTACACGGACCCATTTCTGCCTCATTTTGTGAACTTGATTATTGGACCCTTCGATGCTTCTCCTCAACCCTCGGCGTACGTCAACATGGTCTCAGTTCCTCCTCCCCTACAGCCTGCGACTGGCTCACCAAATGTGACATTCACCTCACAGGAATTTCCCTTGAATAATAAGCTCTCTCCTATACATTCCTACTCACCTCAATGGGAACATTGTGACAAGAGTCCTAATTGACCCAGCGAGTCAGGTGAATTTTATCACGGGGGAGACATTATGGCTAAATTCATTACAAAGGGAGGAATATGAAGAAATTAACAAAGTCTACCATACATACGCATGACGGCCTCTCTCTGAAGCCATATGGCTCCATAACCCTTTTCATCCTAGTTTACCTAGGGCTGTGGATACAACCTTTGATGTTATTCTAAAATATGATATGTTCAGGGTGAAGTTGGGTATTCTATGGCTAGCTTCTATGAATGGAATCACTTTCATTATTCACAAATATTTAAAGTTCTCCCACGAAGGTGTTGTGCACGTTGTGCATGACACTAGGAATCAGCCATTGGTGTCCCATGGGGGTTACTCATTGGATCATTTTTGGTCCACCCCAATTGGTCGGCTTCCCCCTAGAACAGACCTGCTTTACCAAGACTACGTAAAGTATAAAACTAGGGCCAAGGGATAGCCGAAAGTGACCCCTCCGGTAGTGCAGTAGCACGCTGCCTCCTCCTCTCAAAAGGAAAAGCAGAGACTTGTCCATCCTTAGGGTGCTGCTTCTACCTCCCTTTCTGAAGAGGGGTTTTGGATGACTACTCTTGGATTTTGCATAAGAAGTATGATGGTGTCCGCTTGGCGTAAAGCCAAGATTTGGATATCGAACCTTCCTACTATGCATCCTGGACCCTGGCCCTACCTGTATGGTAGAAGGAAGGGTCCTCATAGGGAATCCTCTATGTCTCGGCTTCTGCAACCTCCTACCACTCCTGCTCCTAAGGCAGTGAATGGGAAGAGGCATGTCGCCAAGGCATTAGAGCCAACTCCCCCCACTGTTGCTCCAACCTCCTCTTAGTCTCTCCCTCCTGCTCCCATCTAGGAGTCTCTCCCTCCATCAAAAACAACTATGATGGACACTCTGATGGCCAAGCAAGATCCTTCTATCCCATCTCAGCTCCTAGCCTCTAGTTCCCGAAGTCATAAAAATAGCTTTGCACATGAGCACAAGCGTAGGTGAAAGGCTTTGGCTATTGAGCAAGTTGTTTTACAGAGGAAGGAAGGGGAGTCGACCGCTCCTATTTCAGGGCCTACTATTGTGTCCTCCTCTCCCATTCTCTCTACTTTGGTTCAATTAGCCTCAGTTTTGCTTCCATCTCCCACTGCAAGCGTAAACACCCTTGACCCTAAAAATGTGCAAGTGTTTATTGCGCCTTCGGTCGAGCCCCCTCTCTTGATGTCCCTCTTAGACATCCCACCTTTTTCAAAGCCTATGGACATGTCGAACACCTCGATGTCATCCATAGGGAACTCACATCCTCTGAAAAAGAGGAAGGTGGAGGATGGCCTCACTAGCAATAGGGGGAAAAAGAGGAGTCCACCCTCTTCAAAGGGTGGTTCTACATTAGCATGCGTCGTCCTTCTGATGAAGGAAGCTCCAACGTCCCCTGAGTTTGTCACTGCTCCTGAGTCACTCGATAAGCCTAGCAGTGAATCTCGAGCACTGCCTCCCTCATCTGTTGAGGTAAAACATGGCACTCCCATGAAGTGCATGTTTAACTCTTTAGATGAGGTCTCAACCGTGTCAGTGATCTTTACGAAGTCGTTGACCTTTTCTCCACAAGAACCGAGTGTAAAAGACCTTGTGGGGCCTTCTTCCTTGGCTCTTGTTGTGGAGGGTCGGAGGGTACTAGGGAAAAATTTAGTGGTGAATCTTCACCAATTGGCGAATTCTAGAAATCAGCCAAGTCAAAATTGGTGAATTATTCGCACCCAACAGGGTGTCTAAATTGCCCAAATTTTACGACTATCAGTCCAATGCATGTCCATTTGCCAGCGATCTTTTTTATGAGGCATATTTAAGCAACAAATTCACCATAAAAAACTATGCATTTCAAATGGACCGACTAATATTTTCACCTGGAATCCTAGAAGCATGTAATAAAACACCTACATATTCGCCAATACTATTAAAACAACATTGTATCAAGACCCATTTTTCCAATTAAAATTTACAATTTTTTTCTTGTGAAGACCCATTTCGCCAATTAAATTTTATAAATAGTTGCTTATGAGGACCTATTTCTCCAATAACATTTAAAAATAATTACATTTGAGGACACATTTCGCATTGAAAATTACAATGTATTGTTGTATAAGCATGCGGGATTCGCCAAATTTTTAATATACCATTTAAAAATCCCATGGAATTCGCCAAATATGGATTGATATAAATACAATCAAAAGTTTCATTTATTCTTACACATTTTTTTTAGTTCTGAGGTTCTACTTCTCAATTCAGAAGTCAACAAAAGCCAAAAACGTAGACTTAAAGGTGAGTGATCATTTCTTCATAGTGTTATAATAATAATTTTTCTTTATCTCTTTTCCATTTTTGATTTAGTCTTAAATATGATATTGAGTAGGGAATGGGATCTATATTCTTTGTTTTTTTTAAACAAGAAGACATTTTTTCCAGTTTTTGTTCGAAGTGAGAGATCAATATGTCGAGCGACATGAGCAGCAAGGGTAAGGCTCCTGCCGCTCCTCAAACTCCTACCACTCCTTAAGGTGGTGAAGAGACTCTTGCCACTCCTCAGGCTCCTCAGGGTGGTGAAGAGACTAGGAGGCCATCAAAATGCCAAAAAATTAGACGTACCATACAATCTTACTTTGGAATTTCCAAAGCTTCTAATCCATTAGGTCAAGATGGAGCTACATCATCAACTCTTCCACCAAATATTGGTAGCATTCACATTACCTCACCGCCACCGGAAGGTCAAGTTGATATTGTCATTGAGTTAAATCAAAATGTATCAAATGAGGATGGGAATACCACAAAAGATGTTCCAAGGGAAACCTTGGGCCTAGTTATCGAGAATGATATAATTGACTTGGATGAGGATGATGATGTTGGTAGTAAGAAAAGAAGAAACAAATAAAAAATGAGGCATGAGTGGGAAATGACAAGGAATTTTCAACTTGGTTGGTTGTCAAAGTACCCATTCATTGTACCAGTGGGGATTGACAATGCAAACGATATTGAAAAGAAAACATTGGCCAAATGTATGATTTGTAGTTGGAAATGTGGAAGAGCCAAGATGTTGCAACTAAATATTGACACTATAGAAAATCATATCGGTAAATTTTATGAAAAAAATATCATAGATGGAAAGGAACAATCAGCCGTACGATGGAAATCAAAGGAAGAATTTCTTCATGTTAGGTATGATGTGGATTATGAAGAGCATGAAAAAATAATGTCGAACATTGTTGCATGTA
>VDFB02193867.1:73565735-73831706 GCA_007258455.2 Sequoia sempervirens | reverse complement strand
GAGCAATGCTATGAGAAAAATAGAGGTATCTCTGTCGGGGCTATGGATGCCTGACTGGCAGCGGAGCAATGCCCGAGATATCATTGCACAAAAGGAAATAAACTCATGTAGCTAAAATCCTACACATTGTTGTCCGAAAGATGAGGAAAACTTCAGGAGAGAATGTTGCACAATCAAGCACACACATTGATTCAGGGGTAGCCATTGATTGACTTACATTTGAGATTCTAGCTCTACCTTGTTTTGTTATAACTGACCCAACTAGAGTTGTGATGATTATGAACCAGGAGTTCTGGGTAGCTAAATCCTTCAGATTCTTGAAAATGGTTAAACCATTTTTCCAACCGAGTTGCCATTTGTTATGCCTTGCATAACCAACCGACTTTGATCTGGATCAAAATGGGCCCTCCTTTCTTTTCTTTTTTGTCTTTTTCTTTTTTGCCTTTGGTTTTTTGCCTTAGGTGTTTTCCTTTCAAAGTTTTGTTGGAGGTGGAACTGGGACCAATACCGGACTTGGAAATTCCTTCTATGTTTTGGTCTTGTTTCGTCCCTGGTTCCGGTTCTGACTGTTCTTTTCCTTCCTCCTTCATTCTTTGCCAGAGTCAAGTTCGGGACCAACTTGAAATGTTGAACTTTCTCAAGATCCCTCGTTTGAGCCCCATCCTAGGTCCGACCCCGCCTTTTCTTCCCTCTTCGTTGGTCTTTGTCGGTAAGTGTCCTTTGCCTTAAATTTCTTTTCGGCCTTGGGCATTTTCATTTTCTTGTTGGTGGACCCAAAATCAAAATTGGGGCCGAACCCGGGAACTTCCTCAAAGTTCCTGGTTCAGATTTAGTGCCGATCCTGGTTCTGCATTTTTTGGTTCTTTCACTTTTGGTTTCCTCTAATTTGGCCATGGGGTTTTCCTTCCCCTTCCCCTTTCTCTTTCTTTCTATTCCTCTTTTCAGGTGACGTCAGAGGCAGGTTCAGAACGGAGTCCGAGCCCAAAACTTGGAGATTTCCTCAAGGTATCTGCTTCAGATTTGGTTCCGACCCTGGTTCCGTCTGTCATTTCGCTCTAGCTCCGCCGGTGTTTTGATTGCCATCCTTTTATGTTTTGCGTTTCTTCATGGAAGTGGGGTCAGTTTGCGGTGTGAACTTGGAAATGTTGGTTGTTTCCTTGGCTTGTTCCCGCCTCGACTCCAATCTTGGTTCCGGATTTCGTTTGGCCCCGCGCCCACCAGTTTTGAAGACGGGGGGATGTCGTTTCTGGGTCATGTTTTGTTCCGATCCCAGTTCCACTGGGACTTGTTTAATTTTGCTTCCCGGTCCCGTGTTGGCTCTGCCTCTGCCAGAGTTAAGTTTCTTTTGGTAAAAAGTATGATATTAATGTATTGTTCTAACGAAGACCTTGTTTTGCAGGATCAAGTCGTGGGCATGAGGATATTTCTTAAGGATCTTGACGAAAGGTCTTGCCGACCGCCTTTAGATGGGTTCTTATATCACCATAAGGTTCTCTTCCCACCAAGCAGTCTCAACGAGATCTTCAGGTCTCACCGATGGGCGGAAAAGGGTATTCACTGTCGGCAGAATGTTCTCTCTTCACCGGGATGTCTTGGCAAACCCCTAATGTCTCGCCGACTGAGTAAAAGGCCTCGATATGTTTGCCTTCAGCGGGAGTCATGTTGAAACAAAAACATGAACTTGCGCGAGAGGGTCAACAAAGGATGTCGGGGAGACTCCAAAGAAGACAAGGGTTTCGCCATGTGGTCTCAGCGACTGTCTCGTGTATTATCGATAGCGGCGAATCCTCCAATGAAGGAACATATCATTGTAGCTCTTAGCGCCCACCATGACATCTTGCCAAAGGTGGATGTCCTGCCGACAGAAGGAGAGGGCCACCGAAAGAAATGATAGCTCGTCGAGAAAACAAAGGGTCGCTATAACGTCTCCCCGACCACGGAAGGTCATGCCGACAACAAGGAGCGGCTCGGTAAGAAAAGAGCCATTTAGGGTAAGGTCTCCCTAAGACCATGAAGTCTCCCCAACAGAAAACAAAGCTCGCCCAAGGAGTTTGGCATCATCGTAACTCTTACCGATATAGAATGGGCCCGCCAAATGAAGAAGGCATCGGTATGACTCGGACGATCTTGCCAGGAGATTGGGCCGATAGTGTGGGGTCTCCCTGAAGTGAAATGGGCTCTCGATGAAAGGACACGCCTTCAGCATGGCTTCTTAGCGGAGGAGGTCGGTCTCTCCAATAGACTCGTAGAAGGATAGATCTAGATGAGAAGAGGGCCGAGGAAGAAGATAAAGCTGTGAAAAAGGGGACAGCTGGTATCTACTGACAGAGGTATCTCGACATTAATGGCGATATTTTAGGGCACTCAAAGCAGCTCCGCTGGAGATTCAAAATGGACATGAAGACTAGAAATAAGTGCGGTACCTGCAAAAGATCTACAAAATGCCTCAGAAGACAGTCTTCACCGACATAGACAGCAAGGATTCGAGTTTAATGTAGAACCAACTTTCTGCAAAAGATCTGGACGCTGACCCTCTTGCAACTGACTCCCCCGAGTGTAGATATTTTGTAAACCCTAAAGTATGGGACAGCGCATTATTTTTGATATATTCTGTATATAAGGCATTCTTGCCTCTTGGTAAAAAGGAGAAAGTAGTAAACAAAGAACTTCTGGTTAGTAGTTACTAGAATAGGAATAGAGGGGATAGAAGTTGATCCCGATTCTTTGTAATAGGAGCTTCTTTTGTCTTCTTGGAGTAGGAGTTAGATTCAGAATAGACTCTAATGTATCTTTCAGTTTTGTTAGTGTAAATGGGAACAATTTGAAATCATAGATTTTCTGTACACTGGTGATTGTGCCAGCTTTGTAAATGTTGCTTATTTGTTTCACTAATAGTAGAAGCAACCAGATTAAAATCTATTTCATGTTGTGTTTCAGAATGGTGTTTGTCTTGAATTAATCATTTGATTTGTGAAGCTTTCAAGGAATGAAGTTTGGTTTTATGTTTTATTTGAATGGTAACTTGCAATCTGCTATTGAAATCAGCACTATGAATGGACGAAGCTGTGTGTTAGTCACAAGTTGACTTTGTTCTGCAGTTTTAGATAGGAATCCCTTGGAAGGTGACAGGTCTGGTTAGTTCGGATGAAGTGTCATTATTTTCTGTTGCAAAGCCCTAATCCCTCTTTTTACATTTATTTAAAACCCCAGTTAGCATAGGTTTTAAGTTTATGTCCCCCCCCATAACAATCCAAAAGCTCACACCAGCAAGCCCCTTGAATATTACTGTTACATTGACCACTGAGGGACATCAGCACAGTTGAGACCCAACTACAAGGACCTTGGGAGCTAAGGAATCCATGTGTTTCCTTTCTCTTTCAAGAGAAACAGAGTAGCAGTATTTTGTTTGCAATGTTGCTATGCCAAAACTGCCATCAACAGGTCCTACATCACCTATAGGGACATCCATGGGAAATACACGAGTTGGTCATGTCACTGACCACCACTCTTCATGTTCATTTGTGCTGCCAACATCATTAGCGTTGGTGGCTGGTGGCTGATCATGATCTGAATCATCGAAATCACTCTTACGAACATGATCTATAGTGAGCCAAATGGTATCACTTGGCATCCGATCACTCCTTAGTAATCACCTAATAAAGGGACACACCCTCGGTCGTGTCTCACCTACCCAAACTATCACATGACTTGGCCATAATAGAATGGATGTACAACATAGTCATGTTTCCCAACCAAAAATATTTCCATCTTCATCCTCCTTAGCTATCTTATGAGATCTGGCCACTATAGTGTGAGTAGATAAGGTCTCCATAGGATCTCATCCTCCTCTAGTCGGTCAAATCTCACTCTCCAAAAATGTAGATCTTCATACTGCCACAAGCATCAGAGAGGATAGTTGTAGGCTCGTGGATATCCTATGGCTATAGCACATGGGAACTTGAAAAGCCTGGTGCATGTAATATACTTGAGGAAACACACTTGCAAAAGCATGTGGTGCACCATACTTTCAATCTCTTGGATAAAAAATTGGCCAAGATCATAATAGAGATGTGCTAAGATGTAGCATCCCTAAGCATAAATTGTTCTATTCTTTGCCATCCTGCGAATCAAGTGTACCAATCCTCCACCTAGGTGTGATGCTTGTCTATTAGGATTGAGAACAAGATCCATTGTATGCATCATATTCCATTTCATAATGGGGGCTTATGAATATAGAAGCATAGGAGGCTCGATTCATGCTCTAATGTGCTCATCATGAATAGGCCCACCCAAGCAATACTGCATTATCTTCCTTCTTGTGAAATGACCGCCCCCTCAAGAATATACCCTCTCTCCCTGAATGGGAAGTCAGAGAATATAGTGTACATCCTTTAGGGTGATGGTCATCTCCTCGGTCGAAAGGTGAAATGTACATGTGTCGGTGTCCTGGCGCTCACATAGAGCCATTAGCAGGGTGTCATGGTATCTCATAGGTAGCATTAGATATGCCGAATAGATGCTTACTGCCTACAGATGTTGTCTCTGCTACTAACAGTGCTGGGGCTAAATCTCTAAGAAAGCTAATCTGTCTCCCTCCTAGCCACTGTCATGACCAGGCTGGAACCTATCAAATGCACAACAATATGCTCTAAATTTTTTTCTAATATCTTCCATTTTTACATTATTCATCATGCAAGTGTGCTAAAGTATCTCTATTGTGCTTTCCTAAAGGTCCTAGACACTTTAGAACCCTTTTGGGACACTTCGCAAAGAAATGGGACACTTTACGAACAAAAGGGAGACTTTGTGAAAAAAGGGCACACTTTGCAAAAAAAAATTCCAAGACCATAAATTAACCTATCCATGCACTAAAAATCATTAAATAATTGCAAAATCACTAGGAAAAACCTACAAAATTGACTCACCTCATGGTACAGCTTGTTGCGTTCCACCTGCTCTCGAAGCTCATCCAGTTGCGAAGACGTGTAATACCAACTACTTGGCATCTTCTCGTCTCACTCATCACTCTCAAGCTGCAAGAAGGTAAAATGAAATAGTAAGTTACAAGTTACTCTGCTTTACCTCTTTTCACCTATTTTCATTACTTTTACTCTTGTGCAATAAAATAGGGTTATTTTCTTATAAGAGTTCAATAAAGTACCTTTTCTTCAAAACAACATAACGGGAGCTAGGAAATTCTATTTTTGACACTGTTTGATGCGTTGGAATCATGATTCCACAACTAAAATCACCAATTATCTATAATTATGTGGCATGGTACTAAGAATTTCCCTACAATATCATGTTCTTTATTTGGCGTGGCTAGATTACTACCTTGATTCCACCTCTGTAAAGTAAGCAGAATCAAGGGGGGCATACATCTACCCTCGAATTGTATTCCTAGGAGTTAGATAAGAGTATTTTTGGATAATTAATGAATTTGAATTGTAGGATGTGGTTCCTAATGTTGTGGTTTTGTAGATAACTACACTGGGGGCTTCATTCTCCCGTCTTTTGAATGAGTATCCTTTGATGCAATAAAGTGCACTATTTAGAGTCCTTTAGCTTATATATGCACATAGAGTCATATATGCAGTAAAGTGGGGGTTAAATGTGGTGTAGAAAATTGGAAAATCTTGAGAAAAGAGACAATTTCATGCTTAATTTAGATCTACTTTTTAGTACTCCTCCACTATTCATTCTTCAAAACAACATTTATAGGCCCCTAAGACCCATTATTTTTTATCTAGAGGCTCATTTCACTTAAAAAATCACTTAAATCCTGATAAACAACACTCAATTCATTCATATCCTAAAAAAAAACCTTCAAAAACCACTAGTGGGACCCATTTTCCACCTTGGGTGAATGAGTTTCCTCTGGTGGGACCCATTCACCAACAGTGGTGAATGAGTCCCTTTTGAAGGAAAATTCAATTTTGAGCAGGAATTTAATCAATTCAACTTAATTTTTTTGTGGATGTTAGCCTCTTAGGTCTAAATAATAGGAAAATTAGGTTTTGATAACTATAAATATACACATTTTAAGCCATTTTTCACATCTCTTAGTCATTTTTACAAAGCAATTTCAAATGTCAAGTATTAGGAGTCTTCCACAATAAGTTTTATTTTCATTTTCTATAGCAAAGTTGAATCTTTAGGGAAGCAAACCAAGGGTTTTTGTAGGTCTTCAAGCTCAATTCTCATCCAAGATCCAACATTGCAAAGAGTTGAAGATGGATTCCTATGGTGAATCATGGATAAATCTAGGTTGAGGACATGCAACTAGCCATCTAATCACACGTAAAGACTTATTTTCAAAGTGATTCCATCTTCCATTTTCTCTCTATCTTCAGACTTAAGGTTTGCATTACATTTGCATGTCATTTACATTTATTTGATATGTTGTAGGGTTTCTAGGGTTTAAGTCTTGCATCATTCAAATCAAATTTGCACATCTTATTCTAAAACAATAGAATATGATTTTGTCATACTTTAGATTTTCCTAGTCTTTAACACACTCAAGGCTAGGGTTTTATGCAAATTTTTATCCATTCAAGGTTTTATTGCCCAATTAGGGGTTTGACCAAGGAAAGCCCCTCATTAGACAAAAAAAATTAAGCTATTTTGTAGGTATTTTCTGATATCCTGATCTAGATTCCTACCAAGAAGTGTTGTATAGGTGACAAGGTGCAGGTCTGAGATCTGAGTTTGTAGAAAATTGAAAGTGGGCCTATTCATCATGGATGGAGAATGAGTCCTATTTGAGGTGGCTAATAGAGTAAACTATAGATTCCAGTACCCAGTGAGCAGAAACTAGTTTCTAGACAGAAAACCCTAACTTGGGACTGATACGCCTAGGGTGGCGAATAAGTTCCAGTCAGCCTAAAAGTCAAAATTTCTAGATTTCCAAAGTTATTTTCAATCTTAATTAGTCTTACACATGCACACATTCTAAATTATAACTTTTTGTTTAGTCCATTTTGAATTTGTGTTCTTATTTTTGAGTCTTTTGCAAACATCATTGTGTTTTCATACATTGCATATTCCATTAGTTTTGCATTCATAATCAATCAATTTAATCACTTAGTTACATTTATATCATTTCATTTATTATTAATTCCATCTTAAATTCCATTTATGTGAAAGATCCTAAGAGTGCAAGAGAAGTCCATAGAACCTTCAAAATTGATGGTTTAAAGAGCAAGCTTGGGATGTCGATGACATGTATTAAATGGAATCACATGTGATGTAATTATGCATGATGCAGCTCAACTAAAAAATGTATGAATTAGCATAAGGGCTTTCCAAGTTGGCTCTAATTTCCTCCTCATTTTCATTTTTCATTCGCTAGTTTAAAGTAATTGCTCACAGAACAGTGTGTAGCATTTCCTTTAAAGTGGGTGCATACATTGGAATTATTAATTATTAATTTTTCTTTTTCTTAATTCTTAGTGGAGCCTTTTTGTTTTATACAACACATTTTTCACTTTGTGGATGACATTGGGTATAGTGTCCTTCATGAGCGTGATCTATAATAGCATATTACATTCCTCTTAGTGGCTTGATGTGACAGACTACATCATCTAAGCTATGAATTTTCTATTCTTTGATTGGTCCTATCTTTGAGACATTAGAAACAATGTTCCCTAAGTTATAGACCTTGCATGAACTAAGCAAGACTCATTTGAACATCCTTTTGCATGTTGCATTTTGCATTTACATGGCCACCTTGCATAACATAGCTTGCATGCTTGTGGTGCCATTGCATTTGTTCATGATTTCTAAGCATACAAAGCATTAATTTTTTGATGAAGCATTAAATTACATTGTCTTTGTGGTGCCCCATTAAGGTTATCAAGAGGTATAACCTTGATATGGTTGAGCAGGAAGCCCATTCCAAGGCACGACTTTCCCCATAGCCACCTTTCGATATTTCTCACCCAGTGGACAACTAGAAGTTTCATGGCCCCAGAGTGAGTATGTTGTGGATTTCTCACCCCATGGACAACCATAAATTCCATGGCCCCAAAATGAGTATGTTGTGGATTTCTCACCCCACAGATAACCAAAATTTTTGTGGCCCCAAATTGAGTATGTTGTGGATTTCTCACCCCGCGGACAACTAGAAGTTCTATGGCCCCAAAGTGAGTATACTCTAGCCTTCTCATCCAGTGAACATCCATGAGTTCCATCACCCCAGAGTGAGTACAAATTTATTTTTCTAAACAAACAACCTATATTTAATCCACAACGTGTTGGGAAAATGATTGAAGCTTGATCCATATTTTAAATTTTACTTTTCTTTTCCTTCTAGTTCTTTCCATTGCATGATAACATATCTTGTTTTGCTAAAAATAATTCACCTTGTGCATGTCTTCTTGTACTTATGTTGGCTTAACTTAGGATCTTGGATCCTAGGGGCTTGCACAACCTCCTTCGATCTTTCATTCTTTCTCATCTGCATTGGACCAATTGGAGCCCTCTAGAATGTCTACTATAGTGTGAGTTTGAAGCAAGTTCATCCTCTCACTAAAGTGGGGGCTAACTGTGGACATGAAAAAAGTATCCCTTTTTGCTTGCTTGATTCAGGATTAATTAACAACAAATTGGACTTAATAAGGCCTTGATTTAGTTTTGTGAGGTTTTTTTCACATCCACACTAGGTCTTGGACCCTTGCAAACTGAATAAAAATGCATTTAATGATATCTTGGAAAAGTGTTATAACATGTAAAATATTTTCACACTTCTCTATACTTAATGAACCCATTTTTCCCTTAATTCAACATTATAAAATGTATTTAATTTCATTATCACATTAATCTAGAAGGCTTGTAAATTAAACTTAAGTTTAATCTAGTGTTGTAATGTGTCCTACACATTCGCATTGGATGTTGTGCCTTTCTAGGCTAAGTGAACCTCATTTTATTGTTGTAAAGTGTATACAATCACACTTTCACATTGAATTTTGTGTACCAAGCACTAATTGACCTTTACATCATCATTAATAGGCCCCTATTGCCACATATTATGCATCCTAAGGCATAATTTGATCAAATACTCGCTGAAATCAATATAGAACTAACATTCCTCATTCCCCAACATTCCAGCTGTCAAAAGGGCCCCTTTGGGACTAAGTCACCCATCTGGGTGAATGACTCCCTGCCAAGTGGGACTAAGTTTCCCAACATGGTGACTTAGTCCAATTTGGCCTATTTTTGAGGTTTGCATGGGAAATTTTGGATTTTAAGTTTATTCTTCCTTCATGTTGACTTTGGGGATCTAATTAATAGGAAAATAAGGTGAATTTCCTATAAATACAAGTTTCTAAACCAAAATTCATCATGTTCTCAAGTCAAGCAAGTTAGGGTTTTTACATTCTAAGTCACCAAGATAGCTTCCAAAGACATTCAAGGGAAGATTCTTCATTTCTTGCTATAGAAATTCAAGATCAATCATCATGGAAAGGTACCAATTCCATTGTTTCATGCTTCATCAAAATGTTTCCTCATTTTGGTTTAATTTCCTAAAAAGGGGTTTGACCAAGGAAAACCCCCTTCCCCTAACAATCAATATTTTCTCCTTATCTTCTTTTGTGTTTGCAGATTTAGGGATCTTGAGGACTTGAAATCCATTGAAGATTAGGTTGAAGACTTGTTGAGTACCTCTCCTTGTTTGCAAAGCCAAAATATCCACTAAAAGTCACTTTTAGGCCCAAAAATCAGTCAGAAGTGGACACCTGTGAAGAACTGAAGTGGAGACTGAGGGATTTTGTTTCCACTTTCAAATTTCCAAAAACAAAAAAGTGGACTAAGTTGCCACTAATGGTGAATTAGTCCCATTGTACATGCCTTTCAGTGATTTTTGTAGATTCAGACACCCATTTGGTAGAAATGACCTCCAGACCAGTTTTTCCAGATCTAGCACTAAGTCGCCCAGATTGGAACAAGTGTCCCAATCAACTTCTACAGTAGTTTTATTAGGATTCCAAACCTTCATCTCATTCCTTTTTAGCCTCCAGGTGGACACATTTTGTTTCATAACTTTTTGCCTAGTTTTGTTTACATTTCTAGGTCATTTATCACATGTTTGCATACAATCTTTTGTATTTATTAGGTTTTACATTAATAATCATCATTATTTTTTAGTTTATTGCATTAGGATGACATATTTAGACATATTGCATCCCTTTTATATCAATCTTAAGTGTAGACATTGCCCATTTTGGCCCATCTCTCTCCTTTTAGGTGAAAAACCCTAAAAGTGCTAGAAAGCCCTTGGGTTCCAAAGTCTTTGTCCACAGTATGTATATGTATGTGTATACGTATAATGTTGATCTACAAAATTCTCTTTTGAGAAATTCACTATTTCGCTCTTCTTCTATATTACTTTTAGAAATATATAGTCTTTTGTACATTGCATTTTTTCCTAATATATGGTAACACTCCATGCAATTTGCAAGGGCTTGCCCGGGCCTATTCACAACGGTGGTGGAGTTTTTTGACCACATGGGTTGGTAGTGGTGGAGTTGGCTTCCTTGCTCAATGGGTACAAAATGGTAAAATCCTGCCATCCACCCTTGTTAGCTAGCAGATTGGATGGGTTAACAAGTGTTGTGTTCTGCAATCTACAGTATCTCGCCCCTTGTTGTTGTTGTAAGTTATTTTCCAGTGTCTTTTTTCTGTTCCATACATATTTTATCAGAGACATATTTTGATAGATTCAAATAAAATGTTGATTTGCAGTAATATCATGTTGGGCTTGATGCAAGCATATATTGACAAGGATCTATATGAAGCCCGTTTGTGGAACAATTGGTACCTAGAAGATGACCATAGCTGTAACCATAAACAAGGTTTTTTTTATAAATTTATATTTTACTAATTTATACATTCAACCCTTTTCTTCTTCCATGGCTAGATACGCTCCAATGCATGCCAAAATCAAGTATGTTTATAAAGTTATTTGTATACATTCTATGCTTTGAAGCAAAACTTTTGCTATTTCTTTGATGTCTCCCTTTTAACGATATCTATGTATTTGATCCACAAAATTTGTTATTCTTTGAAACAAGATCTCCCATATATTCTTCTTTTCCTATATTTATCAATATTACAGACAAGTTCCATCTTGCCTAATTGTTTATCAACATTCTCTTTTTTTAAAAGTTATTACAGCAAAAAAATACTAGAAAAAAGGAAATCTTATATGAGAACATGCAATTTTTTTGCAACTTCGTCATTTTGTAATACTTGATGAAACTCCTTGACATTTTTTCCTTGGTTTTTCATAATTTACTTGCTCGACAATTTGGCAAGAGCTCACAAGGCTTCATGATGCTAAGGTGATGGGGGGAAAACAATCATGGGTTTTTTGCTTTGAATTTCACCATCATATGTTTGTTGCTACATATATACATGCATGCACAAATTCTTACATGCACTTGACTTCAATAAACATAGTCTATTGTACACATTAAATTTTTCCATGTTTCTACAATTATCTTTTCAGGTTATGGAAAAACTTATCTATAAGCAACTCTTTATCAACATGCCCATCTTTTCAAAGTTGTTACACAAAAAAAAAACCTTAATATAAGAAATCATATATGAAAACACCCAAATTTCCCCTACTTCATGATTGTCTAATATATGATATGACTCCATTAAATTTCTAATGGGTCTTCCACACTTTTCTTGCTTAGGGGTTTGGCTAGACCCATGACGCTTCATGATGCTAATATGGCAGGGAGGAGATTGAGCATGGGTTCTGTGGATTTTCCTTGCACCATAATATATTGACTACTATAAATACAAAACATACTGTATTTTGTTGGGTACATTTCTCCACACTTATACAACTATCTCTTCAACTTGCCAAATCAATTATTTAAAACCAACTCTTTATGATGATACCTATTTTCTTTAGGTTATGGCAACAATTATATGATGCAATAATCTACACAAAATATGTATAACACCATAAAATTAATTCAAAATTTGAGCTACATTGCTTGGCATTAAACATTATAGACAAATAAGTTATGCAAAATACTCATATAAAATGACTTACAAATTCTGGAGCACATCAATTTTAAAACCCTCAAATCTACTATAGAAGAGACCTTAGGGCGATGATCAATCTATTACCAAACTAACACCACAATGGATTTTTTAACAATGCAACTTAATGAATATACTTTCTTAGCATACAAACAAAATAACTACAACAATGAACAATTTTTTATAGGGAGCTTTAAACAGACGAGGAAAAAAGAATATCATGAAACATATTGGTACAAGACAAGCAACCTATGTAATATTTGTAAGAGTTATTAAGATAGCACTTAAGAATCATACGTAAATGACAGATCAATGGAATATATACATACATATATATATATATATGTATATATAAAAATATATATATTTATATATAGATACATATAAATATATACATACATATATATACATATATATACATGTATATATATGTATATATCTATACAATTCACAAGTTTCAGAGCACAACTGTTTTAAAACCCTCCAATCTGCTATAAAAAAGAGGTGGAGGCAATGATTTTTACAATAGTCTGCTATCAAGACAACACCACAATGGTTCTTCATTTGTCATTTAGATGTGATTCTTAAGTGTTTTATGTGTTGTCAAAAATTGGACCCTTTTGAGAAAAGAGATAATTTCATGCATAGTTAGACCCACTTTTAAGTCCCTTCATACCATTTCCCATTTAAAACAACATTTATAGGCCCCTTAGACCTATTAATTTTGATCGAGAGGCCCATTTCACATGATAAATCACATAAAACCCAACAAAAAACACTTAACGACATCATATCTTGACAACCCACCTTTAAACACCAATAGTGGGACCCATTCGCCACCCTTGGCGAATGAGTCCCCTTTGAGGGAAAATTCCAAATCAAGTGGGAATTTAATCAATTTAATTCTTATTTTTGGTGAATGTCGGCCTCTTAGGTCTAATTAATGGGAAAATAATGTGTTGTTTCCTATTAATACACATTTTAAGTCATTTTACACAACGAGAGATCACTTTTTATTTACACATTGTCATTATCTATGAGTGAAAAGCATACAACAAAAACTTGCATCATAAAAAATTGAAGTTTTAGGATAGCAAACTAGGGTTTTTACAAGTCTTGGAGCTCACTTATATTGTCAATATCTAACATTGCAAAGGGTTGATGATGGATTCCTATGGTGAATCATGAAGAAATCTAGGGTGAAGAGGTGCAACTAGCCACCAAATCATGCCTAAGGACTTGGTTTCCTATTGATTCCATCTTCCATTGTTACTCTATCTTTAGATCAAGGTTTTCATTGTGTTTATTTAGCATTTAAATTTCATTTCTTATCCATATTTCATGTGTTGTAAGGTTTCTAGGTAGAGATCTTCTATCCTTTCAATCATTCTTGCATAACTTATTTTAGAGCAATAAAATAGGGTGTTTTTCATGATTCAACCTTTCCTAGTCTTTAACATATCTAAGGTTAGGGTTTTTAACATATTTTTCTCTATTCAAGGTTTGATTACCAATCTAGGGGTTTGACCAAGGAAAACCCCTGATTAGACCAACACTTTTAAGCTATTTTGTAGGGATTTTCTGAGATCTGGAATCAGGACTCCATCAGAATTTGTTGTACAAGTGTCAAGGTGCAGATCTAAATCTTGAATTTGTAGGAATCTAAAGGTGGATTGATTCACCATGCTTGGTGAATTAGTCCCACATGAGATGAAAAATTGAGTTATAAGCTGTTTCAGGTCCTGACAGTTAGATATCAAGCTTTGTTCAGAAAAAGGCCTAATTCGAGAATGATTTGCCACCCTTGGCGAATGAGTCCCAGTCAGCTAAAGTCCAGGTTTTATCAGGTTTTCATTTTCTTATCTAGTCCTCTACAACTTTCCAGGTGCACGCATTCTCAGAAATAGCCCTCTGTTTAGTCAAATATTGCATTTTTGTTCATTATTTCTATCCTTTTGCATATCACACTGTGTTTTCAAACAATACATAAATCTTAGTTTTGCATTCATTTTTAGACATTTAGATTAATATATTGCATTTAGTTAAGCTCATTTACATCATATCTCATTTCATACATCCTAATTTGAGTGTTACATAAGCATTTTGGACCTAGATCTCTCTCCTTTTAGGTGAAAACCCTAGAAGTGTAAGAGAAGCATTTAGGGTCCCAAAATCTATGTCACATTTTGGTGAACCTGACATTTGAGAATAATAACATTCTGATTTACATTTCTAATTGCATTTTATGTCTTCATTATTGTAGGTTCTTGCATTGTTTAGATTTCTTAAAAACATTGCCTTCGTAAAAGCATTCTTTATCTTAAATGAAGGCATTTATTTTCATCTTTGTATTTACATTCTAAAGTTATAGTGTACAGAGTTTAGATTTTACAGAAAAAAAACAAAAAAAAATTAGAAAAAAATTTAAACAATCATCTTGGGACTCATTCACCACCTAGGGCGAATCAGCCCCTTTACACCTTTTTATCAAAATTTCTAGATTTCATTTCTTGCATTGTAGCTTACTATTTTATGTCAGTACCTTTATGTGCTTGTTTACATTTTTCTCTATTTTCTTAGCATAGATTTCATTTCTCTTCATGGAATCTATGGATAGGCTTAGAAATTTACAAGTTCCATTTTTAGTTATCTTTCATAGTTCTTTTAGATCAACTTACATTGAATAAACTATAGCAAATATCCAAAACCAATTGAACAATACCTCAAACAATCCCATCAAATATATGATTGAAATTCATAATAACATCGCATCCAATCCACTTAGTAGAGATGATGTTGACAAGTTAGATGACACCCTCAAGGGTTTCCTCTCACTAACTTCATCCTCTAACGCTTGTAATGAGACATCTCCAACTCTTACCGAAACACCTTCCCTCAAACTCTTTGATTGCTATGACTTTGCTTTGTTAGATGAAGCCCTTGAAGACTTCATCTCACATAATCCATCTGCTAAGGTTTGTGGTAAACCCCTTATGACACATGATAGTTCACCCTTACAACCTTTTGGGATTGATGACTTTCCTTTTATATATGATTCCCTTCAAGAATCTATCCCATTTAATTCATCCGCTATGGTTTGCAATGACATTTCTAGTGTTAAGTGTGTTCTTTTAGTTCAACCAAAACTTATCCTTTATCCCCCTTCCCATTGGCTCCATCCTTCCAGCAAACCTAAACTTACCCTTTACCCACCCTCGCATCCCATTCATCCCTCTAATGTATCACAACAATCTAATAATGATACTGTTTCTCATACATATAACACACGAAATAACCCACAACCACCCCAAATAATTCCACCACTGTTAGCCTTACCTAATCTGGCTAGTGCTCCTCATTATAGCCCACATACAAAGGAGTATGATCTTGTTGAACAATTAAAGAATACTCTTTCCAAAATTTCTCTTTGGGAATTACTTCAAACTTTTCCAAGTTATAATACCATCCTTCAAACTTCTTTTAAACAAATAATAGTCCCTCCTAGAACTACTCTAAGTGATGTGACTGCTCTTGTTCAAAAGCATAGTCTTGACATTACTTTTCATCAACATGAGCTTCCTCCTTTGGAGTTACGAAAAAAACATGGTGCCTTTATGATCATTGCTCAATTTCATAGCATAGGTATCAAGTGTACTCTTATAGATAATGGTTTTTCCCTTAATGTGTGTAGTGTGAGCCTTCTTGATCGATTTAAAGTGGATATATCACAAATAAAACCTGATTCCATTTCTATTCAAGGGTTTGATAATATAACAAAGTAACTGCTAGGGGTCATTACTTTACCTATTATGGTTGGAGTGGTTACTTTGCAAACTCCTATCCATGTCATGCCCTATGAACTTTCATATAATCTTCTTCTAGGTAGACCAAGGTTGGATTCATGAGATGAATGTAGTCCCTTCAACTCTTCACCGAATCATGAATTATGTTTATAACAATCATATATATCAAATTGAAATCGACCCTAAACCTAAAAAATTGTTTGCACCTTGAAACAGGAATCATAAGTCCTTTGAAAACATTAATTCCAACCTCACACATTGATCCTCTTAACACTAAACAAAATGATACAAAATTACCATCTAAATTACTTGGTGATGATTAGGGATTCTTAGATTTCACACCTTCATTTATGAGTGACTACACACTTATGAAAACACACGATGAAAAACTTGATCAACCAACCATTATGTCCACTCAAAATTTTGAACAATTGTCTCATACATCTATCTATTACAATATGGATAAAAATGAAACATACACAAAAAAATTTGTTGAGATAAATTACCAATCCCCACCTACCCCGCGTGAAATGGAAAGAATTTATGGGAAAGGTTATACATTTTTCAAATAATTGGGCTATAATGGAAAAGGGTGTGGAAAACATGAACAAGTTATTTGTGTTCCTATTGAACCTAATACACAAGAAACGGAAATGAGATTGGGATACTCTTTTTCTAAAATGACTAAAGCTACTCAATGAACATCCTTAAATATCAATATGATCAGATGTCAACCACAACATAAACTCACCATCGTTCTTCTTGACTTGCTTGACTCTACCCTTCCACCTTCATTGTTGTATGTTGATATTGATGAAACTTTGAAAAACATACCTAGTGTCTATGATGCCCCACCTTCACATGCTTCCCTTAAACATATTTCTCTTATCGTAAATATTTCCCAACAAGAAACAGATGGTGTCAATTAAGAGCTGTTGGAATCCGAAAGTCTTAAATCCAATGCACTCCATTTAGGAGATACAATTGACATGCTTATGGACATAAATGACAATGATAAAGACATTAAAATTGGGAAGCATCTTGACTTCATAATTTTCTTGAAATATTTGCGTGGAAATATTCTGATATGCTAGGAATAAACCCAAAAATTGTGATGTATAATATTGTCCTTGATAACAATGTTAAACCTTTTTGTCAAAAGATCCATAAAATGCACCCTAAAGTGGCACTTCTAGTTAAACAATAACTTGAGAAACTTCTTGATGCTCGCTTTATACAACCTATCGATTATTCTCCCTAGATGTCAAACATTGGTGCAGTTGCAAAACCCAATAATAAAATTAGGAAATGCATTGATTTTCGAGACTTGAATAAAGACACTTTGAAGGATGATTTTCCACTTCCTAATATTGATATGATCATGCATTCAACTACTGGACATGCTTTGTTGTCATTCATGGATGAATTCTCTAGTTATAATCAAATCCTTATTAATCCCAATGATCAATACAAAACTTCCTTCACCACTATTTGGGGAACATTTTGTTGGGTTGTCATGCCTTTCAGTTTAAAGAATATGGATGCAACTTATTAACGTGCAATGACATTAATATTCCATGACTACATTCACAAAATATTGGAAGATTATGTTGATGATATTCTAGCTAAATCTTTAACTCGACAAGACAATGTAACTGTCCTTCACAAAATCCTTGACCGAATCAAGCAATATAACATGCGATTGAATCCAAAAAAGTGTGTTTTTGGCATAGAATGCGGTAAACTCTTAGGATTTATCATATCTCATAGAGGCATTGAGGCGGACACAAAGAAAATTGATGCAATTGTTAACATGCAACCTCCAAAGAATATTTCTCAATTACGCATGTTACAGGGAGAAATCAAAGCTATTTGATGTTTTGTCACCTCTTTAGTTGATCGCACACTACCCTTCACATCTCTTCTAAAAAATGGTGTTCCTTTTGATTGGGATGATGATTTTAAATAGGCTTTTGAGAGTCTAAAGGAATATTTAGCTACTCCATGCATTTTACAACCTGTTGTACCTCATAGACCATTTATTTTGTACATCATCGCATCCGCCCATGCTCTCGTAGCATTGTTGGCTCAGCACAATGATCATAGTAAAGAGCACCCTATTTATTACATCAGTCACCCTTTAATCGATTATGAAACACGCTATTCACCAATTGAAAACCAGCGTTTGGCCCTTGTATTTTCTACTAATAAGTTGTGACAATATTTACTAAATGTTGAAGTACAAGTTGTCACAAAATTTGATCCTCTTAAATACCTTTTTAGTAAAACTGACCTCTATGGCTGCTTAGCTAAGTGGGTAATGTTGTTAACCAAGTTCGATCTAAAATTTGTTTCACAAAAAGAAATCAAAGGTTAAGCTTTAACTGATCACTTAGTTGATGCTCCTTCTCCATCAACTTTCCCAACCATTCATTCCTTTCCTGATGATAATGTTTTACCCACTGATAATAAAGCATGGAAGTTATTCTTTGATGGCTCTAAGTGTCAAATCAGTTCTAGTGTAGGCGTGGTTCTAATTCCACCTGATGGTTTAACCCTATTCCCTTATCCTATCATTTGAACTTCCTATGTACAAATAATATAGCTGAGTATGAAGCATTGCTTGCAAGATTGCAACTTGCTTTATCCCTTCACGCCAAACATATTTAGATCTTTGGTGATTCATAATTAGTTATCAAAAAAGTTAATGGCACATATCAAACTAAACATGAAAAATTATTAAACTACAAGGACCTTATCATGAAACTATTAGACAAATTTGACTCATTCACCACTGATAACATCCCACAAAAAGATAATCGGCATGTGGATGCAATGGCTAGCACAACCTCTCTCATATCCTCACCTAATCCTTCTATTCATTACACATTCATTATTCATACCATCATGAAACCTTTGATCGATACTTTGTTAGAAGACATCTTAGCCATAACCTAAACATCTTTCTGCAAATGGTACAATACGATATACAATTACTTAAAGGATGGTACCATTCCTAAATGTACCACAATCAATACTCACAAATGCTTATGAAAACATGCAACTAAGTATGTGATTCTTGCAGACACATTGTATCGCAGATCTTTTAATAGTCTCTTACTACGTTGTCTCAAGAATTCTGAAATCCCTTGAGCATTCGAACGGGCTCATGTTGGTGTCTGTAGAGGTCATTTCAGAGGACGTTCACTAGTGCAATGACTTCTTTGTATGGGCTATTATTGGAAACATATGAATAAATATTGTTACACCTATGTTAAACAATGTCACAAATGCCAAGAACATAGCAATCTAATTCATGGTCCTACTACTAAGCTCTGTGCCCATGTTCCCATTTGGTTGTTACTAGTATGGGGGCTAGATATTATTGGAAAAATTTCTCCACCTTCTTTTGTTGGACATACATTTTTCATAACTGCAACTGACTATTTCACAAAAGAGGTCGAAGCTATCCCTTTTCGTTCAACAACTGCTGAAATAATTTGTCGTTTCCTCCTGGATCATATAATTGCTTTCTTTGGACTTCCTTCTACAATTGTTTCAAAAAATGGGACACCCATTAAGAATAGCGAAGTTCAACAATTTCTCCAAACCTTCAACATTCAACATCATTTTTCCACACCATATTATCCACAATCCAATGGACAAGTTGAGCACACTAATAAAATTCTTGAACAAATCCTTAAGAAAACTATTAGCAACAATCATAACAACTGGCATATGAAACTCCCTTATGCGCTTTGGGCCTATTGAACTAGTGTCCGTTCATCCATAGACACCACTCCTTATAATCTTGTTTATGGTACTGATGCAATTATGCCCTTCGAGTTAGAAATTCCTAATTTGTGAGTTGCTCTCCAGGATATTTTTGATGATGAAACTTATAAAGCTCAACTATTACATCAACTTGAGATGGTCAATGAATAGAGCTTTAATGCTCTTGAGCATCTCCAAGTATACATCAAATAGTTACAATGAAAGCACAATGTTCATGTCATCCCTCGATCATTTTCTAGGGGAGATTTTGTTCTTATTGAAAATCAACAAACTATTAGTGCAGATAATAGAGAAAAGGATAAGTTTAGCCCTAATTGGTTGGGACCTTATATAGTCGACACTAGTTATGTGTCTTGTGCTTATCTTTTAAAATTGCTTTATGGAACACCCCTTAGGGAACCTATTAATGTTGCTCATTTGTGTCAGTATTATATCTAATCCCTTTTGAATAGTATGTTTCACATAGCAGTGTCGTTTAGAGTTATTTGATAAAAATAGCTTTCACATTACTTCATTCCTGACAATTACTTTCTATTTTTCTTGAACACTAAAGTAGTTATTTACATTCTTTTTATAATTACTTTAGATTTCATACTATTCACATTTATCTTATGTTAAATTAAATCCTTATTAGTGTATTTAATTTAACATATTCTTTTCCTCATTCTCAATACCATATCAATGTTAAAACTGGAACATGTTTTCACTTGCATCACATAGATTATATTAGATCAAGTAGACATTAATTAAACTAATTTTATCATAAGTCCTTTAATTAATCACATAGCAATTAATAAAAATATTAATAAGATACATCATCATAATGGTCCATATCCTCATATATATATCTCAAATGAAAACAAGTCTCATATATGTCTCTGAATCATATCATAATGGTCTATGAGAGCTAGACCCCTCAGGATCTGGCACTTGTGATCTAGTCCCCAGATGTCATGAGATGGTTGTGTGTGACTGTGATCATGAATTGTTGAGTCTTAGTGCATACTCCAGACCCTGTACTCATCCAACAGCTACAAGTCACTCCTCTACCATCTGATCTGTCTCTGCCTATCTCTAAGCTAGCTCTGCAAGAAGTCTCTCTACCTCTACTAAGGCCCACGATGACTATAGTGCACTCTCAGCCCGATAGAGTTTCCTCCTCATGCTCTCATATGCTGCCCACAACCTTGTGAATGGTCTGAGTGCCTCTGGCTCTTCCTCCACGATTGGTGGGGGCACGTAGTCAGGATCTATCTCCTCCTCCTCGAGGGATGTTGGTACTATCTTTGTGGCTTCCTGACAATAGAACTCTCTCCAGTCTCTCATTGCTCCTGCAAGATAGATCATGTACACAATTAGTAACACATCATCATGATATATATATACATACATACATAAAACATCAAATACTAAAGGGCATGCATTAAATTAAATGTTATCACCTATGTCTCCAGATGCATGAGGAAGGTCAACCTCCTCATCTCTAGGGGGCATGTGGGATGAGCTAGCCTCCCTCTAACTCTGCATGCTAATTTCTATTGTAACTACTACTCACAATCTAGTCCTGTAAGTATGTGAAGATTCTCCATAATCGCCCTGATCTAGAATGGCTACCTCATCACCCTAGTTGAGGGGTGGCTCCCCCTCCTCATAATCCTCCTCCTCATCATCATCCTTTCCCTCATCCTGGTCCTCATAGTCAGGATCAACTTTGGACTAGTACTCCTCATAGATCACATTCGTAAAAATATTTGTTGGCCTATATTGTACCTCCTCTGGCTCATCATCTGTTGTTGCCTCTGCATCACCTAGGGGGAAATCCATAGGGAACACAGGAGCTGGTTGTGCATATGACCACCACTCCTCGTACTCATCTGTGCTAGAAACATCATTAGCGTCAGATGCTGGTGGCTGGTCTGGATCTGAATAATCAGAATCACTTGCATGAAAATGATATATAGTCAGTTGAGCAATATCCCCTAGCCTCTGGGCACTCTGCATTGATCGTCTAATGAAAGAGCATGATTTAGGTGGTGTCTAAGCCTATCCAAACTGTCGCATGACTTGTCCATAATATAATGGTCGTATAATGTAGTCATGCCTCCCTACTAGAAAGTTATCCATCTACATCCTCCACAACTATCTTGTGTGATCTAGCCACTAAAGAGTTAGTATATATGGTCTCCATAATATCTCATCCTCCTCCAGTTGGTGGAATCTCACCCTCCAAAACTCTAAATCTCCATACTACCATAGTCGTCTCAAGGGATAGCCAAATTCTCATGGGTACTCTACTGCTATCGTATATGGATATCCGACAAGCCTGGTACATGTGATATGCTCTAGGAACCTCACCTGTAGAAGCATACAATGGACCATACTATCAATCTCTCAATATAAAAATCTCCCTAAATCATAATACAAATGTGCCAGAATCAAGCAACCCCACGCATAGACTGGAAATCCACTAATCATACATCCCTTGTACTAGGTGTACCAGTCCACCATCCAAGTGTGTCACTCATCCATATAGATTGAGTACTAGTGCCACTATGTGCATCATGATCCATCTCACCTTAGAAACTTGTGAGTACAGCAGCATCAGAAGCTTGATCCGTGCTCTAACCCTATCATCATGTATTGGTCCTCCTAGGCAATATTGAATGTCTCTCTTCTTTTCACGGAATGCTTAATCCCCTCGAAAATACACTCATGCTCCTCGAATAGGCACTAAAAGAATGCGATGTACGTCCTTGAGTGTGATTATCATTTTCCTGGTAGGAAGATGAAAGGTACAAGTATTTGCATCCCAACGCTCACACAAAGCCATCAACATGGTGTCTTGGTATCTCATAGGTGACATCATGAATTCCCAATAGATACCCACTGACTGTAGGTGCTCTGTCTCTGCCGCTGATAGTGATGGTGATAAATCTCTCAAAAATGATATGTGTCTTCCCCCTAGCCGCTACCGCAACCGGGCGGGAACCTATCACAATCATCACAAAATACTCTAAAAAATTTCAAATTTCAAATTTCTCATCATGCAAGTTTGCTAAAGTCAATCTAGTGTGCTTTCTACATAGCCCTAGACACTTTAGAACCCTTTTGGGCATTTTGCAAAGAAAAAGGGACACTTCGCAGAGAAATGGGAAACTTTGTGAAAAAAGGGGACACTTTGCAAAAAAAGGGGATGCTTTGTGAAATTTTTTCCAAGAACCCTACATTAACCTATCAATGCTTAATAATCATTATAATATCATCAAAACACATGGTAAAAATTACATAATTACCTTACCTCATGATATTGCTAGCCACATGCCACCTGCTCACGAAGATCATCTAGTCACGAAGGTGTGTAATCCTGTTTACTTGGAATCTTCTCCTTCTACTTGTTACTATCAAGCTACAACAAAGGTGAAATGAATAGTAAGTGACAAATTGCTTTCATTTACTACTTTTTATCTCTATTTACATTTCATCTTAACCTAACACTCTTTTATTTTTCCCTAATCTATAATAAAGTCATTCTTCACATTCACATAACGGGAGCTAGGGTAATCCATTTTTTATGTTATTTGGTGCATTGGAATTGTGATTCTGCACCCGAAATCCTCATTTACCTATCATCATGTGGAATGGTACTTGGAAACTCCCTACGATATGGTATTTCTTCTTCAATGCGACTAGATTGCTACCTTGATTCCACCTTTGTAAAGTAAGCAGAATCAAGGGGGCGATACATCTACCCTCAAGTGGGATTTCTAAGAAGTTAGATAAAAGGGATTTGTGGATAATTAATGAATGTGTGTTGCAGGATGCAGATCCTAATGTTGTGGTTTGTAGCTAACTACACTAGGGGCTTCATTCTCCCATCTTATGAATATGTATCCTTTTATGTAGTAAAGTGCATCATTTAGAGTCCTTTAGCTTACATATGCATGTATAGTCATATGGGCACTAAAGTGGGGGCTAAATGTGCTATCAAAAAATGGACCCTTTTGAGAAAAGAGACAATTTCATGCATACTTAGACCCACTTTTGAGTCCCTTCATACCATTTCCCCTTTAAAACACAAAACTTATAAGCCCCTTAGACCTATTAACTTGGATCTAGAGGCCTGTTTCACATGAGAAATCACATAAAACCTGACAAAAAATACTTAATGACATCATATCCCAACAACCCACCTTCAAACAGTAGTAGTGGGATCCATTCGCCACCTTTGACGAATGAGTCCCCTCTGGTGGGACTCATTCGCCAAGGGTGGCGAATGAGTCCTGTTATGCCTTGCATAACCACCCAACTTTATTTTGAAACAAAATAGGTCCCCCTTTTTGTTTTTTTTTGTTTTTGGTTGTTTGGTTGGGACTTAGGAGTTGTTTGTTTTTCTCCTAAGTCCCTCGTTTGCTCTGTCGAAGGTGGGTTCCAAAACTGAACATGGAACTTTAATAAGTCCCTAGTTTGGATCTTATTCTAACTCCGATTTCATCTTCTTTGTTGTTTGGCTTTCTTTGTCCTATTGGTTGTTTTCAACCAACTCATAGGTTGGTTTGTTTCTTCTTTGTTGGTCATTTTCTTGTGTTCTGTTTGTTTGCTCGAGCACAAGCAGAACCAGGATTGGAACACAAATAGGAAGTTTCAAGTTTCCATATTGTGTCCCCATTCCGACTCCGTCTCCGCTCGTTTCCTTTCTCTACTCATTTTCTTTGTTGTTTGGGTCAGGTCCAGTTTTCACTCCGGTCTCGCTTCCCTATGCTTGCATGTTTTGTTCTTTACTTTTTGGTCGGGACTAGAACCGAAACCGGAATCAAACTTCAAACTTTGTAAAAGTTCCATTTCGGTTTTGTCTCTGCCCCCATCCTCTTGTGTCATGTTTTTGGTTGTCCTTTCATCCGGACCAGATCCGGGGTTGGAAATTAAGGAAATTTGTGTAGGTTTATTTATCTTGTCTCTGACCTGGATCTACGTCTACCTTACCTTTTGATGTTTTGTAGACTTGACTTGACTATCTGTTCATGTCGTTGGCTCCATCCCTGATCTACTACATTTATGGCATTAAATACAGCCTATTCACATGCGCAAATTAATTTTGAAAATTTTTAATCATGTTTAAACTAGCTCATTATCATTATTATTCAAAGTGTTTAAGCAAACCATGGCCAGGAAAGTCTCGACAGGATTGATTTGATGATGGAGGTGAGTTGCAGAGCGAATCTTGGATAAATTCTGGTCAATCCTGAGGAGCGTTTTGAGGTAGGTTTCTTTTCTTTTCCGTCTCCCATTTGTTCTTTCGGGTGTCTTGTTTTTGCGTATTCGTAGGAAGGTTTTTGTTCTGTGAATTTCTTCACTCGTTTGTGTTTTTTTGGTTTCTTTTGTCCTTTCTTTTCTGTCCTGTTCCATTTTTTGGTTTGTTTTTGGTTTGTTTTTTTGTTCAGTTGTTTGTTCTACTGTCACTTTCATGACAAGTTCATTTTTTTGTGTCCTAGTGTTAACTAGGGTTTCAATTTTTGAGGATTTTCCTTGCTTCGGTGTTGAAATTTCATTTTGAAACTCTTTTTTTGGTCTTCCCACGTCGAATCTATGTTGGTCGTGTGTGATTTTCGTTATGCCCTAGTTTTCAGAAACAACATGTCGAGGGAACTAGGGTTTTGCTCAACAACCTTTTTGCAAAATGATATTTTCTAGGGTTTAAATTTCCTTTTATATGGTTAAGCTATTGGAGGGGTTAAACTATGCTATTTCTAGTTTCCTTTGAAGCCCATGTGACCCAGGGTTTAAAATTCACATGACTGTACCTTGTTTGAAATACTCTTCGTTTCTTGAAATTATTTGCTCCCATCTATGATGTATCTTTAGACCTATTCTTTATCAGAACAGCATCTGGGGTGGAAGTTGAATTTGAGAACTAACAATTAATTTCTGGTCCGGTTCCTGATCCGGTCCCGATTCTGACCCCGTTTTGGTTCTAACCTTGGCCTTGCCACATGGTAAGGGATTTCTTTTATGCCTAATAATTCTAAGGTCCCACATCCAATGAAGGAAACATTTCACTAAGTAAATATTATCTTAGGAGAGTAGAGAAGGGTATTATATGATGGACTAACTTGGATTGTTTTGTTCACCTAATACAAAAATTTGCTGCAAGAATCAAGAAATGTCAGGGGCATCAGATGAAGCCTCTTAGAGAAGCCAACTAGGTGAAACTTCATGGCAAGGAGTTAGACTAAAGAAGATCAAGGTGGAACAACTTTTGTATACTTTGAGATGTAAGCATAGGGAATTTTCCCTCACAACTAGCAAGATTGATTCCAACTGGGCTGATATTACTGACACCAATTTGGGCCCTTTTAACTATGAAGAATTGCATGAGGAGACAATTGACATAAACAAGATTGCAAGATTGGTGCTAGATGGGAGTATTCACTAGGTGAGCTTGAGGGCTAATCAGACCGAGGCTCAATCATCTAAGAAGAGGAAAGTTGTAGGTACCACCCAAGGATATAAAAGGGAAAAGAGAAGGATGGCACCTAAGGAGCCCTTAGAGTTTATGCCTTCTAATACACAAGAGGAGGTGGTCCCTCAAGATCTTCCAAAGGTGTAGTAAGATGAAAAAATTCTGGAGGTGGGGGCTTCTACATTTGTTGCGGGGGCGGTATCTACTCAGCCCTCTGATACACAACTACTAGGTCAAGAATCACCAAAGGGATCCCTCCATGATGAAGTTGAGGTCTTAAAGAAAATTGAGGATAAAATTGAGATACATAATGTAGAAACAGATTCAGAAAAGACTCTGTCTGATAAAGAGCATCATGTATTAACATCTCTTGATGTGACAAATGATGCAGGGATCGAACACATATTGACTGAGGAAGATCAGTGGAATTTCTTTGAAGATGAAAAAAGAGAAGCTGATGCTAAGGCACAAGCTGAGGCATCAACTGAGCAACAAGAGGAGGAAGCCAACGCACAATCTAAATTGGCAGTCAAGTAGAAGGAGTTGGAAGATAAGGTCAAGGTTGATGAACTAGCTCAACAACAACAAAAAAAGGAGCAGGAGCTCAAGATATAGGAAGAGCAAGATAAGTTGATAATGCAGTAGAAGATTCATAACCTTGAAGAGGAAAAGGCCCAGTAGAGGAGAGAAAAAGAAGCTCTTGAAGCTAAGCTCAAGGCACAAGCAGAGGCTTATAGGATGATGGAAGAACGAGAATGTTTGAAAAGGGAAAAAGAGGCTACTGAGATTGCTAAATATGGAAAGAAGTCCAAAGAGACATGGGACTATGTTGAAGAGCTGAAGAAGTAGCGAGATCAAATGTTAGAGAAAAAGAAAGTGGAAGAGGAATGTTTAAAGTAGGAGCTAGAGGCTAAAAGGCTGCAAGAGAAAAAGGATAAGGAGGAAGCAGAAAAGTTAGCACAGGAAAAGGAACAAAGTGATCAGCAAGATGTGCAGGAAGTTGATTCTCAACTGGGGGTTACATTGTTACAACCTTTTTCTTCCACTACGGTTGCTTCTTCTTTAGCCCAGGCAGCCACTACTCCTATTGTTCCTACTTGGTTAAAGCTGAACTTGGAAAGAAAACAAGTTCAACCACAGTCGTTGAATTGGGAGGAAATGATGAAAGAAATTGCAAAGGAGAAACTTAAAAAGAAGGCTCGGGTTCTTCACTCTACTAGGCTCACTGATGCTAGAGAGATTGTTGCTGAGTGTGCCATACCCGTAATGGAGAAGAACCGTGATGATATGCAAATCACTGATTATCAATTGGGGGTACTAAATTTGGGAAGGCCTACAAGAAACCAACAAATGATTTTGATTGATATGGTGTCCTCTCCAACTAAATCTTGATGATCAAAGATAAACAAAGGAAGGATGAGCTTAAGGCTCAATTGGATCAGCTCCATAGGTTTTTAGAAGATGTTTCAAGTCCCATTTCCCAACAAGCTGCTCTTCTTGAATCCCCAATTTTTTTAACAAAGAAGGAAGCAGATGATTTGGTTCAAATGAAAAGAAAGGTAGGAATGATGGATAAATGGTTGGACAAGCTTCACTAGGAGGTTGATGATGTTCTCATTTAAGGTTCTAAAATTCATAAGGCTACTCTTGAATTGGCAGAGGATCTAGATCAGTAGGCCAAGGATCTAGATAAGTAGGATGATGAATACAAGGAATGTATTAAAAGGCTTGAAGATATTGGCAAAGTGCCCAAGTCCACCTTGCTGGAATATTCAATTCTTGAGCATGATAATGCAGACTTTGTGGAAAAAATAGTGAGCATGATAAGGTATAAATCTAAGACTATTCATGGGCATCAAGAAGAAGTTTGAGAGATGAGCAAAGATTTGAATCAATAGATGGTTGAATTGGAGGCAATTGTGGCCATTCTAATTAACCTAGATTCCTCAAGAAAAGAAGGAATGTCTTTGGATAAGCTAAGGGAGAGATGGAGGGGTAGGCTTGAGGAAATTATGCAAAAGGGAGACAATGGGGAGCATCTATTATTAGATCAGTTTATGGATATCAGGGAGGAGACAAGAACTACTAGAAAGGAATTAATCAAGTTAAAGGAGATACAAAGATTGGTTTCTATAGAATTTGAAAGGATTAGATTTGAAAATGATTGGTTGGATCGAATTGATTCAAGACTCGTCAACAAGTGTTCTCTAGTTATGATGAATACATCATTGAGTATTCAGTGTAGGAGTGAACTGACTCTTGTCATCACATGCCATATCTTTGTTTCTCCTCTTTTTGTAGGTTTTGACATAAGCTCAACTCTGATTTTGATCCGTTGGTTTCACTTTCTTCTCTGAATATTAGATTTTTGGTGCAACAAAATAATTAGCCTTGGAACAAGGGTTCATGATTCCATTTCTGTGTTCAGTTCCAGTTCCATTGATTGTGGATCTAGATTGATAATATTGAGAAACTTGTGAGTGTGGCACCCTATATGTATTATTAGGTTCTACTTTGTAAATGTCAATTAATTGAAGAAAGATCGACCACCTGATCATAAAAAAAATAGAGATTAGATCTAGGATTTCTATGTTTTAGGAGAGATACTCTAAAAGTTCAGTAAAACTTGGCTATTTTATAGTTTTTCATACATTTTCATGTTATTGTTTTAAAGTTTGGATCTATTTTGATAAGGTTAATGGTACATAATCAATCCATACGCCAGTGATTTTTGTTGTGCTTAAGTGATTCTTATTTGATGAAAGTCAATAGAAGGAACTGGATTCAAGATTATATCATTGGGTTATTTGAGGATGAAGTTGTTATCATACTCATTTGATCCGTGTTTTAGATGATGAGTGAGTGATTTATTTGAAGCAAGTTTAGTGAATGTTGATGGAATTTGAATTAGCATTATGGATGTATGCAGTAGCATAGTTTATTCTATGGATTGCATCTTGCTATAGTTGTGATTATGTGGAATAAACACTCATTATTGATATGAATGTTTGGATATGTAAGAATTTTACTCATATTTCTTTGATTTGAAGCTCTGATTCATATTTTTCTTTTATTTAAACCCCCCCCAACATAGACTAATTGATGCTATGCATTTTTGTTCCTTGTTACTAGCAAAGGACCCTTGAACATTATAGTTATATCGACCACTGAGTGATATCAGCATAATTGAGAACTAATTACTAGGACCTTGGGAGTTAGGTCACCATGTGATATCTTTCTCTTTTAGGAGAAATAGAATAGTAATATTTTGTTTAATGTTGTGCTGCTTTGACCCTCAACAGATCCGGTGCTAGAAGGAGGGCCTGAGGAACAAGCTAGCTCGCATTGGGTCATTTTCACTATATAGGTATGAAAGAGTTCTTAGATCTTCTTAGAACCCTGAAACACTTGTTGAACTCCAAACCCCTATCAGGTATAGGCCCTAGGTTCATAGAGTTTTGATCCAACCTTTATCACCACCTCTCACCCCAGCTGGGTTTCCACCAAACCCACCTATACCACCTCATCGGCCGCTTTCACCCATTCCACTACCTACTCAACCTATATCACTGCCAAGACCTATGGCTTACTTTTTCAATAACCCTTCACCATTAGGGACTATACCTGGAGGTATACACAATCTCCCCAAGAACCCAAAGAGGTTTTGTCCTAAGTACATGCACGAAGAATCAAGAAGTGCTGAGGAGCACATATAGGCATTTAAAGATGCTTGTACCCGTGCTCAGGTGGCTCATCAGGATGTTGTGTCTAGATTGTTCCCCTATTCATTGGGAGACATGGCATACAAGTGGTACCTAAACATACCCCAAGGGTCTTTTCTAAGTTGGACAGACTTGGAAAATTCCTTTATCAATCAGTTAAGGGTTTATGTAGACCCTACTATCCTTTACCACTAGTTTTCCACAATAAGAAAAGAACATCATGAACCATTGCCTTTATTCAACACCAGGTTCCAAAGAATGTACCGAAGGTTACAAGATCCTTACCTGGTGGCTGAGAACATTGCCATTTTTGCATACTTAAGGGATGTGGACCCTTTGATTAGCTTGTTCTTGAAAAGGGCATATAATGCTAACGAAACTGATTCTTTGGCTAAGGTATATCATCTCGCTATCCAGTTGCAACAACAGATAAGTCTGCAATCCAGAAGTCTAGGAGGAGTTCTCCCTCCTATAGGATACCAAATTTCCAATCCACCTCCTTTATTCAACGTGGTCCCAGGGATGTCCTATTCCTAATACAGACCTATGTCTGAGTTCCAAGCCTCACCTCCCTTACCATTTTTTAGCAATGGTCCCTAGGATTCCTCCCAACAAAATCAAAATTAGCAAAATCAAGTTGGGGGATCAAATTCAGTTAATTAACCCTTTACGGTGAAGACTATAGAAAGTGAAAAGACTCTCCAACTAACCAATGAGATGGAGACTCTAAAAAAGACACTATCTCAGATGTCTAACGACATGGGTCAACTTAGACAGAATCCCCCTCAGAACCAGAACCAAGGTTCTCAGAATTAGGGAGGATATTCTAATTAGGGTGGTTATCCTAACCAAAATCCTAACTAGAACTATAATACCAACCATAACGCCAATAGGAATTTCCAGAACCAAAACTCCTTTAATCAAAACTATCCAAATTAGAATAGACGATACAATCAAAGGTCTAACAACAATAGGCCATGGAATACTTGACCCAATAATGGAGGAGTTTCTCACAATTATCAAGTAGGAGATGAAAAGCTGCACACTGCCAATGTGGTAGACCTCAACCTTATGACCAATTGGTGTAGACTACATGATAATGTGGTCCATTATGAAGTAAATTTCCCAAAGATAGAAAAGATGGTTAAGATAGACCAAGTCGATCCTCCATTCCAGGGTGCATCTAACAAATCTAGTGGATCAACGGATACTATCATGGCATATGATATCTTTCAGGAAGAACTTCCATTTCCCAACTAGGAAGACAATGAAGTAGTAGAAGATGTGTATGATGCCCAAGCCTTCCAAACTAAGGGAGGCCATTTCCTTAGTAATCAAAACAGAGGGTCATTCACGACATCTTCCCTTCCTAATAATATGGTCCCACCAAATAAAAATGCAGATAATAATCCACCACCACCAAAGGGACCATCAGATTCTCCTAAAAAAGGTAATCCACCTTCAATTCCTAAATATTAGGGTTAGGAATGATTTAGAATTTGATTTCACTATAGAGATGCAGAGGCAAAAGACTTCAATGTCTTTCTTTGATATTTTAAAATGGTGCCCTGCTCAAAAGGAAATTTTGTTGAAAGCCTTGGGGGAAGCAGACAGGTCAACAGGAAGAGAAAGGGCGACTCCTACTAACAAGATGAATGCAACACTCTATAAAGGTAAGACTGGTACTCCACCTTTCTTGTTAAGTTTAAGAATTTTTGGAAAAATTTTACACAACTATTTGCTAGATTCTGGGGCATCAGGAAATGTTATGCCATTTTCGATTTGTAGGAAGTTACATCTGATTCAACTCCAAAAAAATCAAAAGGTTATCTAGTTAGACAAAACAAAAGTCAATGTGGTAGGAGAGCTTAAAAATATCCATGTACAGATTGGATCTGATCCAAGGATCCAAACTTATGTGGATATCCAAGTTGCATATATCCCAAAAACCTATGGTATGCTCTTGAGTAGAGACCTGATGAAAAGTCTTGGTGGATATTTGTCTTTGGATTTCTCACACATGTGGCTACCCTGGAAAGGGATAGTGAGCTAGATCAGAATTGAAAGTGAGCCTAGGCTCAAACACATGATCACCGAGTATGATTCCCTTAATGAGGTAGCCTATTTCGAAACCGAGATAGGAGTTTACAAGCAGGAGGAAATCATGACCTTTTCAGTACTTCATTCTGATGACTCACCCCTTCCAGAGCAAAATGACCCAATGATTACTATTAATCAGCAAGTCCTAATACTAAAATTATAACAGGATAGGTTGGTACTAGGAGAGGAGGTTGATATGTGGAGTATGCTACTTCCTAATTGGTGTAGGGTTCATTACCAAAATCATTCTAAGTTAACTTGCCAACCCTATGTAGATATCTTAAAACATGTCTCCTGGGTAGAAGAAACTTATGAGTGTCAACCTCAAGCCTCCACTAATAAATTTCCATTTCAAGCAAAGGATGCAACCATCCTTATGAGAGCCATCCTTGCTCAAAGGGAATCATCTTCTCAACTCGAGCAGACTTGGGTTCTATGTTCTAAACTACAACTAGAGACTGAGGAATCTCAGTCTTTGCCAATCACACCTACCCCAAAAACACTTCCAATGCCTAGGGAATTTGTGACAAAGGTACTAAATCATGACCTGACTCAAGAGGAGGTTCAGAAATCACTTCTCAAACAAATTTTGAATTCAGGGGAATCTTCTGGTGAGCCATCCCCCCAGTTACTTTCAAATACTGATGATTAGCACCAGTCCAAGTCGACATATACTTCTGCCAAGCAAAAAACTGTAGTCCAAAAGAAGAAAGAGATCCCAGCCCCAGGTCAATTATGGAGTCTAAAATTTGATGGCTCTAAGTCCAAGTCAAGAAGTGGAGCAGGGGTAGAATTAACCAATCCAAAGGGGAAGACTTACTTTGCTTCCTATAGGCTACAATTTGGTTGCACGAACAATGTGGCAGAGTATGAAGCACTTGCTAGGGGCTTAATTTTTGCCCATCAGAAGAAGGTCACATCTCTTATGGTGATGGGGGATTCTGAAGTTATTATCAAATAGGTTTGCAACCAATATACTTGCCATAAGAAAAGATTGGTTGCTTACAAAAATAGAGTTTGGAATCTGATTTAGGACTTTGACGCTTTAAGAATTACTTTGATTCCTAGAGAACAAAATCAGATTGCAGATGCTTTGGCAGTTACTGCTAGTACTTTGGAGCCTATGCAGGACTCCAAATTGAAAATATTTTTGGTCGAACTAGTTTCAATCCCAGTAGTCCCCAATAATATCCAAAATTTTTAGGTCTTCAATGATGACCAACACATACTTTCCTTCTTGGCAAGTTCAGATGTCTTGGAAGGACAAATCATAGATTAATCAGATAGAGATCAGGGAGAATGGGACCCTGAATGTTGTGATACAGAAGGAGTAATGAACTTAAAGAGTAACAACATTCCCAAGGGGATGGTAGCCTTAGAAAGAATATTTGATTATGATCCTCGGGCTCGCGAGAGAGTGCCAACTCAAAGTGAAGGAGGGAAGTACGAATCTATTAATTTGGCTAATTCGGGTCCTGAAAGAAATGTCCTTTTAGGAACAACCTACCCTAAGGAGATCAGAAATGAAATAATTAAGGTGTTAAAGTAGATATTGTGGCAATTTCTTGGAGTTAGAAAGATTTGAAGACTTTTGACAACTATGTGATCACACACACAATACTACTAAAGCCAGAAGCCAAGCCCTTTCGTCAAAAGCAACACCTGGTCAACACTCTGATCAAACCATTAATACAGAACAAAGTGCAAAATCTTTTATCAGAAAGAATCATCTTCCCAGTAAGGAACTCCACATGGGTTTCCAATCTAGTTCCAATACATAAGAAAAGTTGGGAGATCAGGTTGTGTGTTGACTTCAGGAACCTAAACAAAGCCTCAGAGAAGAATAACTATCCACTTCCTTCTCAGATGATTTCATTCTTAGATGGCTATTTTGGGTATAACCAAGTGCTTGTCATCCATGAGGACAAGATGAAGACTGCATTCACTACAAAATGGGGAACATTTTCCTATCTACGCATACCGTTTGGCCTCATCAACACTGGAGCTACCTTTCAATGTGCAATGGATGTGGATTTTAAAGATTTGATAGGTAAGTGTATTATTATATATGTGGATGACTTGACAATCTTTTCCAATAGGAGAAAGGACCATGCTGCTGATTTAGCAAAGGTCCTTAAGAGATGTATTAGCTATGGAGTATCTCTAAAGGGTATGTGCAAGATCATCATGGAAAAAACAGGCCCTTAAGTGGCAAAAAATTCAGAAAAATCAGTGTTAGGCAACTTGATGTAAAAATTTGAATAAGTTATCTATATTATTTCAAAAATATGTAAAAATAGAATCTATAGAAAATTGAATGTAGTTTCTAAACTTCTAGGTTTATTTAAAAATAAATAAAATCTATTTGGTGAAATTTTGAAATTTCAATGCAGTAGTACTTAAATTTCAGGGAAAAAATAAGAAGTAGGTGTCTACCTGACCACCCTAACCATAATAAAATTATAATATTTTTTTATAAGATTTTATCTGTAAGTATAGGACTCATGTCTAGATGTGATGCATATTTTTTTGTAATTTTTTTCCAAGTAAATAATTAATTATGATTTTTTTATTACAACTATTAAAAAATATAAAACTCGTATGTCTAACCACCTTAACTTGGTCAAAACTTCATGAAATTTAAATTTTCTTTTTTTAATCCTATAGTATGTGAAGCATAGAATGTGACGCGTGTTTTGGATTCAAAAAATGTCATACCATTTGAAATTTATAGATGTTTTTCAATCAACCTATCGATCAGGACTTTAGTTGTAATTCTAATAGAAAATAAATAATAATTATTCATTAAATTCAAATTAAAGCATAATTTATATTGGTGGACAGCTGAGAATCTCCTCTAAAAACCCTTTTCATTTCATCAATTTTGGATAAAAATAAAGTCATCAGCCACATACCCTAAATCCCAAGAAATGTGTCCTTGGAGTTTCTGAAGGGAAATTTCTAGGGAATGTGATATCAGAAAAGGGGATATCCATAGATCCTGATAGAGTTGAAGCCATTCTAAAATTGACGATGCCAGGAAGTAAAAAGGAGATGAGGTCCTTCTTCGGGAGGATTAATTTTGTAAGAAAGTTCATAATAGGGTTTGCAAAAATTGTCAAACCCCTCAACTAGATGATGAAGAAAGATGATAAAATAGAATGGAGAAATGAGGCTAAGTCTACATTCTCGCAAATTAAGCAATCAATATCTGAGGTACTGGTCCTGACCAGCCTAGATTACCTAAAGCCCTTTTATATTTATTCATTTGCATCTGATCATTCGTGTGCAGTAGTCCTAACACAACACAAAGGTGAAGGAGATGAAAGGCCAATTGACTTCATGAGCTTGCCATTCAAGAATGTAGAAGTCAGGTACCCACCCTCGAAAAAATAGGCCTTTGCATTGGTATGAGTAATAAAAAACTTCAGGCATTACATTATGAGAAGCCAAGTTATTGCTATAGTGCCTAATCGAGCGGTTAAGTCTCTCCTTATGCATAGTGAATTAGGGGAAAGAAGAGGAAAATGGATGGCTATCCTGCAAGAGTATGATTTAGAAATCCATCCAATGAAACTTGTCTGAGGACAAGGTTTATCAAAGGCCATGGTAGATGTTGACAAGAATATTACCTGTCAACAATATACTATGCACTCATTCACCAAAGACCCATGGTATACTAACTTGATTTTCTTCCTTCTCAATAACAGATCCCCAAAAGGAATGAATACTACCTAGAGGAGGGCACTGAGGATGAAGAGTGCTCATTACATACTCAAAGGAGGGGCTCTATACAAAAGAAATTGTGAGGGGTTTTACATACGATGTCTGGATCAGCAACAAGCCAAGCATGCCATGGTTGAATTTCATGGCAGGCATGGCATAGGACACAGATCTGAAGATTCTTTGGCCCATCAAATTCTCAAGTCAGGATATTATTGGCCCCATGTGTTCAGGGATGCACATCAACATATCAGGACATGTCATACATCTCAGACCTCTACATCAAAGGAGCGTAATCCAGCAATGCCTCTACAACCAGTATATGAGGTAAGACCATTTTCCCAATGGGCACTGGATTTTGTTTGGGTAGTTAATCCTAATTCTTTTGCAAGACACAAATTCATTTTAACTGCTACAGACTATTGCACCCATTGGAATGAGGCTCAACCATGCAAGAACAACACCACTGAGGTGGTTATCAATTTTCTTACTGAAAACATTGTTACTAGGTTTGGAGTGTCGTTCACCCTGGTATGTGACAATGGACCTGCCTTTTCATCTGCTGAATTCATACAATGGGCTTACGAACATAAAATCATTTTGAAATATTCCTCTAACTATTATCCTCAGGGAAATGGTGTAGCAGAATCTACTAACAAGAATCTGCTAGAAGTGATAAAGAAATTACTTGAAAGTAATACTAGGAACTGGCATACCCAGTTGAGATTCACCTTATGGGAAGATCGAACCCATATTAATGTTTCTCTAGGAAATTCCCCTTTGAAATTAGTCTATGGCCAAGATCTCATTTTCCCCATACACTTACAGATACCTGTTATCAAGTTTATGCAGGAGTTTTATACAAAAGATGATTAGACTAAGGTAATATTAAATAACCTTTTAAATATGGAAGAACAAAGAGACACTACTCTTCAACAGTTCTTCAAGCATCAGGTTGTTGTCAAACATTGGTTCAACAAAAGAGCTAAGATTAAAGCATTTAGAATCTCAGATCTGGTGTTGTTGTGGGATAAGGCTAAGGAGAAAACGGGTGATCACAAGAAATTTGATAGACTCTGGCTAGATCTATATCAAGTAGCCGAGATCTTGGGTGACAACGCTTTTCATTTGACCACCTTGATGGGAGAACCTGTTCTGTTGCTAGTCAATGGGTAGTTTCTCAAGCATTACTTTGGATTGTAAGGGTTTGAGTTTTTGAATTAATTACATATATATGTATTTTGTGTAATTATTGGTTCTTTGTTTCAATTGGTTTTTTGTTTGTTGGTTCTTTCTTCTTCTTTGTTTCCTTTTGTTCTTTTGTGTCTGTTTTTGTTTTCTTCTTTGGGGATCCTCTTTTCTTTCCATCTCGAAGGTATGGGGTTGTTATTCAAAGTATGTTGTACGCACTAGGAGAGAAATTAGTTTAGGCATTTTTAGGCATATTTGTTGAAGGATTGTATTCTAAAAGCTTATTCCTTATGGTCATTTTAGCATGAGTTTGAAGGCTATTAGGAGTAAGGTATATTGTAGACAACCTCATGAACTATGATTGAAATCTTTCAAAAAATAGATAAAATATCCAACTATAAAGTGCCTATTCATCTCAGGGTGATTATATCTTCGATTCAAGTGAAAAATATGTTTCCCCAAACTGTCATAGGATCCACTGTAGTTCTCAACCCATATCTCAGACTATTGATTTCTTTGTATTGAGAAAGGTTTTTTTTTTTTTTAAAAAAAAGAGATTAGATCTAGGATTTCTATGTTTTAGGAGAGATACTCTAAAAGTTTAGAAAAACTTGGCTATTTTACAGTTTTTCATACATTTTCATGTTATTGTTTTAAACTTTGGATCTATTTTGATAAGGTTAATGGTACATAATAAATCCATATGCCAATGATTTTTGTTGTGCTTAAGTGTTTCTTATTTGATGAAAGTCAATAGGAGGAACTAGATTCAAGATTATATCATTGGATTATCTGTGGATGAAGTTGTTATCATATTCATTTGATTTGTGTTTTAGATGATGAGTGAGTGATTTTTTTGAAGCAAGTTTAGTGAATGTTGATGGTATTTGAATTATCATTATGGATGTATGCAATAGCATAGTTTATTCTATGGATTGTATCTTGCTATAGTTGTGGTTAGGTGGAATAAACACTCATTATCGATATGCATGTCTGGATGTGTAAGAATTTTACTCATGTTTCTTTGATTTGAAGCTCTGATTCATCTTTTTATTTTATTTAAACCCCCCCCCCCCAACATAGAATAATTGATGTTATGCAGTCCTGTTCCTTGTTACCAACAAAGGCCCCTTGAACATTACAGTTATATTGACCACTGAGTGATATCAACATAATTGAGAACCAATTACCAGGACCTTGGGAGTTAGGTCACCATGTGTTATCTTTCTCTTTTAGGAGAAATAGAATAGTAATATTTTATTTATTTATTTTGTGCTGCATTGACCCTCAACAAGTCCCCTTTGAGGGAAAATTCAAAATCAAGTAGGAATTTAATCAATTTAATTCTTATTTTCAGTGAATGTCGGCCTCTTAGGTCTAATTAATGGGAAAATAAGGTGTTGTTTCCTATAAATACACATTTTAAGTCATTTTTCACAATGAGAGATCACTTTTGATCTACACATTGTCATTATCTAAGAGTGAAAAGCATACAACAACAAGTTGCATCATAAAAAGTTGAAGTTTTAGGACAACAAACTAGGGTTTTTGCAGGTCTTGGAGCTCACTTATATTGTCAAGATCCAACATTGCAAAGGGTTGATGATGGATGCCTATGGTGAATCATGAAGAAATCTAGGGTGAAGAGGTGCAACTAGCCACCAAATCATTCCTAAGGACTTGGTTTCCTATTGATTACATCTTCCATTGTTACTCTATCTTCAGATCAAGGTTTTCATTTTGTTTATTTAGCATTTACATGTCATTTATTATCCATATTTTATGTGTTGTAAGGTTTCTAGGGTAGAGATCTTGCATCCCTTCAATCATTCTTGCATAACTTATTCTAGAGCAATAGAATAGGGTTTTGTCATGATTCAACCTTTCCTAGTCTTTACACATCTAAGGCTAGGGTTTTTAACATATTTTTCTCTATTCAAGGTTTGATTACCAATCTAGGGGTTTGACCAAGGCAAACCGCCCATTAGACCAACACTTTTAAGCTGTTTTGTAGGGATTTTCTAAGATTTGGAATCGAGACTCCATCAAAATTTATTGTACAAGTGTCAAGGTGCAGATCTAAATCTTGAATTTATAGGAATCTGAAGGTGGACTGATTTGCTATTCTTGGTGAATGAGTCACACATGAGATGCATAATTGAGTTAGAAGCTGTTTCAGGTCCCCGACAGTCAAAAATAAGTTCTATTCAAAAAAGGCCTAATTTGGGACTGATTTGCCACCCTTGGTGAATGAGTCCTAGCCAGCTAAAGTCCAGGTTTCATCAGGTTTTCAATTTTTTATCTAGTTATCTACAACTTTACAGGTGCACACATTCTCAGAAACAACCTTCTGTTTAGTCAAATATTGCATTTTTGTTCATTATTTCTATCCTTTTGCATATCACACTGTGTTTTCAAACAATACATAAATCTTAGTTTTGCATTTGTTTTCAATCATTTATATTAATCTATTGCATTTAGTTAAGTTCATTTACATCATATCTCATTGCATACATCCTAATTTGAGTGTTACATAAGCATTTTGGACCTAGATCTCTCTCCTTTTAGGTGAAAACCCTAGAAGTGTAAGAGAAGCATTTAGGGTCCCAAAATCTATGTCACATTTTCCTAACAGCTCTTCTACAATTCCTCAAATGAAAGATGATCAAAAAACCATTTTAAATAGAACATTAACATCTGGTGAGGGTATGTGCAGGATCATGATGGGCCAAAAAGTGGCAATATGAATAAAGATAGTAGACACATCTATTTAGATATACATATTTAATAGTTGCAAAAGGTGTTAGAATAACACTTATGAATTAGACGTAAATGACAAATGAATGGAAACACACATTAAATATAACTTGTAAGGCCAATGAGTAGCAATAATCTCTACAAAATGGGTATAACGCCATAGACTTAATTAAAAATTTGAGCTACATTACTTGGCACTAAATGAAGAGTAGTTTGTTATGGGGAACGAGCCACAGTGGTCTTCATCTCTATATATGGATATATATATCTGCATATATGTTTACTTTTATATATGGATCGGGGAATTCAATACATATATATATATATATGTGTATATGTATCTGTCTATGTTTTGGGGAATTCAAAATAATTTCACTTTTTGCCTATAATATTTGGTATCAAATAAGTGTTAGTCTACCACCTCTTATACAATTTCTCTATTTGTCTTCGATATCTACTACCAAAGAATGTATCTCAAATCTTATATCAATATGTTTCATGATATTCTTTCTTTGTCATCTATTTCAAGCTCCCTATAACAAACTACCCGAGGTTGCTTATGACAACAGTGGAGATTGTTGCTTGCATATAGTGGCGGTGCTCAAGTTGGTTGGCTCAATACATGAAAGAAAAATGGTAAGTGTTTTCTCGTGTGGGTGATTTTGAATTGATAAGCCAACTCTTACATAGACTACTTGTCTTGTATCAATATTTTTAATGTGAGTTTTTGATCACCTATCATTTACCTCTAATTCTTAAATTTTTTTTCTAATAGTTCTTTTACAATTTTTTATTTTGTCTATTAGCTTGAATTATGATTTAACAAGCCAACTACTACATAGATTGCTTGTGTTGTATCAATATCTTTTATGATATTCTTTTTCCCAGTTCCCAAAAGTGAACTATGCATTATGTAACAGTTGGTAGTCTATGTAATAGTTCGCTTGTCAATTCAATGACCATTTATACTATATGCTTCCTTAGATTGTAATTGTATTTTTTATATAGGTACATTTAAACACGCATTGTGAAGTCAGATGGACCTTTTTAGATATTGTACACTGTTCTATATATTCCATCTATTTATCTTCCTCCAGCCACCTTCAAACCCCATTATACTAATTCTTTATTAGGATACCTATTTTTGTCAACTTGTCAGAGCAAAAACAAAGACTACAATATTAGAGAACTTGTTCCAAAACACCTATTTTCCCCCAAATTTGTTATTGTATGATATATGATAAGAGTCCATGAGATTTCCATGGACCTTACCTACCTTTCTTACAGAGGGGTTTGGCTAGAGCTCGCAAGGCTTCATGATGCCAATATGGTAGGGAGGAGAATGAGCATGGGCTTACTGATTTTTCCTTCCACCATCGTATATTTCTCATTGCTTATATACATTGACACACAAATTCTACCATGCACTTGCTTACAAAAAACATACTCTATTCTATCCTTTGCATTTGTCATTCTTTCCACAGTTCTCTTTTCAACTTCCCCAATAGATTACTTATTGATAATTCTTTACCAAGATGCCATATATTCAAAATGTTCCATTTTATCTCTTTCTATTTATAATAGATAGTTCTAACCTATTTTATTGTATATCTATATTATTTTGTTTATAATGTTTCACAGATACAATAGACATTCAACAAAATTAGTGTATTGTAAACTGTCTATTTCAAATTCTTTCATGGTCCAACAACTCGATCCAATGTAGCTTTCCCTTGTTAAACACCATCAACAATGCATGTATGTACAAAATTTTTCCATTGTGAATAGAGAGATTCGGTTAACTAATTGCAAAAATTATTAATTATTTTTAGCTTCACATTGTCTATATTAATTTTACCCATATAGTTACTCACTTTTTATGCTTCCTTTTTTATTTTGCGTGCCTATCCACTAACATACTCCTATCTTTTATTTGCAGGAACTAGACTAAAGCATGCAAAAGAATTCACAAATCAAGATACCTATTTTTTTAAAGTTACCACGGTAAACAAAATGCGACAATATGAGAGATTATATATGAAAACACCAAATTTTCCCTAACTTTGTTATTGTGTCATGTATGATGAAACCCCATGAAATTCCCCATGGAAATTTCATACTTTTCTTGCTTGGGGGTTTGGCTAGGGTCCATGAGGCTTCATGATGCCAATATGGTAGGGAGGAAAATGAGTATGGGTTTTTTTGGTTTTACTTTTAATGGCATATATTTGTTGTTACATAGATACATGTGTGCACAAATCCTTATATACACTTGGCTTCGACAAAGATACTCTATAATAACATGTTTCTCATGTCATAGCAAGTGGTACAAAAGCAAAATATGTTTCTCATGTCATACTCTATAATAACATGTTTCTCATGTCACCTCAAAACAAGGTGTACCTTCTAATTCAATTATTCTAACAATGCAAAATATGTATCGTGGAATTGCATTCCTCTTTTAACCCATAAATCACACACATAATAGTGCTTTTATTTCTAAAATTATGGACTGAATACTACTTATGAGATGTCTGTTTTTTGAAAAAGTCATTAGTGATGAGCATCATAACTAATATTCAAATAAAAATAATCAAAATAAATAACATCAAAGTAATAAATTATCTACTGCCACATAAACATTGCAAAAAATATGCCATCCTATACTAATGGACTGAATTTTTTTTAAGACTGCATTTTTATTTATTGAATATTACTAATTAAAGGAATGACTAATAACTCTTTAAAAAAGGAGAATCCTTTAATGTTCCATACTTTTAATAAGTATTATTTCATCCAGAACTTCAAGTCTGCCATGTATTTGTATGTATATGTATCTTAAGATAATTAAATAATAATCTATCAATTGATTGATTAACCTACACCAAAAGGTCAAATATAGATTTGCATTTAGGTCTAGTAAATATAAAACTAAGATAGAGCTAAACTTATATCGTACCTGAAATTTTGGAAAGATTATTATTATTAAAAAAAAATTAATTATTTAAAAATTTAAATTTAATTTAATTTTTCAATTCTAATTTTTTAAGAAAAAAATTATGAAAATCTCGTATTCGTTGAGAATTATTTTACTATGGATTCTCAATGATCTATCTTTATCTTGTGATACTTAAAATTATTAATTAAAGTGAATTCTAAATAATTATTGTAACTAAAATTATTAAATATTATATTTAATAAAAAAAAGGTATTGATGATTAGGCCAATTTTCAATTTTATGCAAATGGTTCTCAATCCTGCATCATAAAAACCGACAAGTCGACTATAACATCAGGTTTATAAACCTTTATAGCGCTCAAATTAAATGAAGACATATAAAATAATCTTTGCGTCAAAATTAAGTGATTTATAATATGTTTAGGTTAAGGTATCCAAATTTAACTTTACTACATATGTATCGATATGCTTGATCTATCCATCTAATTATCCATAATAAATATTGATTTTCCAACATCTCCCTTCATTATGATCTACTCCACCTACTTTATCCTACGTAAAATCCAAAATCATAAGATTCACCTCCTACTATGAACTAAGCTCACATTATTTCATATTGCCTTATTAGCATGCTTTCCCTTTCTTGCACCAATCAGACAATTCCAATACCCATTGTATTCCAAAAAAGAGTTTGCTACTTACTTCCTATTGAATACCCATTTGTGGTGCAGCCTATCGACTGATTGTTGCATACCTGTGCATGCGACTGCTAGTTATAAAACTTTGTATATTACAATCTTAAAAAATGTAAGCTCAAGACAACTTATTCACAAACAGAGAAGAGCACCGTATATTTAATTGTTCAGTCTATAAATTTGAAAATTAACCCCTCCTTTGCTTTAAAGTGTGCCCTCCAATAATTGAAATATATAATCTTGTATAATACATCGAAATCGTTAATTGCCAACGAACAAGATATTCACTTAACAAAATCAGATATGAAGCGTGTAAGGTGCAGATTCGTTCCAGGACCTTGGAGAGCGTCAAGGAGAGCTTGTAGCGCACAATCACCATACCGTGGAAAAATTCGTCAGAAAATTCCAGCCTAATAATAATAATAATTCCCAAAGAATTTCCACCAAAAATATAGCGAGCTGCAAATACGTAGGTATTGCACATCTAAATACAGAAAAAAATATTCTAAGACGAGTAAATATTAGAAAACTCTCCAGTCGTCAAGCTCTTTATTGTCAGTGAAGTCTTTAAAGGTTGTAGTTATTTTGCCAAGAAAGTTAATCAAAAGAGTGGCATTTGATAAGTTAAAGGAAAGAATAATTCAAATATTCAGGAATAAAAAATTAACATACATATTATATTATGTAAATTAAATGGAAGTTAAAGTAATTGTTTAAATGATTTGCAGAGGTGAGGAATAGTACCGATGGCACTGCTTTGCTTGTACAGGGCTACAAAATAATAATTTTAAACATATTATGCTATTATCATTTTTTATTGTTTTACAAATGTTCTATTTATTTACAATAATATGAAAGTGGAGAGAATAGCTAGAACTGTTTAGCCAATCAGATTGTCAATAAATTATTATTTATAGTTTTCTCCAAAATTCCCATTTGGCTTTTGATTGGGCTCATCCAACCAAGCGAGGGTTCCCTATTGGAGCTTTATAAAATATTCTCTGAAATAAATGTTTATCAAATTTTAGGGCAACACCCTCTTTTTCTCGTATTCCACCATTGTTCTAATCTGTATTTAATTTGCTCTCAATCATTCCTACGATTGAAATCTATTCCCACTAGTTGGAACCTCCGCCTCTGATTCTCAAAATGGCAAGATAATCTCAAACATGGCCATGCCCTACATGAGATGGCAATGCCATTCTTTCTTCTCACTTAGCTCGCACTCTCACTCCATTATTGCCAAGTTAACTGGTTTTAACAATGTAAAAGACTGCAGAGTTATCGCATTCTACTCTATTATTTGTTATTCAAAATGACCAGCAATATGTTTTACTACAGCACCATCGTATGTTGTGTTCCACCTTGAATTCCTGCAGATGGAGCTATTTAAATGGTGCGCCCACATTCGTGCTTGATTGCTGCATTCCATGTATTGTCAGGTAGGCTCGCCTCCAATTCCATGTTTCGCGCCTTATACATCGTACAATTTCTGCATTTATAACCTTTTGAAATTCTACGCAGCACTTCATGGTGATAAGTTTTTGTTTTAACTCTCCCGACGTCCACTTGTGGCTACGTACCATACACAAAAGCCACCACTTTCTACAGACAAAATCATTAACAACTATTGCAGCCTCCTCTTTTGGCAGTGTTCTCTTTATAATTGTTATCCTTTAATTATTTCTGATGAGGCGTCATTTTGTCTGTGGTTCCATTATTAAATATCAGATCACTATAAAGAGTAGCGTCATGATTTATCATGCAGGGAGATAATAACTAAATTGACCGCACCACATTATCAGTTACGTACAGGCCACCATGATTCTCATTCGACGCCAAGTTGTTTGTTCTATATTCCTATATATCATTATTGACATCCTTCTTTGCAGGCCCACAAATTTTAACAATCTCACTTTCTTCTAAAACTGGTATAAGCCCTATTATTCTGTCCTGGAGGTTCATGCTCATGATTTTTATTTTAAATTGCACTATAGTTTTCTTGAATTGTTGTGCAGTGTCGAATCAGCTATTCCACTTTCCGATTGTTTATGCCATGAACTCTCATTTGAATAGCCCTTGATCTGTCCCGAGTGACAGCCATCTCAATTACAAGCCCGAATCTGTCTTAACATGAGAGCTTTATTGACAGCTTTCAATCATGACATTAGAGTTGCGGCTCCTCATTAAATGGGCCACAGGGAAAAACCAGCCATACTGGCACATTCTTCTATTGGGTTAAGATTCCAAGTTGTGTATGCTAAAGCATAAAACAAAATACTATAGAAATGCATAAACAATGTTTTATTTTACACTCAACCACACCTCTGATTCAGCAAAGGAATGCAAACTAAGGGTGAGAATTTTTTTTTTTTTCCTTTTTTAGCCGTGTACATTTGAATCTTTGTGTAAGATTGACTTTGTTTATTTTAAATAATGTAGTGGAAGAATATGTAAACTATTAGTCAATTGATTAAATTTAATTTGTTTATTCAACTAAAAATTATGAAGATTTTGGATTTAATCTATTGATAAATCTGAAGGAATCATTGGTTTAACTAAATAAATATAATTAATCTAATGTAAGCTACAAATTTAGAAGAAGAGATAAATTATTTTAATTAGAAAATAAACAAACAAATTTATTTAATTACAATTAAAAGAAATATTAAAGATTTATTGTCTAAATAACTAAAATTTATTTAATTGGTATTAGAAGAATGATAGAACTTGATCAATTAAATAAATAGTATTTATTTAATTATTATTAAAAATGTATATGTGGGATAGATCTAGTGTGATGAACTCTTCATTGACATAGAATTACATAATGTCATTTTAAAGAAAAATAAAATAACATTTTTTAAAAGGGATGCCTTAGCAACTTTGAAGAAGAGCAATGAAGAAATATGGGGTATTGATGTCCCCTCGAGAGGGTAGGTAATGTTATAGGCCCTATATGGATTCTTGAAAAGAGAAATAAGGCTTAGGAGGTGAAATTTAAAGCTTGCAAGGAAACATTAGAGTGAAAAGATGAAAATTTAGAGGGAAAATCCTATAAATAGGAGGTTGGGTGGAATAAATTAAATGGTAGAAGATATAAATGCTCATTAGAAAATGATGGTAATATATAATTAAAATGATTGAATGATGATATGAATAGTGATATTGATGATTGATTTTATGACAAGTGTGTTTGAATGTAGGCACAGGTATATGTTGAAATGTGGCCAACAACTTAGATTTTCTATTACACTTGAAATGATACACCAAGGTATAAGGACTATGGTGATGATGTATCTTATGTGTAAGGGACTGATATGCAAGTAGGAATATGACTTGATGCAACATGATATGGAAGTCCATGATGACATTGGTCATGCGTTGCCCTGAGGATTGAATTAAAAAATGTAGCCCATAAGAGAAATATACACAAGGAAACATTCATAATTGATGAAAATAAAAAATAAATAATGTTTTACGCATAATCAAGTTAAATTATAATAATTAAATTATTTGATGATTGTGATAACATTGTTGATATGTGAACAATATATCTTGAAAGCAATTAAAGGATTGGGAATGATATATTACAAATTTAATGATATCTAAACAAGGTTTGGATTTTAATTAGATTAAGCATCAAATTGATGTTTATGGATTTGTGCTAGGATACTTCGCTAAATTTGGTAGGATTTTTCCAATTTTTTTCTCGTGTGATTCAATAATGTAGACTAATTTTCTTACTACAATTTTATGTGAGGAGGAAGTTGATTATACACAATAAATTCAACCAAAACATACATACATGTATAATAAAAATAATCTACTAACATATGAGATGAATTTCATGTGATTGAGAAAATATTATAAATTATAATGTATTTTTTCAATGAAGTTTCAAGTAAATTAGTGGTGTGTGGGTAAGATCAATGTATTATAGGATCTTTTTCCAATCCTTCAAATCAATAACACAACAATCATAATCCAATACATTGGTCTTAGCAAGCTAATAAATCAACATGGTGTGCAACTATAATAGATAAAATCTAGAAACTTCAAATCTAACATGATTCCTCTCTACACATGGTTAATTCTCTAAGATTTAGCATACCACCACCTAAATTTATCATATTTTAAATTTTAGTAAATGGATTGGCATCATGGCATAGCACATGAACTAGTAGGTCACAATAAACTCCAACATAGAAGAATTTAGATGTCATTCTAGAACCACATAGCTATAATTTCTAAGAAAATTGAATCCAATCATCCTCCAAACATTATGTGGTCATGGGAACATGGTACACGAGGATTAAGGTCAAAGAATACCAAATTATTGAGATAATACACCCAACACCATAACAACTATGTTTTAAAATGCTAATAAATGGTGTGTATCATTTGGGGTCTATAGGAGATGTCATAGTAATATATTGCACCATTGCATATCTAATTCTATCTCACCATTGAATTCACCAATAGTGTATCATATTAAAATCATCCCATGTTTTTCTTCTAAATAATGTACCCTTAGTGATTAAGACAATGGCATGGTAGTACGGACCCACCTAGTGACAAAGGCTTTCTAAACATTTAATAATTTTCTCTCCATCCAAAGGTTGGTGCTCCATTTTGAGGTTAAAAATTATTTTACTACAAACTGTGACATTGGTTTTTCTTAGTCCTAAGTGGCAAGTAGGCCCATTTAGAAAAAAGTATCAACACATTTAAGGTCATGTATATTCCACCTAGTGATTTTATTGGTGACTATGCTGAATAAATGATATACAATCTACATTTTAGCATATCATGGTAGACCAAAATGTCTATGTAAATCAAAATATTCTAGCAAGGAAAAATACAATCTCAACATGGCATTCAAGTGGTCAATTGTAGTAACAACAAAGGTGTCAAATTCCTAAAGTGAAATTGAAAGAACTACCTCTTTTCTATGGATATGGGTTATTTTTTCCTTTAGATGACATTCACTATGTTGTGAATTTTTGAAACATTCACCACATTAGGTGTGCATGTTCCATGGGGCAATGTAGATACAACAATCTAACTCAAAAAATGTAGCAATTACTTTGGTTTTTAAACTTGAAGTAAATAATTACATTTCATTAAAAATAGAGATGCATTTTTTTTTGTTTTCTAACATCATTTGTTATACATTTCATAACTGAAGAAGTAAAACATTTCACATTTGAAATAATATTCCATTTCAACTTGTTAAAGAAATAAATCTTTTCAATTACATTTTCATACATAAATATTGTAGACATGCAAAATTGGCATAATGCATTCGATTAGGTCCATTCATCAACCAGGTTTCACATTCATCCACTCATCAAATTAATCAAGTTCACCTTCATCCACTCATCAGGTAAACTCACTATTTTCAATCTCGTAAGGTCATTAATTTAAAATTAAACAAAATTTAACATCGACCTTTCAATTAAATAAACCAAAATTTATTAAATTGAAATCCAAATGTATATTCCATCCCTCTTTGATTTAAATAAATCAAAATATTTAAGTCAAAAAATGTCAAAATCACCTAATCATCATTAAGCTAACCTAATCCTGATTAAACTAACCTAACCACCCATCACATCCTCTAGCTTTTCCCACTTGCACCAATAAATCAATTTATTGATTTATTAAAATTTAGCATTTTCCATCAACATGGCGTCTTTGAAAAATATTCCCTCAAGTTTGAATTCAAAATCAAGTGGATGGGTACATCCAACAAAGCAATTAGTAAGCTCTTTCATATTCCTTGCACAAATCAAACTCAACATTTACTCTCAAATTCAAATTTGAAATCTCCCTCTCTTTGGCACATTGACCAAAATGTGCTCATCCTCAAGCCTATCACAAGTTGACAAGTGGCTCCATTTGATTGGTCAAATATTTGTCCCACATTCATCCATTTGGATATTTCTCTCATAAAAGCATTTTATAAATAGAAGGCATCATTCTTGATCAAATCCTCCACAACTTGATCTACAACTCCTATGCAAAGTCACTCTCTTCATTTGAGAACTGATTTTTCCCATCTTATCATCATTATCTAGCTTATCTATCAAGGATTGGGAAAGGGATATTTTCAACAATAGCACCAATCCACTATGAAATAAAGTTTTGATTATGTTTTTATATGCTTGCATTTCATTATCTTTGTTTTATTTAGTTTTCATATTTTATCATAGTCAAGTATTTTATAGGGACGTTGAATTTAAATGTGTTTCAAATGACTAGCATAAGGATATTATGTTAAGGTTTAACCATTTGCAGATTTTGAAAATCTACATTATGGCGCTAGAAGGAGGGCCAAAGTCTATTTTATGCATTGGATAGAAATATAGTCTTTGTTTTCGTTCATGCTTTGTCTCTATTTCCATTTACATAAGATTGATCTCTGTTCAAATAAGCTTTAAGCATTGTATATCAAATCTTTGTTTCTTGCAGCTGGAAGATATGCAATTTATGCGTGGATAGTTAAAGTTATTGATTCAGATGCTATTTAAATTGGTTGTTGCACTAGAATCCCTCTTTTTGTGGTAATGCCTTTATTTACTCTCATCATGTCGTTGGTTTCATAGTATCTCAATCACATCTAACTTTTATTAACTTCCATTATTTTTGTATGCTGCAAAGCAATGGTATCAAAAATTAATTGTGTGCACTCATTCGAATACCTCTATCTAAGCACACATCAATCAACATCTCTAGAATTATTTCCTCATTATGTTTTCCTTTAATTGCATCGTATATAGGGGTTCGACCATCCTTGTCTTTCAAATTTATTACTTTTGGATTTGTTCATAGAAGATGTATGCAAATATTTTTATTTCCATTCAAAGCAACCTCATGGAGAGCGGTCCTCCCCCTTCTGTCCTGAGTTGTCTTTTCATCTTTGTCTGAAACATCTAGTTTAGCTCCGTAGTCAAGCAGTATTTTCCTCGCACTTTTCAAAGAGTGGTGGAGTGAAAAGAGTCATAAGGGAATGGTAGTCTCTGAATTTGTGATTTCGCATCAATGCTGAAGTAGGGTGAATTGGCAGCGGCACTCACTGATATTTCATCATAAATCTGAGTTTTGATAAGATCACAAAAGGAATAAATGGTGGGGATGGGAAATTAGGTGTCTCTATTCTTTAGTTAACAATTGAGTGCATCAGGTAAAGCATTTGTTTTCCATGCTTTGTAGTGATCTCTCATAAATATTGCTACCCTTCCCATCACTGGAAATCATTAAATATTGTACCCATCTATGTTATTGTATTGTTTGAAATTGACGGTTGTGATTTATCTTCCTTATGACATAGGATCTCAACGAATATATCTGGCCTTTTATATGTCAACTCACAATCATCATCAGCCACGAGATATCTGGCTTTGGACAATGACTCAAAATCTTCAGGCTACTGCTCACCAGATTGGAGAAGAGAAAGTTAGTATGCATTTGCATCTATCTCACACGTATGGAAGAATTAAAGTATGCTAGGCATCTTGTTCACCTTCAATCATTCCAACCAGAGCACAAGGATAAAATGCCTTCACGTAGGTTGCAACAGCTCCTATGATTTCCTCTATCGTTGATGTGGTTTGAGGATTTTGTGTTGTTGGAATAGATAAAGAGACCACCATAAATTCAAAATTAACTTCCAAGATTACACTGTCAGAAGATCTTTTTATTCACTGTTGGGCGTAGGTAGAAAGCATGCTAGCTTCCTTTGTCCATTAAATTGCACAGAGCGGTTGATTCAGTTATGGCAAAGCTGCCTTTGTTTGAGAACGACAAAAAGTTCAACTCAATCATAAATGAAAAAGTAGAAATTTGTTTGTATTATGTTAATCAAGTCCATTTTCATTGTTTTGTCTAGGCTAAAATAGTCCCCTTAGATCTTCTAAAATAGCACAGGCAGATTTGAATATTAGGAAATGGTGCTTTGTTGTTCCAATTTTTTTTTTTCAAATGATTGGTATTTTTGTTGACTGCTTTATATTCTTATTCAAGATCGATTAAATGAGGATCGACACAATTATTACAGCCTCACACAGATTTATTTAGATGCTCTTTTTGTGTGAAATTCAAAATTCGAATCCCCATATTTCAATGCAATTTTTTTCAAATCTATACGCACTAATTACAATGACCTCCTTTAGTGTAAATAAGCTTGATCTCTTGGTGCTTGATTATTCTTTTCAGTCTTGACTGCAGCTGCTCATCAAAGTAAAGAAGTGAAAGCATTGATTTTAACACACCTCCACACTCTTCCGTAGGAAAAGGTCTCAAATGGGGCATCGATTTGAGAAATTTTTTTTGGTGTGCAACAAGGAAGTCAAGTTGGAGTTGTAGGTCGATTCTTAAATGAACATACAGATGGCCATTTATAAACGTATGTGGATGCAGTAAGCAAAGAGGATTTATGTCAAAATAGTAGCACGCTTTGTCTATGATTTTGTCATTAATATCTCTGTTTCTCTCAACAATATTGTTGTCTTTCTCAATTAATATGGTTATTTCTTATTAATATTGCCTTTCCTTGTATTTAATTTCTTTTTCAATGCTTGGTTGCACAGAGTGGATGTATAATCTAAATTAGGGATTGACATTTCTTGTCCCATCTGATTGATTGGTTTATGTCTTAAAAGCGTGCAACAAGAGACAGGAGGGCCCTTAAAAGTCTTTACTTTGTGTGAAAATCTTATACATCTACCCTCTCTCAGATTTAGGCATCTCTATATTTAATAAAGTGATTCAATATATTTTAGGTGGGCTGCCAAAGGAGTACTTTATGTGGCTTCATGGCTTGAAAATGTAGACTTGATTATGGACTGACGAGCATTTAAGAGGTAATCAATTAGACTCTATTCTAGACTGAAATTAAACATTACCTGTTAAAACCAAAGGATTATTTTCTTGTTTTGACAATTTTGAAAATTTTATTTGTTTGAAATTGTATTAATTATGTTGTTATCATTGATTCCTTGAATATTATGCCTCTTATTTATGATAAATTTGTACTGCTTGAAGGTTGATGTTGGAATCGAGCATTGGAATCAATAAAAGACAAAAACAAAATTGGAGTTGAAAAAAAATTGGGCGTTAAACTTGAAATCAACAAAGCATTTCTAAATTCTTAAGGATTCCATTTTGCGCTTTAATTTTCTGTTTTGAATCAACTCACATTTCTTTTTGGGCTCTTGAAAAGAACACTTCAATTTTTCATTACAAAGGGTTAAAATTGAACCTTAGACACCTACTAGATTTCAATTTGGGTCTAAAATCTAACAATCAAACTTCACATTTAGCTTGGTGCTTTAAAACGAACTAATCACTGCTTTGTGGATTTAAAGCGAACATGTGTCTTTTATGCTTTGTAATATTTTATGCAAAATAATCTCATCTAAAAAGGCGTATGCACTTCTCTAGCTCTTCATGGTGACCTTGAGAATGAAAAGTATTTTTGGTGACATTCAGTTGCATAAAAGATTGCCTCCACAGTTCATTTTGGGAACTAAAATTAAACGAAATCTTGTGTGAGTGTGAGTGGAGCATCATCGCGTATATTCTCTTTCTTTGCATCATCAAAGATTGACCGAGTTACGGATTTTGTTTTTGCTTGCTTTTTTTATCCTAGAGGGCCTGCCTTGGGGAAAAAGTACTCACCCAAGGGAACGACTCAACCGGTAACACTCTAAATCCAAGAGTATTTCCAACTGAGATATAAATGTGGGTATTGGAGTAAACACCAGTATCACGCAACTGGCTCCGACAGTATGGATCTGAAAGGGGACTCTTGCCATATGCGTCGACCTCCATGAACGGAAAGTCTGAAATAGAACCCTTGTTTTGTAGTGACCAATTGATCCATTGAGTGAGTTTTTCAAAGTGGTTCATTGGAACTTAAATTCCAAGAAGTTACTTGCCATGTCTGATCTTGATTAAAGTATAGAGGTTAAGACTTCGTTCTTAACATACCTTTATATTTTTTGCTTGGTTGCATGTAAAATCATCTCTTTTGCAAAGGGCATGAGGCAAGCCCACTAAGAAAAATGTACCAATTGAGCTAGGATGTCATATTGCTTGTGGTTTGAAAACACAGTGCTTTAATCAAAAACATTGGAAAACAAACATTCAACGAATCATCAAAATTGCAAACCCTTTAGGAGAGGAAAATATCCTTGAACAAATTCACATGTTATTGCTTTCCCTTGGGATTCATATCCTTAGAGGCTTCTAATCATTTGGATTTCATCTCAATTTGCTCCTACTAAGGTCAACAATAGGTAACTCTTGCCTCAAATTTCCTTGGTTTCCGCATAATACACTTTGTAGGATAAGGGGAAAGTTAAGACATTAGACATCTAGATTCAAAATCTAATCAAGAGCGTGTTTGTGATAAAAATAATCCATTAAGTAAAGATTAAATCAATTGGACCCCACATATGTGCTTGGTATCTTTTGGTCATATGGTTTTTATGCAAACATTGGTCTTTTGATTTTGAATTACTCTTAGAGAAAGGCATGTTCTTCACTATCTTGGCCTAGTAAACAAGTCCTTCCTAGGTTCATTTAAGATCAAAATCAAACACTTCATTCATTCAAACACTTATCAAAATCCATCTCGCAAAGCAACTTTAGAGCTTTGGAAATATCATTCTAGACTTAGGTAAGTCATCAAAATTAAAATCACCTCATTTAGTTAGATGTATGGGAATGCATCCTTTCTCATACATTTAATTGAATTAGCAATCCTTTGAACAAGTTCATCCTAAATCACATCCAACATCTTAGGGTTTACAAGTTCATCATCCAAATCAAACAATCAAAATCAAGCCCTAAGTCTAAGCATTGATCCAAAGTCCCTAAATGTTCAATACTCATACCATTCACCCCTTTTCATCCTCCATCTCGTCATTGGTACTAAGAACCTTAGAGGTCACTTTTACAACAAGGTCAAAACACAAGGACAACATGGAATACAAACTTGATCCATACATCATTCAAGTAATCCAAGTCAACTGAGCTATCAAAGCCTTACAATGTCGATTGATTATCAACACTCACATCTATACACACCGTATATGGGATCATTACCTTCGACAAATATCAATAGTACAACAAGTATTAGTATGCCCAAATCAAATATTGGAACACATTTCCCGATGGTAGATCTAAATCCAAACATACAATTCTGTCAACCGAACAATCAATGCATGAGCCTTCAAATGAACAACGTTATCCCACCAAATCCCTACATGCCAAATGAGAATGTACCAAGTACATGTTTTCCAAACATGAATCTGAAAAACTTTGGGATAAATATGATTCAAAATCCAAAAAAGATGTTAACGACTCCAAGACAAGGTGACACCATGCCAAATCAAAGTTACCAAAATCAAGGCAATATGATTCCTAACATCAACAATGTTCAATTCCAACCCATAACACCAAATCTGAACATCATCCCAAATCAAAACATTGTCCAAAATCAATTTGTCCATGATCCCATTCAAAAACCACAAGTATGCATCCCAAATCTACTTGAACAAAAACCAAATCAACTATATCAAGGGAGTCAAGATCAAAATCAAGACCAAATTTGGAAAGATCAAATTGCTACACTTACCAAAATAGTTGAGTCATTACGCCAAGAGACATCTCCATCACCATTACCCATATCAACATCATTCCTTGGTTTAGGGATTCCCCTTTTACCTTGCACCAATCACTCCATCCAAATCAATCCACCTAACACCAATCAAGCCATCACAACAAATCTTTTGAATATTCCATCGACATTGCACCAACCGATGGTATCTAATCAAATGACAACATCAATCATGACAAATCAAAATATGGTCTCCCAAGGGCCTATCACCTCGATCACTCCAACCACCACTCTCACACCCATCACATCTCAACCCCTCACTACCATGATTGCTTCGAGTGTATCTCAACCACTTGTCACTACATCCAACACAATTCTGAATCTGCCACCACTACCACCAAAACCAAACATAGCAAGACAATATGACATTGCACTAAAAGCTCACCAGGCCTACCAAAAGGCCATCTAACATTATATAGCCACACAAAAAGAAACACAAGCTCAACAAGCCTCTCAAGCTACCCAACAAACACAAGAACAAACACGAAAAATGATAACTATTGGGGATAACGATGAACATTCAACCACTAGTGATAGCATTGACAATCTCCCCACCGAAATTGCTGAAAGCAATGATCAAGATCTATCCATCAAAGAGCACATTGAAGATGTTTCTATCTCATCCAAAGATCAAATCAAAAAGGGTCAAGAGTCACTTCTCAATCATGATCAAAATCCACCAACAATACCCAACAATGATCCAATTCAAGAAATGTCAACATCACTTGACCCTATGGTTGAAGACATTGAAAATACCTCCACCACAATTGTTGAAAACAATTATCAAGATCTTTCCATCGATGAGCACCTTGAAGATGTTTCCACCACATCTGATGATCAACTCACCATACATCAAGAGCCACTTTTTAGTGATCTATTTCAAGGAGTGTTAGGATTATTTGATCCTATTGACATAATGCACGATCTGTTAGTGTTAGAGATGGCAGATATCTAACAATTAAATGCAGATTTAAATAATAAACAGAGAAACTAAAACACACACAGAATAAATCATAACATAGAGAATTTAACATGGTTTACCCAATCTGGGCTGCATCCACCAAACCGCAGCCATCCAATACTTTTATTATCCAATGCAAAACCTATTACAATCTTACGAATAATCGTGTTTTTCATCATACTATAACCCCCATCCCAACCCCTTTTAACAAGCTTTTAGAAGCTTCCAGAATTAGGGTTTTACAAAGTCAGTTTTCTTTATTTTTCAGAGATTTTTCCTTTTTCGCTGACGAAGCGAAGAAAATGGCAAAAAAAAATTCTCGGGGGCTGCGCCCCCGAACCCCCGACTGAGGCCCGACCCAGCCCCGGACCCCGGTAAGGATAGGGGGCCGAGGTGTACAGTATACCATTGGCTATATAGTATAGCATGATCAGTCGCCACATCACCTTATGAGTTAGAGGACATATCTCAAGAATTTATTTCAAAGCATGATCAAAATCTTTCACCAAGATCTAGCAATGGTCCCATCCAAGACATGTTGACACCCTTTGACCTCATGGTTACATCTACTGAAGGAACCTTGAACTCAACACTTGAGGATATTGAACCACTTACCATGCCTAATGATGACATCCAAGAACCCTTTGTAACCAATCCATCCTTTGAAACTGACCCATGTCAAGAACTTGATCCAAAGCATGTCGAAAGCAACTCTAAAAACATTCAAGATCAAGAATTTGTATCTTTGAGATACTACAATGATCTAATGGACAGTCTCCTATCTATACAAGATGTTGAAAATGATGATCATATCCACATAGTACATACTCCATCTACCTATGAGATGCTTTCTTTGGATGGACACGTAGATGATCTTCATCTAGAACAAAATTCTATTACACAAAAAGAGCAGATTATTAACTCCTAGAGTCAAACAGAGTTGTCAACATTAGTATCAAATGTATCAAAAATTTAGACTAAGGACATCATAAATGAGGATATCCAAAATTATCCACTCAAGGAAACAAGTCAGATAGAACAGTATAATCTAGAGTTAGCAAAGCAGCAAGTTGAACTAACGTCATCTACAATGGTCATTTATCAGAGAGTGCATTCTAAACAAGAGATATCATAACAAGCAAAATCAAAGCATGAAGGTACTACTTCCACAATACTGGGGGCAATTTCATCTCAAGAAAATGTCAACATAGGGAGCACAAAGAATCTTTATGGTGAAACCATTGCCAATACTACGACTAGCCATGTCATGAATCTTCATCCACCCATCACCCCATCCACGAATTGGGACCAATGTCAAAAGAAAGAATTGAATCAAAGTACGAAGAAAATTATCAAAGAAAAATAAGTTGGAAAGCATAATGGACAAATCAAATACAAATGGATACCAAAAAATACAAAGAAAGATCATCCCTATCAAACTCCATCAGTCAAAGAAACTATAGGGAAAAATCAAAAAAGGGAAAAGTATCCATCAAAGATGTCCACAAAAGTAATTTTCAAGCAACGTACAAAGTGTTTCAAACAGTTGGTCCTAGTTCCACGCATAATTTCATATCCACCCATCATTTCTCATCTTCCCAAGTTTGGAGAGTCAAAGATTCCAAACTATAAACCAATCCATCTCTTATCCCTAAACACACTCCATCCACGCCTCCACACATAATATCCAATTCTCATATTGACCATGTATTGGAAATGGCATTTCATCATAAGGATTTTGAAGGCACTTTATCGTGATGTATGCACAAAGATAGAGTTAATCCCGATATCAATAAAGCAGATCAAGAATCCTAAAAGTTGCATTCAAGTGCACATATTCTAGTAAAGAAACTTCTTCAAGTAGGATATCGATGGAAGATTATGAAAGGGGAAGCTACATCAACAAAACCTTGTGATTGAACATGAGCTTAAAATCTTTCAAAAAATTTAAAAAAAATTAAAAAAATATGAAAATCCAAAAAAAAAAGAAAAAAGATTGAAAACAGTAAAGAGAAAAATTGTCCTCTAGTGAAAACCGCATGTATGGCGCTTTGGGCAAGACCATGATGAAAACCTGGAAAACAGGTGTCATGTGTAGAATTGAGCATCTGCATGTGCCAATTTAGTTGAAAGCATCTCATCCCATCCATAATAAATCCATTCATCCATGTACAATTTATCCAATCCATTCACATATATCTGTATCCATAGTTCGAGTTATCTTGATCTTGATGAAATTTTGGGGCACACTTTACACATGATTATGGTAAACATCTTGACATGGGTCATTTTCATTGATCCTATCCTATCTAGCATTATCTGAGCCATGAAGCATTATCCAAATGAGAATTCTTTACGCAAACACCTTATCTTATCACAAGATAATCCATATCCATCCATCCACACACCTATCTAGGAATCCATCCATGGAATTCCATACATTGCTAGACACTGGGGGCAGATATGTACATCTTGCTTTGAGAATAAATCTTGATCTATATCCTTCAACTTATGTGGTGATCTGAACATTGGAAAATGCAAAATAAAATTGGTCAAAGCATTTGTGATCCAAAATCCAAAGCACTAGCCCATGGAATATTTTGACAAGAGGATTTTCCTTATCAAGTGTTATCTTTAATCAAACATCAATCCAAAAAATAAATATTAGTCGCATATAAATCGCACTTCAAATGTCACATCAAATCATCCAAAACATCTTTTGTTCAAAATCAATCTTCATCAATCATGATCAATCCAATCCAATCAATCCATCATCTTGGGAAATCCTTCTCGATCACTTGTGTTCCTTAACACTATCCTTGCATTATTGTGCATCCTCAACAACGTTATCATTACCAATCCTGATCAATCAATCCTTGCATTGTTGTGCATCCTCAACAATGTTATCATCACCAATCTTGATAAATCAAATCCTTGCATTGTTGTGTATCCTCAACAATGTTATCATCATTATCAATCCATCGATTTGATCAACCAACCTTAGCCTGGTTTTCAACAAAATCCCAAATAGAGCATTGATATCATCACACATATCCATATTCAAATTGTCAAAATCATGCAAAAATAAAAAAACATTCAAAAAAATCAAAAAATCAAAACTTTTGTAAAAATCTCAAAAACACCAAAAACAACCTCAAAATATTTCAAAATGTCAAAAAAATCCAAATATTTGAAAAATCCATTCGTCTCATCTCACTTGCACCTGCAATAATCAATCATCCATAATAAACTGATCATCACCTTCATTCTTTGGCAAAACAAACAAAAACAATCACAACAAATCAACAAAAGAAAACCTCAAATGCAAAATCAAAATCGAAACAACAAACATTTAAAACAAAATAAAACTCTTGATCAGTCGCAAACATGTCAATCAACCTTGTATGAACAACCTATCAATCAACTTATCAAACCATCATCATCTTATACAATGCATGTCCTAGGATATATCATTCCGACAATGGGCATCATTTTGGATATATCATTTGGATTCTTATCCTATCAAAACACATCCCTTTGGCTAGAGGTATGAAGAACATTGGCTTGTTTGAGTACTTGATCTCATCTTTTTGATTTATCTTATTGCACTAATTCCAAGGACCTCTCGATGATATCCGAATGAAGGATTTAGAGAGATAGGAATGGGGCAATGATCATTATCGTTTGTCTGTTGTGCTTGTTGGACATTTTTGTAAAATAACTGGGTGAATACTTGCTTTGTTAGGTACGTCCTAGCAAGGTTTCCGTATGTCAAGTGTGAACAAGAATACTCCTATCTGTTTGTCGAGTCAAAGTCCATCGCACTAGGTACAATTCTATCCTGGTTCTTTATACCTTGATGCATGGTATCTACATAAGTAATCAAACATAAGGTAGGTAGCCCTTTTAAAATCCCAATCCTTGATAAGAAAATCATCATCCATCTATCATCATCATTTCTCATCATCATCTCTAATAAAGTCTCGTCAGATTGTGGACTTCTTGGATCCTCTTTTCATCATCTCATTTCCACACTAACATAACATCACCAATGCATCCATCATGCATCCATCCTGCATCCAAAAAACTGTTAGCATACCACATATCATTCATATCATACATAATAGGAATCATCGATCATTTCACATGCATTTTCATCATCATAATATAGATCTGTTAGTCTAAGCATTTTTATAGAACATCCATTGCATAATCATAGCATATCACATCATCCATCTCATCCATCATCACATCATATCACCATTTAAGTTGTTTAGGATAATATAGATTTGTTATTCTAAGAATCTTAAAACCATCTCATTTGCATCATCATCCATAACCATCCATTTTGAACCTCTTTATCGTGACATTGACCTTCAAATTGAATATTTTCGCTCGATCTCTAGAGGGGGCAATGTACCAGTGTACTTTCTACTGGGGCATCCGAAAAATCAAAAAAATTATGAATTTTGATTGCGGTAAGTTTATTCTTTGAACCAACGCAACAAGTACATTGCTTCAAAGAGGGGAAAAATTTAGACATGCAAAATTGGCATAATGCATTCAATTAGGTCCATTCATCAAGTAAACCAGGTTTCACATTCATCCACTCATCAAATTAATCAAGTTCACCTTCATCCACTCATCAAGTAAACTCACTAATTTCAATCTCCTAAGGTCATTAATTTAAAATTAAATAAACTTTAACATCAACCTTTCAATTAAATAAAACAAAATTTATTAAATTGAAATCCAAATGCATATTCCATCCCTCTTTGATTTAAATAAATCAAAATATTTAAGTCAAAAAGGTCAAAATCACCTAATCATTACTAAGATAACCTAATCCTGATTAAACTAACCTAACCACCCATCACATCCTCTAGCTTTTCCCACTTGCACCAATAAATCAATTTATTGATTTATTAAAATTTAGCATTTTCCATCAACATGGCATCTTTGAGGAATATTCCCTCAAGTTTGAATTCAAAATCAAGTGGACATGTACATCCAACAAAGAAATTAATAAGCTCTTACATGTCCCTTGCACAAGTCAAACTCAACATTTACTCTCAAATTCAAATTTGAAATCTCCCTCTCTTTGGCACATTGACCAAAATGTGCTCATCCTCAAGCCAATCACAAGTTGACAAGTGGCTCCATTTGATTGGTCAAATCATTGTCCCACATTCATCCATTTGGCTATTTCTCTCATCAAAGCATTTTATAAATAGAAGGCTTCATTCTTGATCAAATCCTCCACAACTTGATCTACAACTCCTATCCAAAGTCACTCTCTTCATTTGAGAACTTATTTTTCCCATCTTATCATCATCATCTAGCTTATCTATCAAGGATTGGGAAAGGGCTATTTTCAAAAATCACACCAATCCACTATGAAATAAAGTTTTGATTATGTTTTGATATGCTTGCATTTCATTATCTTTGTTTTATTTAGTTTTCATATTTTATCATAGTCAAGTATTTCATAGGGATGTTTAATTTAAATGTGTTTCAAATCACTAGCATAAGGATATTATCTTAAGGTTTAACCATTTGTAGATTTTCAATATCTACAAATATATCAATCAAGTAATCAAATTTATAATTTACAATTGAGTTTCAAGATCAAGTATTCCATATTTGGATAAATATCTTGTTTCAAAAGCCTCAACATTGTTGTTTAGAAGGGGGAGAGCACCACCTAAGTTCTTTACCTCCAACCACAGACCAACAATCCCCCATACACGTTCCAATTAGAAGTGGCTCTACCCTTAAACAAAGAGTATAGACTAAGGAATCCCTAGTATGTCATATGAGTCTCTAGTGTTACGCCCTACATAACCAATTCAATCATAAAACTATAGACTTCTTTAACTATGACACTATTGACTGGTTATGCAATTATGGAGCATAGTGAATTGACAAGTGCAAGTAGAGACTTTTGCACTACTTTGGCTAAAGTTTTAAAATATTTCAACCACTTCCAAAAATTGGATTCGTATGTTCACCCATCTCTAACTTGACTTGGAAACCTTCATGACCTAAGGTTTATGTCAAACTAGCCATATGCCCAACTAGTTTGGCTTTTTAAAGATTCACATTCATATAGTGATGACTCACTAAATTAGAACATGACTAGATTGGTTAAATTCTCTAACTTCAAATGTTCGTGTTATGTTTTAGAAACATCTTCGGTCTTGGAAATAACCACTTGTATAAGTTCTTTAAATGAACCAAGATATTGAACTACTCTCCTATTTTTATTCACATTTGGTCAATCATGATGACATAATGTCTGTGACTTGACTCACTAGGTTTCTTTCTAAAAGTAATGACAATATATTTGTTGATCATCAAGGCTTGTACTTCTCTAATAGTCTTATGGAAAACTCAATGAGTGGGGGATTGATTTTCACCTCACTGAATACCTACGGGATTTTTATAGAAAGTTGGCTCTTCTCTGAGTTTTGGAGAAAAGGGTAGAAGAAAATGTAAACATAAAACATAAAAAATAGCGATGCGCCAAAGGTTTTACGACATTTTAAACCCAATCTTTCCTATGAATGATATTTTAGACACAAACTACCACAACCCTTCATTGTTGTGAAGAAAACAAACAACAAAGGCTAACTATAAGCATAATCTAGTCTTCCACATCTCCCTGCAGGTAGTGTTCATTAAGGTTTGATCAAGCATAAAGATTTCCAAGGTTAATAGAAAAACATTCAAAAATTGCATAAACCCTCTCTCTTCTTATAACATAATATAACAAAAAATTAACCCTTTAGAAAAATAGAGAAGTTCTTAGACAGTCCAATTTTCACAAATTCTTATCCTACCATATAACCCTACAACTTGGAAATTAACTGCTCAAACTACTTGAATTCAACTTAACACAATGCTTCATTCTGAATGAAAACATAAATAAAGAACTTGATAAAGGCCATATCATACACAGTCTCAAAGATTTCTTTCAAATGGTTCATGCTTGGATATAAAATTGTTAGAATATTAATCTTTACTTGGTAAAGGTTATTCTTTAATTGTAATTTTTTATTAACTTGTAGGAATATTCCAAAGGAATCTCTACAAGTCTTTTGTCTTTTTGTCATCTCACACATGTGTGAGGATAACTTATTTTTTAATTCCTTTATTAAGGAATATTTGTAACCACCTCCTTAAGAGGTGACACTTTGCACACACATAGATGAATGGTGGCATTCATTGAGTTGGGAGTTACATTCTAACTCCTCTTCTCACCTCTACTTATTGAGGTGCCTCTCCTCTCATTCTTCAAGACTCAAGCAAGCAAGCTAAGGCTGAAGCTCTCTCTCTTTGTATTATTCTTTAGGCATTTTGCCTCCATTCATAATATTGGGGTTTTTTCTTGTTTTTTCCCCTTAACAAATTCTTGTGTCTCTCTTGCTTTGGTGGTGCTTGGTTTGGCTACTTCAACTTATTTGGTAATCTCTTTCCTTCAAACAATTGCTCTTTATTAGTACTTTCCATTGCTCTTTTTTTATTTCCTTTCATGGTATCAGAGCTTGGTATTACTAATATCTTTTGAGCTACATTGTTGAAGGTTTACCAGATTTTTTAGCACACCATTGGAGACACTCTCAAGGAGGAGAAGAAGAGCAAGTGTCTAATCTTGGTTGTTTTTTGTCTTCTAACTCTTGTGCAGGATTTCTTATCTAAAAATTTCTAAGTTTTTCAAATTTCAAATCTATGCAATATATTTTACATGCATGTTTTATTTTTTGCATAAAAATTTAAAAACCCTCTAATAAAAGGGTTATTTTTCAAAAAAAATTAAAAACAATTCATTAATTCTGTATAATTTTTTTGGAATATTAGGCTAAATCTCTAAAAAGAAAAATTACTTTATTTTACATTTTGTAAAAAAATCAATTTTGGAATATTAGGCTAAATCTCTAAAAAGAAAAATTACTTTATTTTACATTTTGTCAAAAAAAATCAATTTTTTTTAGGGATCTAACCCTAGTTCAAAAACTTTTTTAAAAAAAAAAATCTGCTTCTATAGTAAAAAAATCTGCATGTTATTATTTGCATGTTGAAATTTCTTTAAAAAATCTGTAGAAAAAATCTGCATGTTATTATTTGCATGTTGAAATTTCTTTAAAAAATCTGTAAAAAATATGCATGTTATTATTTGCATGTTGAAATTTCTTTAAAAAATATCAAATTGTTTTTGGGCTTTTTTAGAATTTTTAATTCTTAAATCTCAAAAAAATCTTAAACCTTGACTTTTTTGACAGGAATTTAATTTCAAAATAGTATTCAAAGTTTTTTTTATAAATAATAATAATACAAAAAAACTTCTCTTGAGGCTTTGGTTCATTCCTTGGCCATTGCCTTTCTTTCCTTTGTTGCAGCCTTCCTCTGGTGATTTCACTGACCTCTGCACAGTAAGCACCCAACTCTTTTCTCCTTGTGTGCCCTGCTCTCTGCATTGCCCTTCCTTCAATCTCCCATCCCCTGTGTGAATCATAGTATTTGTTCCTTAAAAATAAATATTATTAAAATTTGCATCTTCAAACTTTTCTTCCCCTCTTTCAAATTTATCCCGCCCATTTCCTGAAAAGCAAAAAATCAAAAGCTTTTACTTAAAGCTTCCCCACCGACTTTGTTTTAAGAAAAAAAGTTACTAAAATAAAGATTCCTAAATTAAACTTTTTTGCATAAAAGATTTTCTTTTAAAAGAAATAAAGTTGAGTTTAAGTTTTTTAAATTTACTTGTGTTTTTATGAAAGTTTAAAGTTTAAGTTTTTTTTAATATATAATCTCTTTTTTAAGAAAAATAAATCATTCATAGTTTTTAATAATTGTTTTATTTAAAAATCTATTAATTTCTTTATATTTATAAATTTTATATATTTTTTATTAATTAAAAAGAATATTAAAATGATTTTAAAATTTAGATATTCAATATAAGGAGTTTATTTTGTTTTTAGGTAACTTATTTAAATAGGTTTTTTTAAGATTTAATTTGATCAAGAGGGAGCAAATATTTACAATAGTTATTTTTCTCATAAAGTTGTGAATTTTTTTTTACAATCATGTCTACTTTAATTCCTGAAATTAAGTTGAATTCTTCTAACTATCATTCTTGGAAAACTCATATATGTTTTATTTTTCCGTTTAAACATCTTTTAGATGTAGCTACAGATCCTAAATCTAAACCAGGTTCTTCTGCATCCAAAGATGAAATCGAAAAATGGAATCTCAAAAATGAAGAAGCCCTTGGCCTCATAGGTATCTCCATGTCACCCGAACTTTATGTTCACATTGGGACATGTACAACTGCCTATGAAGCATGGGACAAACTCAAAACAATTTATGATAGTACAAATGAATCAAGAAAAATTCAAATTCAAGATCAACTTGAAGATTTGAGGTATTCTGATTTTAAATCTATGGATGATTTTTTATTGAAATTTGATGCTTTAAATAATCAATTGGATGGTTTAGGAGTTAAATTAGATAATCTTAGATTAATTCATCTTATTCTTAAAAAGTGTCTTCCTAGACAATTTCAGCAATTCATTACTAATATTCATGCTCAATTAGCTATTCCTTCTTTAGCTACTCAATTAACTTATGATATTTTTCGTGATTTATTAAGACAAGAAGAGGCTAAGTTAATTCAGTTTGGTACTCTTAAGTCTAATGAACATGCTTTCTTGTCTAATCATAAGCAAAATTTTAAACCTCATTCTAAACAACAACATTATAATTCCAAACCTCATTATAATAATGGCAATGATCTTAGAAAGTTTAACTCTTCTAAGAAACCTCATTGCACTTATTGTAATAAGGATGGTCATTGGCAAAATACTTGTTTTAAGAAGCAAAATGAGAAAACTCCTATGAAGAAAATTAATCAACAACAAAATAAACCTAATAATAATAAGTTTCAAAATAATGCAAATCAATCTAGACGTGCTTTTACTTGTAGTTCTAATGTTTCTCAACCTCTTGAATGGGTTATTGATTCAGGTGCATCTCAACATGTTACTTCACATAAAGAAGTTTTTGAGTCTATGCAACCTGATATATCAAATGTTCCTCTTCAACTTGCTAATAATCATACTTGTAAAGTAGAAGCAATTGGAGATGTGAATGTTCCTAATGGTAAATTGCATGATGTTTTATATGTTCCTGAATTAAAGACTAACTTGCTTTCAGTTGCTAAGCTTTGCCAAGATTATAAAATTGAATTTTACAAAGATATGTGCTATGTTATTGATCCAAAACAAAACAAGGTCATTGCTAATGCTAAATTAGACAATGATAATTTGTTCAAATTTTATGAGTTTGCTCAATCTAGATGCTCTTTAATATCTACCATTGATTTCAATGTTTGGCATGAAAGACTTGGTCATATAAATGCTAACAATATTGCTTTAATGCAAAAGCTTAATATGGTAGATGGATTGCCTAGTATTGTTCCATCTAAAATTGTATGCACAGGATGCATGAGTGGTAAGATGCATAGGGAGCCCTTTCCACATGGTCAATCATGGAGGGCAACTCATAAGTTGCACCTAGTTCATAGTGACCTTTTGGGACCCATGGAGAATAACTCCATCCAAGGATCAAGGTATGCACTTACTTTTGTTGATGATTTTTCTAGAAGAACTTGGATCTATTTTCTTCATAGTAAGGATCAAGTTCTTGATATATTTTCTGAATTTCATAAATTTGTTGAAAGGCAATCTGGTTTTAAACTTAAAATTCTTAGAACTGATAATGGTAAAGAATATGTGAATAATGCTTTTAATAGTTATTTGAAATCATTTGGTATTAAGCATGAGCTAACTATTCCCTATACACCTCAACAAAATGGTGTAGCGGAAAGGAAGCATAGAACTATTGTTGAAATGGCTAGATGTATGTTACATGCTAAAAATATGTCTTATAAATTTTGGGCAGAAGCTATGTTTTGTGCTACTTACATTATTAATAGGACTCCTACTAAAGCTTTAAAGGATATAACTCCTGAAGAAGCTTGGTCTGGTAGGAAGCCCAATCTTAAGCATTTAAGGATTTTTGGTTCAATTGCTTATGTTCACAAACCTAAACAAAAGAGGCAAAAATTAGATGCTAAATCTTCTTATCATATTTTTGTTGGTTATGATGAACATTCTAAAGCTTATAGAGTTTATAATCCTCTTACTAACAAAGTTAAAGTTGCTAGAGATGTATGCATTGCTGAAAATGGTGTTCATGATTGTTCTAAAGTGCATAATATTGATTCTTCTCACAATAAAGTTATTGTTGTGGAGGATAATCCTCAAGTTGAAACTCCTCTTAACCCTCCTAATGCATCTCTTACTCATAGTGATAGTGATGATGAAAATGTTGAAATATCTACTCATGATTCTTCTTCTAGTGATGATACTCCTACATCTAAAAGAATGCCAAAATGGTTTAAAAATTTGTTGCAAGAAAGTGAGGATTATTTAGCTAAAAATCCACCTAAACGAAGAAAGGAAAATTATTGTAATTATGCTTTGATGTCTAACATTATGAATTCAAATGATCCTCAAACTTATGAACAAGCTAAAGATCAACCTCATTGGAAAAAGGCTATGCAAGAAGAATATGATACTTTAATTGCTAATAATACTTGGGATTTAGTTCCATTACCTCAAGGTAAGAATCTTGTTTCATGCAAATGGTTGTATAAAACTAAGGTTAATGCAAACAATGAAGTTAGCAAGTTTAAAGCTAGATTAGTTGCTAGGGGCTTTTCTCAAATTGAAGGTTTAGATTATAATGAAACTTTTGCTCCAGTAGCTAAGATGCCCACTATTAAATTAGTTCTTGCTTTAGCTTCTCATATGCATTGGCCTATTCATCAAATGGATGTTAAAAGTGCATTTTTAAATGGTGATTTACATGAAGAAATTTATATGTCTCAACCTTTGGGTTTCATTAAGGAAGGTAATGAAAATCTTGTTTGCAAATTGAAGAAATCAATATATGGTTTAAAGCAATCTCCTAGAGAATGGTATTCAAAGATCAATGCTTTCTTTTTATCTCAAGGTTTCATTAGAAGTAAAAATGATCCAAATTTATATATTAAGCATAGTGAAGATGATATTGTGATTATTATTTTATATGTTGATGATTTAATTATCACTTCTAGTTCTAACAATTTGATTAGTGATGTTAAGTCTCAACTCAATCAACAATTTCAAATGACTGATTTAGGCCTATTACATTATTTTTTGGGTATGCAAATTTGGCAAACACCTAAAGGTATTTTTCTTTCTCAACATAAATATGCTCAAGATCTCTTAGATAGATTTAAAATGAATGATGCAAAGTGTGTTTCTACTCCTTGTGAATTAGGAACTAAATTAATGGTTGATATGGAAACTCCTTTTGTTGATCCTACTTTATATAGGCAATTAGTAGGAAGTTTAAATTATCTAACTCTTACTAGACCTGATATTTCTTATAGTGTTGGATTGGTTTCTAGATTTATGTCTAAACCACAACAAACTCATTTTAAAGTTGCAAAAAGAATTTTAAGATATGTTAAAGGTACTCTTAATCTTGGTCTTTTTTATGATGCAAATTGTGATTTTTCTTTAAAGGGTTATACTGATTCAGATTTAGGAGGTGATCCCAATGATGGGAGATCCACTTGTGGTTATTGTTTCTTTGTTGGATCAGGTGCAATCTCATGGAATAGTAAGAAACAACAATCTACTTCTCTTTGTTCTACAGAAGCTGAATATAAAGGTTGTACAAATGCATCTAAAGAAGCATTATGGTTAAGAAGATTACTTGAAGACTTGGGTCTACCTCCAAAGGATCCTACTCCTTTATATTGTGATAATCAAAGTGCTATTGCTTTGGCAAAGAATCCAATTTTTCATGCAAGGACCAAGCACATTGCTCTTCAACATCATTTCATTAGAGAGCAAATTGAAGACAAGCAAATTTCTCTTTTGTATTGTAAAGGTGAAGATCAAGTTGCAGATATTCTCACCAAAGCTCTTTGTAAAGATAAATTTCTCTTCCATTGTAAAAATCTTGGATTACAACCCATTGAAGGGTTTGATGTAACCTCCCCAAGTAAAGCTTAAGGGGGGATGTTAGAATATTAATCTTTACTTGGTAAAGGTTATTCTTTAATTGTAATTTTTTATTAACTTGTAGGAATATTCCAAAGGAATCCCTACAAGTCTTTTGTCTTTTTGTCATCTCACACATGTGTGAGGATAACTTATTTTTTAATTCCTTTATTAAGGAATATTTGTAACCACCTCCTTAAGAGGTGACACTTTGCACACACATAGATGAATGGTGGCATTCATTGAGTTGGGAGTTACATTCTAACTCCTTCTCACCTCTACTTATTGAGGTGCCTCTCCTCTCATTCTTCAAGACTCATGCAAGCAAGCTAAGGCTGAAGCTCTCTCTCTTTGTATTATTCTTTAGGCATTTTTCCTCCATTCATAATATTGGGGTTTTTTCTTGTTTTTTCCCCTTAACAAATTCTTGTGTCTCTCTTGCTTTGGTGGTGATTGGTTTGGCTACTTCAACTTATTTGGTAATCTCTTTCCTTCAAACAATTGCTCTTTATTAGTACTTTCTATTGCTCTTTTTTATTTCCTTTCAAAAATGAACTTTAAAAAAGAGGTCAGATGCCAATCTAATAATAGTTTGAATATAAAAAATATAACATGCCAGAGAAAAGTAGTTTTACAAATTCTACTTCTAAAAATAGTTCTATAACTTCATAAAACTAAAGAAACTTTTCTTGAGAACAAGAAAACTAAAACTTGGAACTTTTTTGGAAAAAAAACTTCTTTTTGTTGCCACCTCCCATTTAGAGCTAGAAAAAGAGAAGACCACTACCACATTCGAGAAGTAATTGATGCCAGATGTTGGAATTTGATAGCTCGTGATCTAATTGCAGATCTTAAATTAGGTCATGACAATCTTTTCTCATCAATTCTCAACTGCCACATTAATTCCCTTTAGATATTTAGCATAGATCATTATCTGAAAATGATCAGATCATAGAAAAAGCCTACAAAAAGTATAGTTGACCAATTACATGGCTTAATAACACTGACTCAAATTTTCCATCCTAAAAACCAAAAGGAAACCAACAAGCTCTGATACACTCCAAAAAGGATTGCTTTCTAAAAGAGAAAAGTAGCCACAATGAAGAGATGATGTGTCAAGCGAGTGGGTAGTCTCAAACTTTATGAAAATCATCCTTGAGAAAACTTATGTAACGTTAACATGTGTCCTAGCTCTCTCTCGATAGGAAGGAAATAAATGTAAGTTGCACAGCCACCATGTGGTGCATTGCACACCTTTTTGAAGAACTTTATTTTGAGCATGAACACATTTGAAGCCAAAAACATATAAAAGTCAAAAAAAAAAAAGGAAAAAATGCTTCACAGTTCTAGTGACTCATGGGGGCCTTTGCTTGCAGAGGCACGAAGCTAGACTTCTAGAAGCTCTTGGAGTTTGAGGAAAGTAGAATATTGTGTTTACCAATCTGCATCAGTTGGTTGAACAAGAGTATGGATGACCCTATATTCTCCATCTAGCTTAAATACTTCCTTGAAAGAAATAACTCCCCATCTTGCAAAAACCGCCCCAAGATTGCTTGAATGAATTTTAATTGAATGCTTAGTGAATGCTTTGTGAATGAAAAGATTACTTGAATGAATTGGGAGATGTAAAATTAGGAGAAAAACACATATTTATACACACTTGTACCTTAGTAACCCAATGCTACCTCATCACAGGCCGACATAAGGTAATTTTTGATAAAAACATGAAAGAAAATTTGAAATATTTTTAATTTTGAGCCAAGAGGGACTCATTCGCCACCCATGGCGAATGGGTCCCACCTTGGACTTGAAAATGGGTGTCGGGAATTATCTTGCATTTATTGTTGTTTGCCAGGTTTACATTCAAAAAAACACTTAATTAAGACTTATGAGTGCATACAGGGGTCAAATAAAGGATAAGAAAGGTGTAAATAGTGAAATTAAGCCTAGAAAAGTGTGAAATCTTGCTACAAGACTTTACAACATTTCAAAATAGGACTTGATAAGTGATAGAAAGCTTATTTTTACATGAATTGTAATGAATAGAGTCTAGACAAGTGTAGAAATGTTTTACAACAGTTCACAACACCTTCACAAGATGCCATAATTTGAATTTTAAGGACCAAATGTGAATGTTTAAGCCACATTACAATATTAAATCAAAGAAAAATTGACCAAGCATCATGAGAGAAAGACCTAAAAGACCATTAAAATGTCAAAGGGCCATTTTTCCATGACACATTTAGCCCTCACTTTAATGAGAGGATGAACTTGCTTCAAACTCACACTAAAGTAGTCATGCATATTGAGAGAGAGGTCCCAATGCACTTATGTTAGCAAGATGGAATGAAAATGATCAAGAGGGATGATCAAGCCCCTAGGATGAAGATCCCATGGAAAACTAAACATAAGAACAAAGGAATGCACATGTGAAAGAGAAGGAAAGGTCAGATGAAGCTTCAATCATCTATGAAACTAGTTGTGGAATAAATCTAGGTTGTTTGTGAGAAAAAGAGAATGCATACTCACTTTGGGGCGACAGAACTCATGGAGGTCCTTCAAGTGAGAAAACCCAGAAAGGTAAGATACATACGCTAGTTGGTATGCACTCACAAACACATAGGTTACTATGGGGAAAGTTGTGTTGTTGAATGGGCTTCCCGCTCAACCATATCAAAGTTATACCTCCTGATAACTTTAACAAGGTGCCACAAAGGAAAATGTCAATTCGTGCTTCATGAGACAAGAAAAGCTTCATATGCTTAGAGCTTATGAACAAAGAGCAAGGTACCATAGGAATGCAAGCTACGTTATGCAAGGTGGAAAAAATGTAAAATGCAAAAATGAAACATGTAAAAGATGTTCAGAGGAGTCTTGTTAAGTTCATATGAGGTATATCACATAGGAAACATTGTGTCTAATGTCTCCAAGAGAGGACAAATCAAAGAATAAAATATTCACAACTTAGGGGATGTAGTGTGTCACATCAGGCCACTAAGAGGAATGTAATATGCTAAGAGAGATCACACTTATGAAGGACATCAAACCCAATGTCATCCATAAAGTGACAAACACATCATATGAAGTGAAAAGGCTACACTAAGAACCCAAAATGCAAATGAAATGATGCCAATGTATGCCCCCCACTTTAAAGGAATTGCTACACACTATTCTGTGAGAAATTACTTTAAAGTAGCGAAGGAAAGAAAATGAAAAAAAAAAAAAGACATGAGAGCCAACTTGGAAAGCTCCTATGCCAGGTCATATGTTTCTAAGTTAGGTTGCTTCATGTAAACAAAAAAGAGAAAAAAAGAAAAGGGAGTTGCTCCCCAAAAAGGAACAGACCAAACACATAAGAGATCTATGGATTTGGTGTCAGTATGTTCATCGCTGCAATGTGTTTATTTAAAGAGCTCAGAACTGTCATCATTCCCCAAAGAACATAGAACTAGAAGAATGACACAAAGAGATAAAAAATAAAAGGAAAATAAAGTTTGTTTTGGGTCAACATGGAAGAGACATTGCGGTCTCAATGCTTTGCATCATCCAGGTATGTGCAGGATCATGATGGGCCAAAAATTGGCAATATGATGGGTATGTGGCTGATGACTTATTTTTACCCAAAATTGATGAAACGAAAAGGGTTTTTAAAGGAGATTTTCAAATTTCCACCAATTATATTTACTTTGAATTTAATAAGTAATTATTATTCATTTTCTATTTGAATCATGACTAAAGTCCTAATTGATAGGTTGATTGAAAAACATCTATAGCTTTCAAATGGTATCACATTTTTTGAATCCAAAACATGTGTCACATTCTATGCGCATTATATAGGATTTAAAAAGAAAAATTGAATTTCATGAAGTTTTGACCAAGTCAAGGTGGTAGACATATAGTTTTTTATATTTTTTAAAAGTTGTAATAAAATATTCATAATTAATTATTTACCTAAAAAAATAAAACAAAAATGCATCACATCGGGACATGAGTCCTCTACTTATATCTAAAATATTATAAAAAATATTATCATTTTATTGGGGTTAGGGTGGTTAGACAAACACCTACTTCTTTTTTTTCCCTGAAATTTAAGTACTACTACATTGAAATTTCAATTTTTCACCAAATAGATTTTATTTTTTTTAAACAAACCTAGTAGTTTAGAAACTAAATTAAATTTTCTATAGATTCTATTCTTACATATTTTTGAAATAATATAGATAACTTATTCAAATTTTTACGTCAAGTTGCCTAACTCTAATTTTTCTGATTTTTTTGCCGCTTAAGGGCCTATTTTTTCCATGATGATCCTACATATACCCATCCCCAAAAGAAAAAAAAATGTGAAAATAAAATGAAAAGGAAAAAGAAAAATGAAAAGCTTTTGAGTTGCCATGAAAGACACATTGCGGTCTCAATGCCTTGCATCATCCCCAAAAGGAAAAACACAAAAAAAGATAAAAAAGGAAAAGGAAAAGGAAAAGGAAAAGGGACCATTTGGGTCAACATGGAAGAGACATAGGGCATCTCAATGCTTTGTCATCCCCAAAAGGAAAACACAAAAGAAAAAATGAAATAGGGAAAAGGACCTTTTGGGTCAACACATGGAAGAGACATAAGGCATCTCAATGCTTTGCATTATCCTCAAAAGGAGAACACAAAACAAAATAGAAAAAGGAAATGCATGACATATAGAAGAATAGAGGTGCAAATAGAGGAAGTGTACAAAGAGGGAGAACATCAAACACACGTTACGGGGGAACACAATACGCACATAAAATCACACCAAAGAAAAAGAAAAAGGAAAATGAATATAAAAGCCTAGTAAGGTGAATGGATGTCAAACATCTAACAAGTCATCCACCTCCCAATCATGTTTAGTGTATTGCGAGGGTGGTTGTCTATCCAAAGGAAGAAGTGCAAGTGTTGAACTAGGAGATGTACTAGGTTCTTCACTTGGTATAGAAGATTTATCATTTAAGCTCATGGTAGATGAAAATAAAGAGTTTAGATTGTTATGCACTTTTTCATCTACTTTTGTGATCTCCTCGTCATCATCATCATCAAGGTTGATTAAGATAGGAGGATGAATAGTTATTTCCAAGGAAGGATGTATCAAAAGTTGTGGTTGTTGGATTGGTTCATTTTGTTGTGCAGGTTGGACTATAGCATCTTGTGGTTGGTCAGGAGGAAGAGGGTGATCATCTATTGCTTCTATCAAAGGTGAAGGTTCATTTTCTTTGTTATTTTCATTTTTCATTTGACAAACAAGGAGACAATGACAATGCCTACGTTCCCTAGCACCGTGGTTTCATTTCATTTTATTTTGAAGTTGTTGAGGTGTAAGAGTGGGTTAATCTACCATAGGTTCCTTTTCTTTTGGAGGGGGAAGAATGGAAGAAATCAAAGAAGATGGGTCAATCACTTTCTCTTTAGCTTTATACACTTGTTTACTACCAAATAACATAGCTTAAATCTTGTATCAATATGTTTCATGATATATTTTTTTTCTTATCTACTTGAAGCTCCCTGCAACAAACCACCTAAGTCTGTTTATGAAAGCAGTGGAGCTTGCTAATTACATGGGATGGCAGTGTCTTATATCAATATGTTTCATGATATTCTTTTTTCCTCGTTTGTTTGAAGTTCCCCATAACAAAATTTTCTCCATGAATTTTTTTTTCACTTACCCATAACAAACTATTCATTACCATAGTTTGCCTCTTTTATTCTCCATATTTTAAAGTTCTATTTAATGTGGGTTTTTGAACAACTCTCATTTTCCTATGATTCTTAAGTGTTTTTCTAATAGATCTTTTCCAATTTTTCTTTTTGTCTTATATCAATATGTTTCATGATATTCTTTTTTTCTCAATGGTTTGAAGTTCCCCATAACAAACTATTCTTCATGATATTATTTTTTTTAGTTCCCCATAGCAAACTGTTCATTATTGTACTTTTCCTTTTCAATTCTCCATATTTTAAAGTTCTATTTAATGTGGGTTTTTGAACATTTGTCATTTTCTGGTGACTTGTCAATTCAAAATTCAAGCTACATTATTTTCCACTAAATATTATAGACAAAATAGGGAAATTGTAAAAGAACTATTAGAAATATGCTTAAGAATCATAGGTAAATCACAAATGATAAAAAACCCACACTAAACATATTGACACAAGACAAGCATTCTATGTAAGAGTTGGGTTGTCAATTCAAAATTTGAGCTACATTCTTTGGCACCAAACCCACATTAAACAGAAGTTGTAAAGCTAATGGGTAGCAATAACTTGTGCAAAATGGCTATAACGTCATAGACTTAATTGAAAATTTGAGCTACATTTCCTGAAACTAAATATTATAGACAAATAGAGAAATTTTAAAAGATTTATTAGATGATAAATCCTATTCACGATTGGGCTGACAAAAATCTTGGCGAACATTTCAAACAAATAGCCTATCGGCTAAAAATATAAAATTGAACAAACAAAAGAGCTATTAGAATAACACTTAACAAATACTAAACTAATTTTATCTCCAATATGTTTATGATTTCATACTAACCCTCTGCATATATATATATGCAATCACTCCTATGTTAATTTGCAATTGCCCCTATGTTAATGGGTATAATGGCAAAGATGCACAGAGATAACTAAAACAATAAATGAAGGGAAATAAAATTACTAACCCTAACCATATGTTTTGATGTAAGAAATAAGATTTAACTACAATTTCTCCTATTGTAATGGGTATAACACCAAAGATGTATAGAGATAACTACAGAGAATAAACAAGGGAAGAAAAAATTACTAACCCTAACCATATTTTTTGACAAAAGAAAGAAGATTTAACTGCAATTTATCCATCCATACAGAGCCATAATCTCTTTGAAGTCTCCAAAATGGGTATAACGCCAAACATACAAACATATAACAAGAAGACATGAACAATAAATTAATCATTTATGCAATATACCCATGTAAAATGACATAAAAATTGTGGAGAACAATAATTTTAAAACCCTCCAATCTGCTATAAAATGGAGCTGATGCCGAAATTTTTTACAATAGTCTACTATCCAACCAACCATGGAGCCAAAGGCGACAATTTTTAGAATATTATACTATCAAACCAACACCACAATGGCTTTTTTGACAATGCAACTTAATCAATATTCTTTTTGGCACATTTCAAAGTATACTTTCCCAAACTGCAACATTGAATATTGCATTTACTTCCTCCCAAGCCATCATACAAGAATGCCATGATGCATTTACCCTCACGTGAGAAAACACTTACCATTCTACTTTTTTGTATCGAGGTGACCAACTCCACCACCACCAACCAACATAATTAGCAAGCTCCACATCGTCATAAAAAACCCTGGGAAGTCACCACTGGTTGGGAGATCTCCGACACTGAAAAATTCTATTCACGATTGGGCTGACAAAAATCCTGGCGGAAACTTAAAAAAAATAACATATTAGCTAATTACAATCTTTAAAAAATGTAAGCTCAAGAAAACTTATTAACAAACATAGAATAGCACCGTATATTTACTTGTTCATTCTATAAATTTGAAAAATAACCCCTCCTTTTCTTTACAGTGTTCCCTCCACTAATTAAAATGTATAATATTTCATAATACATCTAAATCATTAATTGCTAACACACAAGATATTCACTAAACAAACTCAAATATCAAACGTGTAAGGTGTAGATTCATTCTAGGACCTTGGAGAGAATTAAGGAGAGCTTGCAATGCACAATCACTATAGTGTGGAAAAATTCATGAGAAAATTCCAACCTAATAATAATAATAACTCCTAAAGAATTTCCATTAAAAATATTATGAGCTGCAAATACGTAGGTATTGCTCATCTAAATATAGGAAAAAAATATTCTAACATGAGTAAATATTAGAAAACTCTCCACTCATCACACTCTTTATTGTTAGTGAAGTCTTTAAAGGTCATAGTTATTTTTCTAAGAAAGTTAATAAAAAAGAGTGGCATTTGATAAGTTAAAGAAAAAAATAATTTTGTGTAGTAACACGCAACAATGAGCCGATAGGCAAAGAGTGACATGAAAGGAAAGTGATGTGCATAGAGTGACAGTGGAATAACATTATAATGTGAATGCATGAGTGGGCACAATAGCTATGAAAGGAATATGCAACATTGGGTATATGTCGTAACAGATGTAGACAATATAGTTACATATTAGGGAATCCAACGAACAATACAATGGATGGCTAGATATATTATAGTCGATAATTAAAGTGATTGAGTGGAAACAATATTGTATCCCATTTTTACCTTATAGTTTATCGTCATTATCTTATTTTAAATTATAATGGGGACTGAAGGAGGGTGTTAACCCTAATGGGTTGAAAGGAGGATATGTATATAAAGGATAAAGTGTGTAAGTAATAGTTGGTGAAAAATTAACTTTGTTGAATATATATATACACATATAGAGGTTTGGTTAAAGAATAATTGTATTAACATTCAATTAATTATTTGGTGATAACATTATTATTATTGGTAATTAGTTTGGTGGGGTAAATAATAATATTATGTAGTTAAGTTGTTAATTAAACAAAAATATTATTATTAAATTTGAAAATATTTCATTAAGTAATACCAATATCATTAAGTTTTATTAGTTAATCAAAATATAATATTATTATGGATAAGGTTCAATGTCTAAATTGATGACATTACTAATGTGTATTTAGTTGGGAAATAATAATGTTGGCATAATATTAGTTGAATACATGATTATATAGGCCCACCCCATAATTTAGCCACTACATCAATTCTTTATGATACAAACTAAGGATCTTTTCATAGCTAGTAACAAAGTACCCTAGATGAATTATAGTTAAAAAAATCTAAAAATAGTACCAATATCATTAAGTTTTATTAGTTAATCAAAATATAATATTATTATCGATAAGGTTTAATGTCTCAATAATTGATGACATTACTAATGTGTATTTAGATGGGAAATAATAATCGTGGCATACTATTAGTTGAATTCATGATTGTATAAGGCCACCCCATAATTTGGCCTCTACATCAATTCTCTATGATACAAAATAAGGATCTTTTTGTAGCTAGCAATAAAGTATCATAGACGAATTTTGGTTAAAACAATTTAATTATTTGTGTGATGTAGAGTATAATCAAGAGAAAAATAATCAACAATTCCCAATCAAATCTAACATAAAGTGTATAAAATCAACTATTTTATTCCATTGTAACAATAAGCTTAAACATATGAATTTTTTCTGAATCCTACGTTAGAAAGATAGCGATCTATACATAAAAAATATAAAGTTAAACTCAACACAATGAGGCCTTCTCTCCACCCTACCATATTGGGTCATGGAGCCTCATGGACCCTCACCAAACCCCCGAGCAAGAATATCGATTGGCCACCACTGTGATTAGTGATGAAATGAATATTTTGTATTACAATCAATATAGGGTACATTAGGATTTGATTGTCTATTTGACCATTGTTGTTGATTGTACAATCACTATCATTATTCAGGAAGGTTGTTTATAACACATTAGTTCATCAAATGCCACATTATTACTAGAGCATTGTCTCCAAGAATTAAAAAAAAGTGTAAAATTTAGTGTGGTGATTATGTAAAAACATAATGAACTACATAACATTAACTATTTTACTCCATTACAGTGATCTCAACAAGAAGCTAATACTCATAGCTACAGTCCTATGCAAAACTTTCACTACAAGAGCCACATTGTATACAACTTATCTATATACAAAGTGTGAATTTTAGTGCAGTGATCATGTCTAATTCATACACAATGTCTAAATGAGGAGATATCAAACTTTTATATTTTATAATACATATCTTGCTCTCTGCTTGCAAGAGAACGAATGAAGCAATTATAATTTAGCCATACCTGGCGCATGTGACAGAATGCAGTATGTACAAAATAAAACAAAGGTCAATTTCTACCCCACCATATTGGCCCATGGAGCATCATGCGCTCTTAGGAAACTAGTGAGCAAGAAAATAAATTCTCCATCATTGTGACCAATGGTGAAAGCAATGTTTCAGCCACCAATGAATTAATAGAAGATCTCATGGCATCAAAATGGCTTCAAAGCATGGTTGTTTGGGTTGTGGCTAGCTAAAAATATGAAAGAATTATGTGAAGTTTAGTGTAATAAACACACACCATTGGTAGACAATAAATAAATCATAAAATATAAAGACTTATACAATTAATTACAAACATGATGCAATGCAGTTGTAGTAGAAAAAAATAAGTAAATAAAATCTAGGCATACCTTCTGTATGGAATGGATTGAAGTCTAGACATACAAAAGTAGGTCTGCTCTCCAACCTACCATATTGGGTCATGGAGCATCATCGACTATTCTCCCTGGAGAAAGAGAGTTCAAGAAGTGGGATGTTGATTCATAGCCACACTTACAATCACTTCATCTTCATAGTTGGTTGAAATTCATTCACAAAGTTCATCCATCTATTTAGCATATAAACTAGAATATCAACACCTAAGTTCTTGAACTATCTCTCCCAAGGGAGAAACATGTTTTTTGGAGCAACTATGAATATGAACAGATTGTAAAACTAGCTAAGAGCAATCAGATGATCGGCAAGTAAATTTAAAAATTCAACCACAAAATGCAAAGCATAAAGGGAAAGCAAGAGGGAATTGATAGCAATTCAATAGAACCCTATCAAACATTGAAACAACATAGCCTTTTCGACAACACCTTCTCAATAATGAAACGATATAGCTTAGGCAAGAGAACAATAATCAACAATTCCCAATGGAATCTAACATAAAGTGTATAAGATCAACTAGTTCACTATGTTGTAACCATAACCTAAAAAACATGATTTTTTTATGAACCCTATGTCAGAAATATTACAATTTCTACATAAAAAAAAAAAAAAAACTCAACACAATAAGGCCTACTCTCCACCCTACCATATTGGTTCATGGAGCCTCATGGACTCTCACCAAAGCCTCGAGCAAGAATATACATTTCCCACCACTCTGATCAGTGGTGAAATGAATATTGCTTATTACAATCAATATAGAGTACATTAGGATCTAATTGTGTGTACTAATTTTGCAGCCACTATCATTATTCTGAAAGGTTGTTTGTAAAACATTAGTCCATAAAATACCACATTATGGATGGAATATGATATGCAAGAATAACAAATAAGTGTGAAGTTTAGTATGCTAATTATACAAAAATAGAATGAACTGCATAAAATTACCTATTTTATTCCATTATAGCCATCGCGACAAAAAGCTAAAAACTCATAGCCACATTCCTATGCAAAACTTTTACTACAAAGGCCAGAGCTTCTACACACAATGGATTGAAGTCTTGACACACAAAGGGTGCAATGTTCTCCACCCTACCATATTCCATCATGGAGCATCATCGGCTATCACTAGACCCCTACAATTACTTACCATAAAGTACAACAATTCTCTTCCCTTTGTTCTTTCTCCACCGCCTACAAAAAATGAACACAAATTTATCAGAACCCATAGCTTTTGCAACCATCAATGGATGCAAAGAACACAAGATAACATCCAACCACCTTCATAGAGATTCCATAGCCGATGAATGCACTTGCACCTCCACAGAAGCTTGCCATCCTCACTCACAGCTACCTTCAATAACAACAATAACCCAGAGAATGACACATAACAATATGTTATCGATAATTGCACATACATAATTCATTTTGTTTGCCGAGGACTTTAAAATAGATGTTACTTGTGTTAGGGTTAGAAAGGCAGATATCTAACAATTAAATGCAAATTTAAGTAATAAATAGATAAACTAAAACACACAAAATAAATTATAACACAGAGAATTTAACGTGGTTCACCTATTACGGGCTACATCCACCAAACCACAGCCATCCAATGATTTTATTATCTAGTGCAAAAACCCTATTACAATCTTGCGAATAATCGCGTTTTTCATCATACTATAACACCCATCTGAACCCCTTTTTAACAAGCTTAGAAGCTTCCATATTTTGGGTTCTACAAAGCCGGGGTGTACAATATAGCATGGTCAGTTGCCACATACCAACAATCTCCCACTTGGAGACTGATCCTGGATGACACTGTTGCACTTACAAGCTCCCACTGGAAATAAGTACCTTGGACCATGCTACTCTGTTATACTTGAATTCAACCTTGAAGGCCAACCGAAGCTAAAGAGGAGCTCAGCTTCTCCCTTGTCACCATCTCTGTAAACATATCCGCTAGATTGACATCTGTATGTATCTTGTCCAGCTTGACCTGTCCATCCTCCAACACCAACCAAATGAAATGATATCTCAACTGTATGTATTTTTTTTTAGAATGCAAGGAAGAATTCTTTGCAAGATGTATAGCACTCTGGCTATCTGTAAAAAAATAATTTCTAGCCCGTTGTCTGCCCAACTCATCCATAAAAATTTTGTAGCCATATCATCTCCTTTTCCACCTCTATTGCAGCAACATAATCTACCTCTGTGGTGGATAAAGTAACCACCTTTTGCAACCAATAAATCCAACTCACTTCTATCCCACTAATTGTAAATACATAACCTGTGGTACTCCACGTATTATCTATATCGCCTACCAAATCTGAGTCAACATAGCCATTTAAATTAGTATTAGATCCCCCAAAACATAAATGTCTATTGGATGTGCCTCTCAAGTACCTGAGAATCCATTTTAGCGCATTCCAATGCTCATCTCTAAGATGACTCAAATACTTGATAACAACTCCTACGACATGTGCAATAACTGGTCTTGTGCATACCATGGCATACATTAAACTACCTACAACTGAAGCATATGGTACCTTAGAATTTTTTTCTTCCTCCTCTTGTTTCTTTGGACACATATCCTTAGTCAATTTAACATGACTAGGCAAAGGTGTGCTGACAGCTTTTACATTCTCCATATGAAATCTCTGCAACACCTTTTCAACATAATTAGTCTGAGATAAAAACAATTTTCTATTTTTCCTATCTCTACAAATTTTTATACCAAGGATTTTTTTTCTGCCCCCAAATCCTTCATAGAAAAAGATTTTTCTAACTGTTGTTTTAGCTCACTTATGTGATCCATGTTAGACCCTGCTACAAGCATGTCATCAACATATAAACATAAAATAATGTAGTTGTCATTATCCAACCTCTTAAAATAAACACAATGGTCAGAATTACACCTGTTGTAGCCTTACTCAGCCATAAAACTATCAAATTTCAAGTACCATTGCCGAGGCGCTTGCTTCAAGTCATATAAACTTGTATTCAATTTGCACACTAGTTTCTCCTTACCTTTGACCTCAAATCCTTATGGCTGTTCCATATATATTTCCTCTTCCAAATCACCATGGAGAAAGGTTGTTTTAACATCAAGCTATTCTAAATGTAAATCTTCAGCAACCACAATACTTAAAACAATACAAATAGAAGTCATTTTAACAACTCCAGAGAAAAAATATCATCAAAATCAATACCCTTTTTTTGTGTAAATCCCTTTACAACTAATCTGGCTTTAAATCTCTTCTTACCTCCATCCTCCTCTTTCAACCTATAAACCCATTTGTTTGGTAAAGCATTTTTACCTGCATGCAACTTGCATAATTCCCAAGTCTAATTTTTTAGCAAGGAGTCCATTTCTTCTTCCATTCCATGCTCCCACTAAACCTTGGTATCCACTTGCATAGCTTCATCATAATATTCTAGTTCACCAGCACTAGTTAACAAAATAGTATACAAAGAGGGAGAGAATCTTTTTGGAGGTCTACTTATCCTTGAAGATCATCTAACATTCACAAGATTTTGTGGTAATTGTTGTTGTTTTGTTGCCCAACATGAGGAACCACTGAAACATCATTGTTTGGAATATCATCCAACATTGCATAATCATTTTCTTTCTTCTCATGTTGCAGCAACAGATCTTTGTACAACACTTTCTCATTGAATATGACATCCCTACTTCTCAAAATTTTCTGATTTTCAAAATCCCAAATCCTCTAACCAAATTCATCAATGCCATATCTAACAAATATACATTTCTTTGATTTTGCATCAAGCTTGGTTCTATTTTTAGAATCTACATGTGCAAATGCTTCACAACCGAAAGTTTTGAGAAAACAATAACTCACCTTCTTACCTTTCCATGTTTCTTATAGAATGCCACAAGCCAAAGGATTAGAGGGACCTCTATTAATTAAATAAACAACAATGTTTACATTCTCTACCCACAGTTTTAAAGGCAGCCCCACATGCAATCTCATAGTCTGTGCACGCTCCATTATTGTTCTATTCATGCGCTCAGCCACTCCATTTTCCTGTGGACTCCTTAGAACTATTTTCTTCCTATGAATACCATTAGAGGAACAATAATCTTCAAAATATTTAATACAATACTCACTACCATTATCAAATCTGAGACATTTTAGCTTTTTACCTGTCTCATTTTCAACCAAGCTTCTCCATTTTTTAAAAGTTTCAAATACATCAGATTTCTTCCTAAGGAAATAAATCCATACCTTCCTAGTTGCATCATCAATGAATGTAACATAATACAGAGAGCCACTGAGAGAAGATACCTGAGCTAGTCCCCATACATCTGTATGCACAAGCTCGAATTTCTCATCTTTCTTTTGCTTCCCATTCTTGAGAAAACTTACTCTCTTTTGTTTTCCATACACACAACTTTCACAAAAATCCATATTAACACATTTTAGACCTGGTAAAACATTATTTGAATGAAGTGATTTCATACCTTTTGCACCCATATGCCCAAGTATATTATGCCACATTGCTGATTTAGAGTCCACAACAACTGCATGATCTTCTACCTACCGAGCTGTAGCAACTGTTCCTGAACATTGACCTTTTTCTGTAACAATTAAAGTAGAAGGAACAGTATGACCAGTACAAAGACATAAAGTGCCTACTTTCACACCTTTTTCTACCACTAAGGCACCCTTTGTGACCTTCTAATTTTTATCACTAAATGTAACAACACAACCTTCATCATCTAGTTGCCTTGCTGAAATTAAAATTTTTCTTAACTTTGGAACATTCCTTACCTCATGTAGTAGCCAATGATTCACATTATGCAACTTAATCTTGATTCTTCCCTTTCCAACAATTTGATAGGGTTCGTTATCTCCTAAATAAACCAGCCCAAAATCCCCTTGAACATAATCAAGAAAATAACTTTTATGGGGGGTAGCATGAAATGAAGCCCCTAAATCTAACAACCAAGAATCATCAGCATTATCAAGGGAAAGAATCAAAGCATCCTCATCAAATTTATTACTTACCACATTTTTCTCTTTACTTCCTTCATTTTTGTCTCCTTATTTATTTTTTTGAGACCAACAATCTTTCTTTAGATGACCTGGCTTACCACAGTACCAACAATCCCTTTTGTCTCTAGATTGGTACCCTCTGTCCTTTGATTTTCCTCCTGAATGTCCATGATTTCTAGAATTGTTTCCTCTCCTTTTTTCTGCCCTTGTTTTCTACTTTCAAAACACTACTTGATGTGGATGTTCCACTTGAGCTTTTCCTACGAATTTTCTCACTGAAAATAACATAATCAAATTTCAATGTATTCTAACAAGAAACATAATTGATAACAACCATTACCAAGCTATTCTAGCTTTCAGGAAAAGAACACAGAATCAAAAGAGCCCTAACTTCTTCATAAAAGTTTACTTTTACAGAAGTTAATTGACTGTTGATTGTATTAAACTCATTTAAATGATCAGTATCTGACCCACCTTCTACCATTTTCATATTAAATAAACGCTTCATAAGAAATACCTTATTTGAAGTAGAAGGATTTTCATATAACTTTTCCAGGGTTTCCATCAACTCTTGAGTTGTCTTTCCTTTTGTAATATTGAATGCCACTTATTGTGCTAGGCATAAACGAATACTGCCAAGAGCCTTTCTATCCAAAATCTCCCAGTCCTCATCAAACATTGTTGCGGGTTTCTTGTTTTTCCCTTCCAATGGCTGCCATAAATCTTTCTAATAGAGGTAGTCCTCCATATACATCTTCCATAACTGATAGTTCTTCCCATTAAACTTCTCAACCTTCTTACCCTCATCTTCCATTACTCACACTCAACCGTGAGACCTTCCTATAGACAATAATTGAAACACAACCTGCTCTAATACCACTTGTTAGGGTTAGAAACCTGTAAATATCTAACAATTAAATGAAGATTTAAGTAATAAACATAGAATCTAAAACACACAAAATATGAAGATTTAAGTAATAAACAAAGAATCTAAAACACAAAAAATAAATTATAACACAGAGAATTTAATGTGGTTCACCCAATCTGGGCTACATCCACCAAACTGCAGCCATCCAATGATTTTATTATCCATTGCAAAACCCCTATTACAATCTTGGGAATAATCATGTTTTTCATCATATTGTAACACCCATCCGAACCCCTTTTTAACAAGATTAGCAGCTTCCATATTTTGGGTTCTACGTGTCGGGGTGTACAATATAGCATGATGAGTTGCCACATACCAACAACTTGCACCATCACCACTATGAAGAAACCATACAACAATTAGTGTTGATTCTGTTTCACTAGCCTCCTCTATAGCCACACTTGTTGATGCCATTTCACCAACCTCATTTATTGTCGTGCCAAATGCTTTTTAAAAAACATTATGTCACCTTTAACACAACACCAATGACCTAAAACCTAGTAAGGCTGATGAAAATTTTGAGCAAAGTTATAACCCATCCAACACCTTCTCAAAAATGGAATGATATAGCTTAAGCAAAAGATCAATTATCAACAATGGCCAATGGAAGCTAAAATAAAGTGTATAAGATCAAATATTTTAGTACGTTGTAACCATAACCTAAAATATATGAATTTTTTGTGAATCCTATGCAAGAAAAATAGCAATCTGTACATTAAAACTATAAAATAAAACTCAACACAATAAGGCCTGCTCTCCACCCTACCATATTGGGTCATGGATCCTCATGGGCTCTCACCAAACCCATGAGCAAGAATATACATTTCCCACCACTTTGATCAGTGGTGAAATTAATATTGATTATTACAATCAATATAGGTACATGAGGATATGATTGTCTATTTAACCATTGTTACTGATTTTGCAGTCACTTTCATTATTCTGAAAGACTATTTGTAACACATTAGTTCATCAAATACTGCATTATGTCTGGAATATGGTCTGCAAAAATAACAAAAAAGTGTGAAGTTTAGTTTGGTGATTATGCAAAAATAGAATGAACCACATAACATTAACTATTTTATTCCATTACAGCCATTGCGGTGGAAAGCTAAAACTGATACCTACAGTCCTATACAAAAAATTTAGTGCAAAGGTCAAACCATATATAGCCTATGTGTATACAAAGTGTGAATTTTAGTGCAGTGATAATGCTTTATTGATAGACAATATGTAAATCAAAATATATCAAAGCTCTCTATTTTATAATACATAATTTTCTCTCTACTTGCAATGGGATAAATTGAGTGATTATAATTTAGCCATACCTGGTATACAGTAGAATGCAGTTTGCATAAAACAAAACAAGGCCCAATTTCCACCCTTCCATATTGGCTCATGGAGTGTCATGCGCTCTCACCAAACCCTCAAGCAAGAAAATAAACTATCCACCACTATGATCAATTGTGAGAGCAATGTTTTAGCCACCAATAACTTAATACAAGATCTAATCGCATGAAAAGGCATGCGAAGGAGAATTTTCTCAGTTGGTAGAGAATAAACAAATGACAAATATAAAGACTTATAGAATTAATTACAAATGAGATGCAATGGAGTTGTAGTACAACAAAGTAAGTAAATACAATCTAGAAATATCTTGTGCATGAAATGGATTGAAGTTTGGACACAGAAAAGGAATCCTGCTCTCCACCCTACCATATTAGGTCATGGAGCATCATTAGCTATGACCAAACCCCCGAGTAGTAAAATTAATTGTCCACCACTTTGGTCAATGGTGATAGCAATGCTTTGGCACCTAAAGAAATATGTTTAGTGGAAATCAACGTTATACATTTTTTATAATTTGACATGGAGTTGTGAAATGAGAAATGGAAAAAAAGATATAGAGGCTTACATTGTATACAGATTGAATATAGGTGAAGGCCATACAACATGCAAATGTGGAATCATAAAGCCATTTAACATTTCTTGGGAGCCCTACATCTTGTATACGAATACAATGTATCTATAATCTAAAATGGTTTTAGTTGAATATACCTACACATAAGCGAATTGTGAACTTTGGTATTGTGAACATGTTTTATTGGCAAGCAATATCTAAAACATGAAATTTAAGTGGCTCTATAATTTATAAGAAAAATATATGTAATAGCACAATTACATGTCACATATAGAAAATGATAATGAAGTGAATTTAGACAGTATGTAGATTCTAGATGCATAGAGGTCAAGAGGAAAGGAGAAGCAATTCACTTAACATAAAGAAGAGAAACTTTTTGATGATGATGATAATGAACAATTTTGTTGGAAAAGATCATCTTGTTTGATTTACAGTGCACTCTAATTGTTGGTATGTATCCTCTAGTTTCTAGCAAAATACAAAGGCAGCTCTACATAGTTCAAGTGAGAAATTCAGTTGTTTTCTATTTGGTGAAATCTTTCTGTATGCCTAACCTTTGAGACAAATATGAGCCTTTCTGAAGAGGAACATATATATGCATTGTTGATTGCACAAAGCACAAAAAAGTTATGACTGGCAAACCAATGGATAAAAAAAACCTAGGGTAGCGAGCAATAGACCACAAAAAAAAAATTGGATTATGTTAAGAATTTTATTCTATTGCAAACATAGCTAGAAAATGGAGGCCATACAAAGAAGCACACAAATAAATCCATGTTTACAAACCCATGCAAACCACTGGCTTTCTTTTGGAGAGAAGAATTGGCAAAAAATTATCACAGGGGACACGCTGCAAAAGTCCATCCATGAATCAAAGAATATTGGTTTGAATAAAATATATAGTCTCTCCCAATACAACCTTACCAAAAAGGAAACAATATACCCTAAGAAAGAGAACAAAAATCAACACTCTGTTACATAAAACAAGGAAACCAGGTATAACTTGAGCTATTTGATTTTCTTGCATAGAGGAAACAAGTGTCACTTTGCACACCTTACCATGGGAACATTGTCTCATGTATGTGCTACATATATTGCCAATGGTTGTAATAATACTTTGCATTTAAAACTCACCGAACTAATTGAGTAGTTTACGGTAGTTTCAATAACACATTATTTAGCACTGGGTTTTCGATTGAGTTGCACAATATACATAACAAACATTATAGCCAAGAACCATATGACATCCACATCCAACATGACACTATCATTAGGGATCACAAAGCAGTAGCAAGAACACTTGGTAAGCATTAGATGGATACCCATACATGATACTTACATAGAAAAATACATCACAGACACATATATCTACACAAAACTCTTTCAAGATATTTTATGCACTAAGAACATTGTAAACAAGATGAAAACAACATTCTCTTTAAAACAACTCACAAATACTTGTAAATATTGAATTGTGTATGCATATACACATAGATATCCAATACACATACAAATATCTACACACATCTATACTAGAAATTTGTATACACAGGGAAATTTCAATTGCATGCATGTATATTTATCTACATGCATACATAAATTTACACATACATACAACTATGTCCACAAGTAGATATATGAGTAGGTGTAGACAGTGATACATCTCTTAAAAAGGACAAGAACTTATATATAAATAAATAGTATAAAATTAAATCATAAATATACACTTAAAACATAACGAAATTATAAGCAACATGAATAATAGAAAAGAAAACAAGTGTATCTTTTTTACATAAACATTATAAGTTATACTTCATTGTCTTAATATATAATCAGTCAAACAAACAACAAAACAAAAGAAGTAGAAAGGAAAGGTCTTTTTGATGTGACAAGTAGTGCGAGGGAATAAAACAAACTAAATGTCCAATCAACATGAACTATACGAAATATGCAAAGTCACAATTAGCCATGGTTGTTTTGGTGTTCAAGGAAATATGACAACTATCTCTGGAGATTGTTGCACGGCAAGAGAAATAGTAGAAAAATCTGATAGTAAGAGCTTGCACTCAGCTTCAAAGTTAACCTTTGCAACCTTCACTATTGTTGTTTTCAGTCTTGTTTTTGAATTATAAGTTCGAGTTTTGATTAGAACAATGAAAACAAATGATGTGTAGGTGATAGCATTGATAATAGACTTAATAGTCATTTCAGTAGTAGACTCATATTGCAACATGTAAAGCTGTTTTGTTGACATTTGTAATAGGCTTGTTGTAGCCTCATCCAAAGCAATTTCCCAAAGCTTTCCTATGTGGTCTTCCATCTTGAGTTGCAATAAATATCGAAAGTAATAGTTAGCTATTGTTGTTTAGTATTTTGGGCAGAACCATGTATTTTGCTTAGATTGTTCACACTTTTTCTTGCATTGCCTACCATTCACCTCCAACAGGCATGTAGCATAATAGAATGCATCAATTTTTATAAATTTTATTGTTGCCTTGAGAGTAGCTTGCAAATTCTCTAGCAAGCCAAGCTAGTGCTCCAACATATATGCAATAGTGTCTCCCTCATTTCCCACAACAACCTTTCAAGGGACTGTTCGAGGGGGCTTAATAGTAGGTCGATCAATATATCCTCTTTTGATCAATGTTTGTTCTTCTGGTATGTCAGGATTTATATATAGAAGAGTCCCCGCAGCTATGTTTAGAATAGATCCATTGAAGTACCCAACACATGCATTTTTAACAGTAAGGATGAGAGCTGAACCAGAGGTGTACAACCTCTCCAACTCATGACCCTTTGCTTCCCAATTTGAGCCCCACAAATTAACATCAATTGAAAAGGATGACAAATCATTAAGTTTAATAGTCCTCCAAATTGTTTGGGACTGGTCCTTTCTTTGTATAGTCAATACCATTCCCACATGCACCACAGTGCCAATAACATCAATTAAACTATTATTGGTGCAATTTACAATTTCATTTAATAGGGTGAACTTAAATACTTGCTCTGGCATAAAGGCCTCATCATCACAACATTTTAACATTGAGTTTTGATCCAAAATGAGCTTTGAATACTTGGCCCTCGTGCCCTTGCCTGCTATAATGGTGCATATCCCTCTTTGTTGTTACACGAGATTTTATCGTCCATTTGGTTTGGTAAACATTCAACCCTTTAATAGGGCTGATTTTTGAAGGAGCATCTTGTTGCCTTGGGGATGTATTAATTCCAAAATGTGGAGTCTTGTTTGGATGGGGAGGGCAAGTCATAGCCAAGTTTCTGTTCTTGATCTCTAAACAAATATTTAGGTTTTCCAATTAGCTGGCAATCTATCATTTTGACATCTAGGGACAGTATGACAATTGCCCTGGAATGAAATGAACATTAAATACTTTAAAAGGCATCCCCCACATAAAAGGAAGCAGGAAACTACAAGTACAAGCAAGGCAGAACTATATCAAACCTTGTTTCCCGCAACTTTCTAGACAAATAGTTTGTCAAGCACACAATCGAACCTATTTTCAATTCCCCTATAAAATAAAGGTCATTGTATTTTGCAGGAAAAGTTCCCATCTGTATATGGGTACCATAAGATAGGATGACTTTGTATTGATCGACTGGGCTTTGACCACCTCCTATTTTTTGGTAAGACATTAGTTGGAGGACTGGAGATGGGAGAGCATCTCTAGCATCAATAAATCGTAGCGCATCTCTTGTTAAGGCTGGATTCACATTTGTAGCCTACAAGGCAATTAAAATCAGCATAGTGGCAGCAATGAGATATTTATGACTATGACTCAACTCTAAAAGCAAACAGTAATATTGACACTTTTGGAAATTGAGACATTTTCCCCTCTAACACATAAGTTACTCCAAAATGGCCAATAAATTGAAGGGGAAACAAGACAAATAGTTCAAATATAAATAAGTTAGAACATATATCATAGTAATTGTTAATTCAAATGAAGTATATTCTTGGTCTGTTTAGTGCACTTGAGAAACTGTCAATATAATTGGCATCAACAATAAACTAAACAACAAATAGAATTAGAGGACTGCTACTTGAGGATTATTTTCCAACCTTAGAAGAGTTAGAGGCCACCAACATTGTTGCATCTACTCTTTTAAAATCAGAGAGTTGTTATGCCAATGGCCAACTAGAAGGTCTATGACTTTCAAACACAACATGGGCACTCAATTTTTTTACACAGACATTAACAATATGACATGAAATTATTAATAATAACAAGGGCTTCAAGGATTCAAATAATAATTAACATACGATTTGTTATTCCAAGTTCACTATTTCAGTTTTAAAATCCCTCCTTTTTTTCCCTAGAGACACCAAGAATATGAAGGAAAAAAAATAATTAGGAAAAAGGCTTCAATGTTGTATATAACAGTTAATATGAAGTATAACATTTAAAGTATGCCATGTAAAGATTCAGAAAAATAAATATTTTGAGAAAATAATAAACTTTGGGAAGAATACATATGTACATTGCTCACATCTAATTTGTCATACATACGAATCTACACACAACAAAATTTAATATTGTCTCATTTATGGCTTTTGTTTTGTGTAAATGGCTGCAATATATTAAAATAGTCTGTGTTGTTCTCCACAATGCAATCTAATTGTTGTTCGCTAGATTTGGCTATATTCCACTCTTTGCAATGCATAATAAAATACTTAATATTATATAGTTTATATTGTTATCCAAAACACATTCTTCACTATCAGATATATATATATACAATATTGATTCATTAATGGTTCACGTTCTGTGGTAGAGGCTTTGATTCAATATATTACTGCAAGCTTTTTTTGTTTTGAGGGTGTTCCTTATGGGTCATTGTTGCAAGTAATATTTTTGTGGCAATGGCTACAATGTAATAAAATAGTAAATGTTAAGCAATTGATATTATTTTACACAAGGCACTATTCACTGTTGTTGTCTCGACAAGGCTATATTGTGTCATTTATGGCCTCCATTTAGTATGGCCAGGAAAGGAAGGTGATGGATCCTGTTTTGATTTTTAAATTAAAAGAATTTGTTGCATCAATAGAGAAGGCCAGTGAAATGGTATCAGCATTAATTGTTGTATGGTTTCCGTGTAGTGATAATAGGTATAAGTAGTAGCTGCCTTTTCAAGTAGTCACAAAGATAACAATTTTCTACACAATGTCTGAAAGGGCATTGCCCTATGGCCATATTGATTTGTTTCTCAAAGGGTCTGGCTAAGAAAAAAACTATCTTGTTTCAATTTTTGATAACACATTGTTGGGTGTCATTCTATAGGTTTATCTTGTTCTTCAAGATAGCTATCAACAACTGGGAAAGCATGCATTAAATACACATTCCTATTTGTTATTTCTTCGGCCTCAAAAGAGAAATTGTCAGAGTGATGGACTATATAGTAAGTTTCATAAGGAAGACTTAATAGGCACTTCTGTATAGATGGTTATAGGCTATTTTTTGTGTTTGCAGGAAATGATGTTTGCAAAATAAAAATGAAAGTGTCACCTATGATAATTTTTGCCAACCCTTTTTTGGGATAACAAGGCAGCGGTTTGCATGGGTCTCTCAATGCCAATTTTTTTGTTAGCTTCTTTCTATGACCTCCATTTTTTGGCTATGTTTGCAATAGAATAAAATTCTTAACATAATCCATTTTTCTTTTGTGGTTTGTTGCTCGCTAGCCTGGGTTATTTCTATCGATTGGGTTGCCAAGAACAATTTTTGTCCTTTGTGTAGTCAACAATGCATATATATACACATATATATGTATATATATATAGATAAACTTACATAAATGTATTCACCAGCATCCTATCAAAAATCAAAACTTGTATATAGCCTCTTGAGCACCACCCTATTGAAAAGAATGCCTTTTGGAGAACAACATTAACTCTATAATATCAGCTATTTTATTATGCATTGCAAATGAAAGTATATAGCCAAAGCTAGAGAAAAAAAATTAGCATTGGGCTATGGGAAACATTGGTTGGAATTTTCATCAAACTTTGCAGTTCTAGGTCTACGACACTGTGTAGTAGGTGTTGAATTATTTTTTTCAAATAAAAAAATTATGGCATGACAATAGAGGAGGCCAGTGAAATGGCATTAGTATTAATCATTGAATGGTTTCCATGTAGTGCTGATGGTGCAAGTAACATCTATGTTTAAATTCCTTGGAGAATAAAGTGAATTTCTTTGCAATTTTTAATAACGTATTGTGCATATATACATATACATATAAATACATATACATATACACACACACACACAGATATATATATACATACATATATGCGCACACACACACATATATATACATATATATATACACATATATACATATATATATACACATAAATATATACATATAGATATATATATATATATAAACACACATATATATAGATAGATATATAAGAATTATCACAACCCACAACTTTTACAACCATCAACACATGCAAAGAACACAAGATAACCTCCAACCACCTTCACAAAAATTCTACAGCTATTCTGGGTTGTGATAGTTATGTGCTCATTTTTTGCAGGCCATGGAGAAAGAACAAAAGGAAGAGAAAGCAAGCAAGAATAGGTGTAATTGAAGGAAGTGGGAAGAGGTGCATATTGGAAAAACTATTCGTCAAGTATTTCTAAAAGAGTTTATGTTATTTTTGAAAGGGGATTGTTCATTGTTGCTCTGTAGCTTAGTATAAATTGTTTGGTTTATGGTTTCCGTGTATCCACCATTGGTGGAAGGCAATACTATTTCTTTATTGTGTTTCATGTGTTGAATAACCTCCACCCATCTTCACAAAAGTTGCATCAAGCTTAATCTGGCTTGCACCCTCACAAAAACTTACCCTCATTGCTCATGACTCCCATATCAGGTATAGCAACAGAATAACACAAAACAATTCCTTGTTGAAAATTTTCAAGACATTTGTTTTGTTACCCAGGGCACTAAACAACAACTATTATTACGACCATCACTAGTACACACAAAGCATATAGATATACATATATAGACATGTATATATGTAGATATATATAGTAGTTGTAACCGTGGAGGGCAAGCCTCTATGAAGGTGCAAGTGCATGTAGCAGTAATGGTTGTGGTACACACACACACACACACACAAACACACACATATATATTGAGAGGAACCAACAAAGATTCAATGAGGAATGAAAGTAAAAGTACACTCATTTCTCAACAAATTATACGTGTATATATGTAGATTTTTGTATCTGTATATATATATATATATATATATGTATGTATGTATATATGTATATATGTATATATATGTGTGTATATATTATGTATACATAAATATATATAGACACACACACACACACACACACACACACACATATATATATATATATGTATGTATATAGACATATATATGTATATGTATATATGTAAAGCCTGAATAGTGTTAGCAATGTAATTCCCTTGCAGACATGGCTACAAAATTGCAGGAGTAAATAGAATCACATACCCAAAAAATTGCAGTGTGAAGGCCATGTGAAGACATACTATTTTTTTCTCAACAAAACCTGATTGAAAATTGAAACAATATGTTCTTGCCAACATCTTTTTTGTTTTTGCATTGAATCCTATGTTGAATTCACATGTTTTTTGTGGGTTTTTTCATCTGGTTGTCTCTTGAAATCAATATTGTTTCATTGTGTCAATTGTTGTTCAAAAGACTATATAGTTTCATGGGTTTTAGCAAGTGGGTGATTGTTGGCTATATGGTTTCATTTACGAATGTCTATACAATTATCAAAAACTTATTGTTGGGTGTCAGTCTCTAGGTTTATGTTGTTGTTGAAGGTAGCTGTGAGTGAGGATGGCAAGCTTCTGTGAAGGTGCAAGTGTGTTCATCGGCTATGGAATCTCTGTGAAGGTGGTTGGATTTTATCTTGTGTTTTTTGCATGCGTTGATGGTTGCAAAAGGTGCAAACATGTATCTATCTGAAATAAGATGTAGACAATATTCACATCTACTGCTTAATATCCTTGTTCCTTTCATAAGTTAATGATGATTTCTATTTGATCTATGGTTCTTGTCTAGTGGGGATGGTGCATAACAACAACAATTTTATTCCATTTGAAAAATATCCACAAAACTGTGGCCATAAATAGATGCCCACAAAGATTCACAAAAACAAACCCAAGTTAAAATATACTCATTTCTCAACACAACCCTATCAAAAAATTGAAACAATATAGCTTTCTCAATAGTGCATTCTCGAAAACTAACGATGACAAACCATATACATAAATATAATCAACAATAGGAAATTGATATATGTATATATGTACACATATACTTATATATATACACATATATGTATATATATACACATATATTAATATTAAAATACACCCAATATAGCCTAAGGTAGAGAACAATAATCAATAATACTTAATGTAACCAAACATAGAATGAACAACAGTAATTATTTTATTCTATTCCAATCATAACCAAAAAACCAAAGCCATAAATCAAACAACATTGGTTTCAACAATGACCTAGATGGAGAAAGCCGCAATATAGCCTGAGTTATACAATAAAGATTGACAAAACCTACATAACTTCAACAATTTTATCTTGTTGCAAGCATGCCCATAAATCGCAAACATTAAAGAGAAACCCGATGAAAGTTGACCCATATAACATGTCGATAAATGAAACATAATTTGTTTTAACAAATAATATTCTCTTCTATGAACAACACCTTATTGAAAATTGAAACAATATAGCCTTTTGAACATAACCTGATCAAAAATTAGACAATATAGGTTGAGGTAGATGGTAATAATCAACAAAAAGTACATAAGGTCAAGAATTTTTCCCCATTGCCAACATATCCACTAAATGCAAGCCATAAAGAGAGACCCGTAGAAAATTAATATATATAAATATATGTATATATGTACACATATATATGTATATATATATATATAAACATATATATTGATGTTAAAATATACCCACTATAGCCTAAGGCAAAGAACAATAATCAATAATACCTAATGTAACCAAACATAGAATCAACAACATTGGTTTATTATGTTCCAACCATACTAGAAAACGAAAGCCATAAATCAAACAACATTGGTTTCAACAACCACCCACATATAGAAAGCCACTAAATAGCCCAAGCTATATAATAACAATCAACAAAAACTCCATAACCTCAACAATTTTATTCCATTGCACACATACCCACAAAATGCAAACATTAAACAAAAACCCTTCAAAAATTGACAGTAACAAACCCACAGAAAAAAAAACACTCCTTTCTCTATAGAACCTCCTCAAAAATTAAAAAAATACAACCTTTTCAACAACACCTTCTCCAAAACGAAACAATATAGCTTAAGGAACAAAACTATAATCAACATTGCGCAATGGAAGCTAACACAAAGCGTATAGGATTGGCTATTTTATTCCATTGCAACCATAACCACAAACTGGAAGTCATAAATTAAAAAAAATCACAGCACCAAATCCATGCAAAACCATATACACAAAACACGAACCATAAATCAGACAAGATATTTGAAACAATCAACAGTACCTTATGGAAAATGAAGACAGTAAGAATCGACAAAAACTGGATAAGGTCAAGAATTTTTCCTTGTTGCCAACATATCCACTAAATGCAAGCCATAAAGAGAGACTCACAGAAAAATAATATATATATATATATATATATATATAAATATATGTATATATGTACACATATATACATATATATAAATACACATATATATTAATATTAAAATATACCCAATATAGCCTAAGGCAGAGAACAATAATCAATATTACCTAATGTAACCAAACATAGAATCAACAACATTAATTATTTTATTTTGTTCCAACTATAACAACTAAATATTAATTGTAACAGAAAATGAAATCCGTAAATCAAACAACATTACTTTAAACAACCACCCACATGCAGAAAGCCACAATATAGCCTGATCTATACAATAAAAATTGACAAAAACTTCATAACCTCAACAATTTTATTCCATTGCAAACATACCCACAAAACACAAACATTAAATAGAAACCCTACGAAAATTTATTGTAACAAACCCATAAAAAAACACTCCTTTCTCAACACAACCTTCTCGAAAATTGGAACAATACAGCCTTTTCAATAGCACCTTCTCCAAAATGAAACAATATAACTTAAGCAACAGAACTATAATCGACAATGCCCAATGGAAGCTAGCACAAAATGTATAGGATTGACTATTTTATTCCTTGTAACCATAACCACAAACCGGAAGCCATAAATCGAACAATATTGGTTTAAAGACCGACCCAGATGAAGAAACCCACAAAAAACAAAAAATTATAGATAGGAACCCATGCAAAATCATAAACACAATTTATGCGAACCTTAAACCAAACAATACTCATTTTCACAAACAATATAGTCTTTTGTCAACATCCCCTTATCAAAATTAGAAGCAATCAATAGTACCTTATGGAAAATCAAATGAAACAATATCACAAATGGTTTTTTTCATATGTAGCTCTTCCTACTTGTTTCAAACAAACCTCTTTCCACTAGCCTTCTCCAAGCTTGCAAATATATGTAGATAATAGAAACCATAAATAAAAACCCACAAAAAATTACAGTATCAAATCCATGCAAAACCATACACACAAAACACCAACCATAAATCATACAAGATATTTGAAACAATCAACAATACCTTATGGAAAATCAAGCAATATAGCCTGGCATAGATCACAAACCACAAAGCAAACAATATCACCAAGGGTTTCTTCGACATGCACCTCTTCCCACTTGCTTCAAACACATCTCTGCTTGCCAACTTTCTTGCAAAAAAATGTGCAAAATATTATCACGTGCAACACTTTTCTTTTGCATTTCCAACCATCTACCCATGCAAAAAACACAAAATAACCTCCACCCACCTTCGTAGAAGCTATACAAAGCTTAATCCAGCTCGCACCCTCATAGAAGCTTACCCTCGTTACTCACAACTCTCACATCATGTAGAGCAATAGAACGACACCAAACAATGTCTTATTAAAAATTTCTTAGACATTTGTTTTTTCCCCAAGGTGTTAAATCACAGCTGTTATTATGAACATCCCAAGTACACGCAAAGCATACAACAATTAATGTTGATGTGAACCAATGTTTAATTTCTGCAACCTTCTCTATCCATGTGGCCCGACAAATGCCATCCTATTCTCAAAGCAACCAACAACCACCTCCGCCACATTTTTCACGGCCATTGGAAGGCCAAAAATTTGGGAGGCTAATGAAAATTTTGACCAAAATTATAACCCATCCACCACCTCTTTCCTAACCACCGGAAGTCTAAAAAATGGCGAAGTTGACGAAAATTCTGAGCAAAGTTGACACAAATAGCCTATCGGCTAATTATGTAAACTAAATGGAGGTTAAATTAATTGTTTAAATGATTTGCAAAACAAAGGAAGAGTACCGATGGCACTGCTTTGCTTATAGAGGGCTACAAAATAATAATTTTAAACATATTATTTATTAATACTATTATCATTTTCTATTATTTTAAAATGTATTATTTATTTAGAATAATATGAAGGATGAGAAAATAACTATTGTGATAAATTATTTTTTAGATTTATTTATAATTTTCTCCAAAACTCCCATGGACCTTTGTTTGGTTCCATCCAACCAAGCGAGGGTCCTCTACTGGAGTTTGATAAAATATTCTCCGAAATGAATGTTGATCAAATTTTAGGGCAACACCCTCTTTTTCTCGTCTTCCACCATTGTTCTATTCTGTATTTAATGGAAAGATAATCTCACAGATGGCGGTGCCCTACTTGATATGGCAACGCCATTCTTTCTTCTCACTTAGCTCGCACTTTTCCTCCATTATTGCCAAGTTAACTGGTTTTAACAATGTAAAAGAATGCAGAGTTATCGCATTCTACCCTTTTATTTGTTATTCAAAATGACCAGCAATATGTTTTACTACAGCACCATCTTATGTGGTGCTCCACCTTGAATTCCTGCAAATGGAGCTATTTAAATGGTGCACCCACATTCATTCTTGATTGCCGCATTCTGTGTATTGTCAGGCAGGCACCCCTCTAATTCCATGTTTCGTGCGTTATACTTCATATAATTTCTTCATTTATAACCTTTTGAAATTCTACGCTGGCCTTCATATGTCTACGCAACCCTTCATGATGATGAGTTTTTGTTTTGAACTCTCCTGACATTCACTTGTGGCTACATACCATACACAAAAGCCACCACTTTCTAAAGACAAAATCATTAACAACTATTGCAGCCTCCTCTTTTGGCAATGTTCTCTTTATAAGAGTAGCGCCATGAATTATCATGCTAGGAGATAATAACTAAATTGACCGCACGGCATTATCAGTTACGTGTAGGCTGCCATGATTCTCATTCGATGCCAAGTTTCTTGTTTTATATTCCTATATATCATTATTGGCATCCTTCTTTGCAGGCCAACGAATTTTAACAATCTCACTTTCTTCTGCAGCTGGTATAAGCCCTATTATTCTCTCCTGGATGTTAATGCTCATTATTTTTATTTTAAATTGCACTATAGGTTTTTTGAATTGTTGTCCAGTGTCGAATCAACTATTCCAATTTCCAATTGTTTATGCCATGAACTCTCATTTGAATAGCCCTTGATCTGTCCCGAGTGACAACCATCTCAATTACAAGCCTTAATTTGTCTTAACATGAGAGCTTTATTGACATCTTTCACTCATCACATTAGAGTTGCGGCTCCTCATTAAATGGGCCACAGGGATAAACCAGCCATACTGACACATTCTTCTATTGAGTTAAGATTGCAAGTTTGTATGTTAAAGCATAGAACAAAATACTATAGTAATGTGCATAAACAATGTTTTCATTTTACACTTAACTACACCTCTGATTCAGGAAAGGAATGCAAACAAAGGGTGAGAAGGGTCATTTTTTTTTGAGCCGTGTACATTTGAACCTTTGTGTAAGATTGATTTTTTTTATTTTAAATAATGTCATGGAAGAATATTTAAATTATTAGTCAATTGATTAAACTTTATTTGTTTATTTAACTAATGATTATTAAGATTTTAGATTTAATGTATTGATGAATGTGAAGGAATTATTGGTTTAACTAAACAAATATACTTAATCCAATGTAAACTACAAATTTAGAAGAAGAGATAAATTATTTTAATTAGAAAATAAACAAACATAATTTATTTAATTACTATTAAAAAAGTATAAAAGATTTATTGTCTAAATAACTAAAAAAAATTAATTAGTATTAGAAGAATGATAGAACTTGATCAATTACATAAATAGTATTTATTTAATTATTATTAAAAATGTATATGTAGGATAGATCTAGTGTGATGAACTCTTCATTTACATAGAATTACATAATGTCATTTTAAAGAAAAATAAAATAAGAATTTTTAAAAGGGATGTCTTAGCAACTCTGCAGAAGAGCAATAAAGAGATATGGGGCAAAGCAATGAAGAGATATAGGGTAGTGATGTCCCCTCAAGAGAGTAGGTAATGTTATAGGCCCTATATGGATTCTTGAAAAGAGAAATAAGGCTTAGGAGGTGAAAGATAAAGCTTGGAAGGAAACATTAAGTGAAAAGATGAAATTTTAGAGGGAAAATCCTATAAATATGAGGTTGGATGGAATAAATTAAATGGTAGAAGATATAAATTCTCATTAGAAAATGATGGTAGTAAATAATTAAAATGATTGAATGATGATAAGAATAGTGAAATTGATGATTGATTTTATAACAAGTTTGTTTGAATCTAGGCATAGGTACATGTTGAAACGTGGCCAACAACTTAGATTTGCTATTACACTTGAAATGATACAGCAAGGTATAAGGACTACGGTGATGATGTATCTTATGCGTAAGGGACTGATATGCAAGTAGGAATATGACTTGATGCACCATGATATGGAAGGCCGTGATGACATTGGTCATGAGTTCCCTCGAGGATTGAATTCAAAAATGCAGCCCACAAGAGAAATAAACACAAGGAAGCATTCATAATTGATGAAAAATATATATATATATATATAATATTTTACCCATAATCAAGTTAAATTATAATAATTAAATTATTTCATGATCATGATAACATTGTTGATATGTGAACAATATATCTTGAAAACAATTAAAGGATTGGGAATTTGATATATTATAAATTTAATGATATGAACTAAACAATGTTTGGATTTGAATTAGATTAAACATGAAACTTATTGATGTTTATGGATTTGTGCTAGGATACTTGGCTAAATTTGGTAGGATTTTTCCAATTTTTTTCTAGTGTGTTTCAATAAAGTAGACTAATTCTTTTACTACAATTTTATGTGAGGAGGAAGTTGATTATACACAAGAAATTCAACCAAAACATAAATCCATGTATATTAAAAATAATCTACTAATATATGAGATTAATCTCATGTGATTGAGAAGATATTATAAATTATAATGCATTTTTTGAATGAAGTTGCAAGTAAATTAGTGGTGTGTGGGTATGATGAATGTATTATAGGATCTTTTTCCAATCCTTCAAATAAATAACACAAAAATGATAATCCAATACATTGGTCTTAGCAAGCTAACAAATCAACATGGTATGCAACTACAATAGATTAAATCTACAAAATTCAAATCTAACACGATTCCTCTCTACACATGGTCAATTCTCTAATATTTAGCATACCACCACCTAACTTTATCATATTTTAAATTTTAGTAAATGGATTGGGATCATGGCATAGCACATGAACTAGTAGGTCCCAATAAAATCCAATTTCAATGTCATTCTAAAACCACATAGCTATAATTTCTAAGAAAATTGAATCCAATCATCCTCCAAACATTATGTGGTCATGGGAACATGGTACACGAGCATTAAGGTCAAAGAATACCAAATTATTGAGATAATATAGCCAACACCATAATAACTATGTTTTAAAATTCTAATCAATGGTGTGTGTATCATTTGGGGTCTACAATAGATGCCATAGTAATATATTGTGCCATTGCATATCTAATTCTATCTCACCATTGAATTCACCAATAGTGTATCATATTAAAATCATCACATGTTTTATCTTCTAAATAATGCACCATTAGTGATTAAGACAATGACATGGTAGCACAGACCCACCTGGCATGACAAAGGCTTTCTAAACATTTAATAATTTATCTACATCCAAGGGTTGGTGCTTCATTTTGAGGTTAAAAATTTTTTCGCTACAAAATGTGACATTGGTTGTTCTTAGTCCTAAGTGGCAAGTAGACCCATTGAGAAATAAAGCTTGAGATTATCTTTTAATTTCTCATATGATTAAAAATAGTTTAACATAAATAATTGTAAAATTATTTTATTTAGGATAAAGATAAAGGAGGGAAAAAAAAAAATTTGGGCCCATGTGTTTTAAAGTGGAGAGTATGCTTTATCTAAAAGCTATAATTCATAATATTTAAATGAAGCTTCATTTAATAAAGACAAACAATAAAACATTAATCATGGAAAGGAATTTATGGGATGAGCACACAAAAGTGGATAAAGAAAGAACTTATATAGGTGGATATCAATACAAACAAGAAACAAAGACTTTTTCTCTTTTTTTTAATCTCTTTCTAATTTTTCCCTCTTCTTTATACTATTTCTCTTCTATTTTAATGGATAAGGGTGTAACTATTTAATTTAAAAAGGGAAGGGATATTTTATTAGGAAATTTATACCAAATTTTATGTTTAGGAATTTTAAGGAAAACTTTTGTAATCATTGTGTTGATTCAAAATAATTATGATCTATAACATGTTATTGTTAAATTATTTTTCATAAATGAGATTTATGATGTTCTCTCTTACTATGCTCTCCACTTTTTCACCAATAAATTATTCCCACTTTCTTATTATTTGTATGTATCATTTAATTTCAAATATATAACACTCTAATCTCTTACATGATTATGATTATGCAGATCTAGCCCTTTTTTGCATTTGTATTTTCATTGTTTGACAACTACAAATCCTATATAAAATTATATGCAAGATAGAGGGTTTTACAATTGGCATATCACCACTTTAGTTATTTAATTTCCTACTTTCTTCTTCCTTTTTCTCTTAAAATTGGAATAATTCAATGAAAATTCTACAAATAAGAAAATTCTTAAATTGTGAAGGTCATTTTGCAAGCCACATCCCATGTTGAGGCATGTTTGTATGTGGTTTTAGAATTCAATTGAAATTTTGATCATCAAAAGATTTGGAACATCTAGTAGGACATGAAACAAATTTTTTAATCTTTGTCATCTAATTTTTTTCTAAATTTTGTGATTCTAGTGGCAAATCATAAAAGTGTCAACTCATAAAAGTGTGCATATTCCACCTAGTGATTTTATTGGTGACCATGTTGAATAAATGATATACAATCTACATTTTTTCATATCATGGTAGACCAAAATTTCTATGTAAATCAAAATATTCTAGCAAGAAAAAATCCAATCTCAACATGGCATTTAAATGGTTAGTTGTAATAACAACAAAGGTGTCAAATTCCTAAAGGGTCAATTTTTCCTTTAGATAACATTCAATATGTTGTGAATTTCTGCAAGATTCATCACATTAGGTGTGCATGTTCCCTGAGGCAATGTAGATGTAACAATCTAACTCAAAAAGTGTAGTAATTACTTTGGTTTTTAAACAAAGTAAATAATTACATTTCATTAAAAATACAGATGCATTTTTTTTCTTTTCTAACATCATTTGTTGCACATTTCATAACTAAAGGAGTAAAAAATTCACATTTGAAATAATATTACATTTCAACATGTAAAATAAATACATATTTTCAATTACATTTTCATACATGAATATCAATCATAATCAAATTTACAATTTACAATTGAGTTTCAAGATCAAGTATTCCATATCTGGATAAATATTTTGTTTCACGAGCCTCAACATTTTTGTTTAGAAGAGGGAGAGCACCACTTGAGTTCTTTTCCTCCAACCATAGGCCAGCTATTCCCCACACACCTTCCAATTGGAAGTGGACCTACCCTTAAATGAAGAGTATAGACTAGGGAATCCCTAGTATCTCATCTGAGTCTCTAGTGTTATTCCCTACATAACCAATTCGATCATAAAACTATAGAATTCTTTAACTATGCCACTATTGACTGGTTATGCAATTATGGAGCATAGTGAATTGACAAGTGCAAGTAGAGAATTTTGCACTACTTTGGCCAAAGTTTTAAAATATTTTGACCACTTCCTTAAAAAGTGGATTCATATGTTCACCTACCTCCAACTTGACTTGGAAACCTTCATAGCCTAAGGTTTAACTGAAACTAACCATTTGACCAACTAGTTTGTCTTTTCAAAAGATTCGCATTCATATAGTGATGACTCACTAAATCATAACATGACTACATTGGTTAAGTTCTTTGACTTCAAATGCCTATCTCACGTTCTAGTAACATCTTCGGTCTTGGCAACAATCACTTGTACAAGTCCTTTAAATGAACCAAGAGAGTGAACTACTCTCCTATTTTCATTTACATTTGGTCAATCATGATGACACAATGCCATCGACTTGACTCACTAGGCATCTTTTGAAAAGTAATGACAATATATCAAATAAATACTATAGTCTAATTAATATAACTTAAATAAAAGATAATTACATCTCATTAAAGTTTTAGACCTTCAATGTTAAATCTTATGGTTCCGTTCATTATGAGCGCCATATTAAATATAGTTGTTAATGATAATAAATATCGAGTCTTAAATTTATACAAAGTTTAACTAAGTTCAAATATTGAATAATAATCATTAAATTAGCTTTTTAGTGTTAAAGTGAATAATTTACCTATTCACTATAGATTAAGTGTACTTAGGTTGATGAGGTTAGACATGTTATCTAACTAAATGTGCAACCTTTTAGGCATCTAGAGGTTATTTAGTTGTCTGGTAAACCTCATATGCATATATTTTGAGGTTTAAAGACTTTCCATCTCACCTCAAAGGTCACTTTTGTAGTCATTCAACACTTCTCACCATTGTTAATGACTTGGTCAAATAGGTTGTTGGTTTACATATTCCAAGTGATCCAAAGGTTGACACCTATAGGAAACATGTCTACTTATTTGTTCCACATCATGGGGCACTTATCAATCCACATGATAAGTGCATTGCCTCTTGCTTGCCTATATATGCAAGGCTTCCTCATCATTGTATTTTGGGCTAACTTAATAAATGATTTGAAATTGTTCATTTATGATTGTTATTTGATCTCTATGATTTCAATGTTCTTATATGGTATCAAAGCAAGAGGAGGTAGTTCCAAGATAGAAGGTGAGCTAATTGATTGTTGTTATTTGTCACATTACTCTTTTTTTGTGGGAAGATAAAAGAGGGAACATAGAAAAATGTTTGAATTTTTTAGCAACGATTTTCATTGCATCATGGATTTGAGGGTGACCTACAATTTTTTTTGAATTGAAATTCCTTTCAACAACCTTCACATGACCTTCTTATCAACATTGGTATTTTTCATTGGTTTTGCTTGCTTGGACCTATTGCACCCAAGTCATTGGACTTGTGGACATGTGTACCTACCAATGGCATGGAAGCAAACACTACAGTGAAAGGCACAAAGTTTTGGCTTGTTTTTGCGTATTGTTGCTTTGGAGGTGAGGCGAAACACCCTTAGTGAGAAACACCTTCAGCACTTGGGAGGTGACTAATCTTTAGCACAAGATGAAAATTCATATTTTTTGTTGCTATGAGACCTATTCAAATGCTTGGTCTTTCATTTGACTCGACCTTTCCCTCTTCTACATTCAAAGCATCCCCTCTCCCATGCCATATCTTCCAACTTGAAGATTTTCTTGATTTCCAGTAGCGCCCCCATGACCTCGTCAACTCTCCATTTTTGGGTGAAGTCCAAAGATCTTGATTGTGAGAAAACATGTGTTAGAATTTGTATTCAATTGCTTTTTTTACATGTTCAAAGTTGACATTTGCAATCTAGAAGGTTTCTAGATCATCTCTACATCACATGTGGCATCCATAGGACCAAGCTATCTATTGGCACAACTAAATAATTTGTTTGATACTTAATCTTTGTATTTTGAAAATTTAGGTTTATCAATGGCTGAAAATTTTATTTTCAAGAAATCTGAAAAAATTGTAAGGAAAGTTTTTTTGGTAAGGTTAAAAAATTCAAAGCTTAATATCTTTTGCACGGAAAGTCGGATTTAAGTGTCATTTTTTGTTAAAATGCTTATTTTTTCCATGAATTTAACTAGCATAATATTACACTCACACTATAAAGTTACATTTTATGCCCCTTTTGGACTAGTTACAAAGCTCTCCTTCTATAAAGATACAAATTAGGAGGGCTCTCCAAATCAAGGGGAAATCTAGGTGTTTTCTACTTTTGAGTTTGTTCGTTCATGTGATCATGTCTCCTACATTAAATACCTTTCATTTGTGTATTCTCCTTAATCCTCCTAATAAATGGAAAATCAAATATAGCTATTGGGGAAAGGAAAGGCATACAATAGAAGAATGTTGGTTTCTTTAAATTGAAGAAATAAAACAAATTATTATTATTCCTGGTATTGGCTTACCTAATCCTTTTATTCTAGCATATATAGAAAAATCATCCAGTCTCACTCAGACACCTTGTGAGACATCATCATTTGGAGATGAACAATGTAGTCCAATGACTTCACTTGATATCTCATAACCCATATCAATTGCGAGTACATATGAATCAATTTCTAACTCATACATGAGTTTCTTAGATTATTTGCATCATGAATTTACTTTCATCATTCTCGTTCCACCACATTAGGATACATATCTATCAGACATAACATCTTTTTTTCTAGAATCCCACCTTGTTGTTTTGGATGACAACATTGAGGATATTTATCTTCTATTTGATGACAGCTTTGATGAAGTTGCATCACCATTTCCATCTTTGGATGTTTCTCTTATCTCACCTACATCAGCTTCTATTCTAATAGATTGTGCAAATATATTTATGAGTTGACCTATCCAACTCAATTATCATCATCTACAATAGTATCAGATTCACATCAATCTAGACATAAACATACATACATTTGTTGGAAGTGGATTCACTCTGAGAGGGGGGGTGAATCAGAGTGATATAATTTTTTAACTTTTTAATTAGAATGCACAACTTAAATGTTTTGACCTTGAAACAATGTGGCAGATTTAACCAAACAAATGAACACTTAAACTTTGCAAAAAGATATGCAATAAAATCAACTTATATTAAAAGCATCATGTAGCATTGTTCCATCAAATTGTGAACAATATTATTTATGCTTTTTGAAATAGGACTTCAACTTTACACGATACAAGTTTAACTTGCTTTATGGAAGATTTTTGAACAAACTAAACTTTGTCTTTTAAACAAAATAAAAGTATCAGAGCATTGACTAACTGAACACATCAACTTGAAAAATAACGAGAGACAAAAATAACATCACATAACACAAAGATTTCCTTACTAGAAAAACCCTCTTGGGGTATAAAAAATCACTCGCAAACTGGTCCTTTTATTCATTCAAAAGAGAACCAACTCTGTTACAATGTGGAGCACCAACTCCAGTAACTTTTCTGAAGCACCAACTTCATATTTGAATCAAAAATCTCATGACATTGCAACCTATTAGGACCTTATAACTACAATGAATATTTTTAGTCACAAAATCCCAATAGTATACAAACTAATTTTCAATAATGCCCAACTAAAAAATAATTTATGTAATACAACTAGAGATGAAAACAATACAAAACCCTCTTCTCTTCTTTACAGAATGATATCACAATGTTAAACAATATACTGTTCAGACTATATCTTCTCATCATCGTGTCATATGATTTTTCCAACAATTTATACAATGATTTACAAACAGATATTCATTTCAAAACTTGTATCCAATAACCAGGGTTTTTATGATCAATGTTGTTTTTAATCATGATACCCATCAAGGGTTTTTAAGTATAACCACCGAAAAAAAAACAATATGTCAATGAATATCACTAGAGTAATGAACCTCTTGAGTGTAATCTCAAGTTAATCATAACTGTAATCAATTTTTAACAAATCTCAATAAAGTCTTAACCACAAAATGAGTTATATTTTTCAACTAGGTAAAGATCTTTCAAATTAAGAAGTGATTACATGTCATGGCAGCCCAAAAAAAATACTAATTGTCTATGTAAAACCTTCACAACAATCTCACTAAAGCTCTACCTACTTTCAGCTCAAAAACTAGTTGTAAACTGAGATCTCAAATCCTCCATGGTAGCGCAGCTAGGGTTTCAAACCCATAAACTTGAGAAACAAATAAAATTATTGTCGTATGCTTTTCAAGATAAACATTTGAAGTCCACTATCAAATGATGTTAAACATCATTTTAAATCCACATGATACTGACACAATAATCACTAATCAAATTTTCCACATCATGTTGTCCAATGCCCACGTGAGCTAAAAATTAGCATCCAATATAAGCTGATTGTCCAAGTAATAAGTATGCCAAATACCACATGGATGGAAAAGACCAAAGTCTCCAAACTAAATGATAACCATCAAATTTCAGTAATTCAACAATAGAATAATGACATGAGCCCAAAACTTGCTAATAATATCATCAATGTCACCATTCTTTAAAATATAACCTTTTGTGAGCCCAAAAAATATGATGTTGGCCTTAGTGCTTTATGAAAGCACTTTTAAAGCACAATATATATCAACCTGATAGCATTATAAAATTTTCTAAATAAACAAAGTGCTTGATAATGCTATGTGTTAATATTTATAAATGAATGCATGAATAATCAATGTAACACTGAAACCTGAGTATGTAAAGCATGTAATGTTGAGTCACAATGAAGTGTGAATTCATGCTATATTAATGGCACAAAACTGAAGCTCAATACTATCAAGTATATGTGAATAAATATATTCACCAAATGTATAAAGTCATTGAACTTGAATGTCAAAGACTGTTGAATCAACAATATACCTTTGCAATCACCTGTAAGAGTTAACACTACATCAAATAGACAACACCATGATCCTTACCTATTGTGCAATCAAGAAGGGTCAGCCTATCAAAATGAAACCAATTTTTTCATGATCAACCATATCAATGATATCACTTGAAAGCCAAATGTATAACTCAACACCTATATATGCAAGACACTATGCACATGAAGCTCAATATGATCAGTAACACAAATGCATCAAATCTGAATGTTAGAAAAATGTTGTCCACTGAACCAACTGAATACCAATACCTTGAGTGAAACCATCTGAATATGCCATGTAACCATTACCAAACCTAGCCAAAAATTTTGACATTAAGGACAAATAACAAAAGAGAAGTCAAAAAACTACCCCTTTGTTGTTGATGGTGAAAACCATCTGAAATGAGCCACATTGAATCCAAAAACCATCTGGTTTTTGAAAAAAAATCCATCTGAATCACCTGAACCACATATTTCTCTCCCTTTTTTATCACAAGACAAAGGAGAACCTATAAAGAATCAAGAAAATAATTGAAACAGCTACAGATGTAGCAATGGAGTAGCAAATAAAAATAAAAGAAGTAGTAGTAAGCTACTTGGAGAGCTAAAAAGCTCACCCTTAGGTCATGATAGAACATTAAGAGACCAAATATTGAGAGACAACCCCCAACCGAGAATGAAGTCTCTCAAAGACATCCTTAGCCAAAGGCTTTGTAAAAATATCTGCAACTTGTGTTTGAGTAGGAACATATCGCACAAAAACCTCATTAGACAGCACCTTTTCACGAAGAAAGTCAAATTTAATAGCAATTTACTTGGTTCTCAAATGCATAACTGGATTCTTAGACAAATTTATAGCACTAGTATTGTCACAAAAGATAGAAATAGGTTTTTCAACAGCAATACCCATATTAGAAAGTGTTTGTGCCATCTAGATTAATTGAGTACAACATGATGTATTAGCAATATATTCTATTTTTGCTATTGAAAGTGAGATTGAATCTTGCTTTTTACTATGCCAAGCAATGAGACAATCACCAAGATAAAATGTTGCACCACTTGTGCTTTTTCTAGATCATCTAGACAATAGCCCCAATCAACATCAGTAAAAGCCATTAAGGTAAAATTATTAATTTGAGGATACCAAAGACCAAAATCAAGAGTTTCCTGAATATATTTGAATATTCTTTTTATAGCAGTAAGATGGGACTATTTTGGTGCAGATTGAAATCTAGAAACCATACAAACAACTTGCATTAAATCAGGTCTAGAGGCAATTAAATATAACAAGCTACCAATCATTAATCTATATTCAGATTGATCAACATTAGGAGAATCATTATTTTTAGATAACTTACAACTAGTCACCATTGGTGTACTTACTAGACGACAGTCATCCATTTGAAAAAATTTCAACATTTCTTTTGCATATTTTGTTTGTGACAAGAATATTCCCTGTTCAAGCTGTAAAACTTGGAGGCCAAGAAAGAATGTTAGTTGACTGAACATTGACATTTCAAATTCTGATTCCATAATCTTTGAAAACTTTTTAGATAAGGCATCACTGTTGCATCCAAATATTATATCATCTACATATACCTCAACAACCAGAATATCATTACCTTCCTATTTAACATAAAGATTATTGTCCACACCACCTCTTCTGAATTCATTTTCCATTAAGTGTGCATCCAATCTAGAATACCAAGCTCTAGGAGCTTGTTTGATACCATACAAGGCCTTTTTCAATCTGTACACATGATCAAATTTATCTTGTACAACAAATCCTTCTTGGTTGTTCCATAAAAACTTCCTCATCAAGATAACAATTCAAGAATGCAGTTTTGACATCCATTTGGTACTCCTTAAAAAAAATTTAAAAAGAGTATGCTAAGAAAATTCTAATAGATTCAGTACAAGCAACAAGTACATAAGTTTCACCAAAATCTATACCTTCTTGTTGTGCATACCCTTTGCACATAAAATGTTTTGTTTCTCACTACTTTTTCGCTTTCATCCAACTTGTTTCTAAAAATCCATTTTCCACCAATAACATTTTTATCATCAGGTCTTGGGACTAGTTCCCAAGTTTTATTCTTCTCAATCTGGCTGATTTCTTCCTACATAGCTTTCAACCAACAATCATTGTTTAAAGCATCATTAACATTTTTAGGCTCAAACTTAGCTATTAAACAAAAATGCTCAACAATTTGTGCTTGTTCCTCAATTCTTTCCTTTCTTCTTGTTAAGATTCCTTCATCTTTATCTCCAATTATCAGATCTTGAGGATGATTTTTCACAACAATGTTGGAAGGAGTTTTAGGAGGTATTGCTTTGGAACTTGAGGTATCTTCTTGTTGTGACTCATCTACTACAACAATTTTGGGACTGATATTTGAATCTGCCAAAATTCGTCTTCATCATCCTACACATGATCAAAATCTAGGTGCAATCTTTCATCAAACTTGACATTAATAGATTCAAAAAAATTATTCAGTCTTTTATTGAAAAATTTATAGGCTTTTCTATGAGTAGAATATCCTAAAAAAATACCTTCATCAGATTTGGATTGAAAGCTTCCTAAGTTTTCATCATCTCTTTTAATAAAGAATTTACAACCAAATATTCTAAAATGTTTAATAGAAATATATTTATCATACCAAAGTTCATTGGAGTGAAATTGGATTTCACCCTGATTTGTACACTGTTCAGAATGTAAACAGCTGTATGAAAAACTTCTTTCCAGTACATATCAGGAAGTTTGGCTTCATCTAACATAGTTCTAGCCATTTCTTTCACTATTCTATTTTTCCTTTCCACTACCCCATTCTGTTGAGGTGTCCTTGTAGCAGCATATGGCCTTTTTATACCATGTTGCTTACAATAATCAATGAATTATTGAGATGTAAATTCACCTCCCTTGTTTGATCTTAAGCATTTAAGTTTCATATTAGACTCTTTCTCAACCATCTTATGAAAGATTTTAAATCTTTCAAAATCCTCTGATTTGTGTTTGAGAAAAGTTACCAAAACCATTCTTGTGTAGTCATCTACAAATAACATGAAGTACCTCTCACCATTCATTGACCTTGTCTTAGTAGGACCACATAAATCAGTGTGTACAAGCTATAATGGCTTAGTAGAAAAATTTTCTTTAGATTTAAAGCTCACCTTAGTTTTCTTTCCTTTGAGACATTCTTTACAAACTACATTTTCTGGTTTGCTTAAGACAGGCACTCCTTTCACATTCTAATTTTTGCTTATTCTAACTAGATTTTCAAAGTTTATATGCCCTAAAAATTTATTCCATAACCATTTTTCTTCCACTTGACCCATAAGAAACATTCTTTCATTTTTTTCATAATTAGAAGGGTCAAGGAGATTGTAAACATTACCAGGAGTTCTCAAACTAGTAGTAATTGTTTTAGCAGATTTGTTTTTAATTGCAGATCCTTGTGAATAGAATGTAACATTGTAACCATTGTCACAAATTTGGCTAATGCTTAAAAGGTTATGTTTCAACCCTTCTACATAATACACATCATAGATTGGTGTGTCATCATTTAGAAGTAAAGAACCTTTACCTTTTATCTAAATACCTAAATTATCACCAAACTTAACAAATCCACCTTTAAAATCTTCAAGTTTCAAGAATTTGTCTTTATCCCCAGTCATGTGGTTTGAAAAACCACTATCCAATACCTATGATTCCTTCTTCTTTAAAAGAAAGGAAGTTTGCACAAGCATAGACTGCTCTACACTTGGAACAAACTTGGGTCTCCAAAATTTCTCTATGATAGATCTATTTTTTTTGCATTGTTTGGATGTATGGCCAACAATGTTGCATTTGAAACATCTGATTGTATTTAGAAAACCAAAGAATTGTTTGTGACCAAATCTAGGTGTTCTAGACAATATGAATCTGCAATTGTTCACTTTATGCCCAAACTTATTGTAGTAGAAGCAATAGCCATGAAAGAATGCATTGAATCTAATATTATTTCTTGTATTCTTAAAAGATTGCTTCTTACCAACTATTTTGAAGTTCTGATTTGAACATTCACCAGTACTAAAACCTATACCAGTCATGTCCTTATGTTGTTTCTACTTTCCAAGCAAGTCATTTAAATGCAGAGTGCTTTCATAAACTTCTACTTGTTTCTTAAGTGTGACTACTTCCATTTCAATCCTCTGGATTTCCTTATCTTTATCTGCAAGAACTGAATTAATATTGCCTATAGTTCTCCTATAATAATCAAGTTCAGTTTGTAAAGATGCAATTACCTTATTTGTACTTTTCTCTTGTGAAGCAACTTGTTTCTTTAATTTTTTGATTTCTTGTACAGCACAAAGTAACTCACCTTCAATACTTACCTCTAAGTCAGATTGATTTTCTATTTGACTTTTTGACTGATTACTTGAATCCTTTGGTACAGAAATTTCAGCCATAAATAATGTTTCATCTTCTTCATTTAAGGACTCATCTGTCTCAACATCTGATGCTTCTTTGCCCAAGAGACTTTTTGTCTTCTTGAGATTATTATTAAATTTCTTCTTAGGATTCCAAGACTTTTTCTTAAATTGTTTTTATATTTTCTCATCATCATTGGTTTGATCTAGATAAGGACATTTAGCTAAAAAGTGACCAACTTTTCCACATTTAAAACATTTGAAAGACATTTTTCCTTTATATTTCTTTCTCAAATTTCTTACCAAAAGAGCTTCTAAGGTATCAGACAATTTTGATTCACTATCTAAGTCTTCTTGCTTTTATGCTTTAAAAGCAATCTCTTTAGAGGTTGAAGCAGAGCTTCCCATCCTCATTTCATATGTTGTTAATATGCCTTGTAAATTGTCCAATGTAAGTGATTCAAAACGCTTCTATTCTTCAAGAGTAGAAACCTTAGACTCAAATTTAGGATGCAAAGTTCTAATCACTTTTTGAAAAACATTAGACTCTACAATTGTTTCACCTAGACATCTTCTTGCATTGAAAACTTCATCTATCCTTAAGAAATAATCAACAATATTTTCATCATCCTTCATTCTCATTTCCTAAAATTGACTCTTGAGAGTAAGGATTTTGGATTGCTTAACTTTTTCACTTCCTTGATAAATGTTTTCAAGCTTTTCCCAAATGTCATATGCATATTTACAATGCATGACTTTCACAAATACATCTTTCGTCAGACCACACAACAATGCATGTGTAGCTCTTGCATTCATTTCATATTTTATTTTTGCATCATGATCTGTAGGTATAGTATCAGGTACAATATATTTACTGTACATTAAGTTCCAAACATCAAGATCTAAAGAAATCATATATGTTTCCATTCTAATTTTCTAGAAAACATAATCAATGCCATAAAATAGAAGAGCTCTTGTAATGGATGAACCTTCAAGTGCATGTTCCATAATGACAAACTTCCAAGACCATAATCAATCCTAGGTGATAAAACCTAATGCAAGACCCGATGCTCTGATACCACTTCTTGCAAGTGGATTCACTCTGAGAGGGGGGGTGAATCAGAGTGATATAATTTTGGAACTCTTTAATTAGAATGCACAACTTAAATGTTTTGTCCTTGAAACAAGGTGGCAGATTTAACCAAACAAATGAACACTTGAACTTTGTAGAAAGATATGAAAGAAAATCAACTTATATTAAAAGCATCATGTAGCATTGTTCCATCAAATTGTGAACAATCTTATTTATGCTTTTTGAAACAAGACTTCAACTTTACACAATACAAGTTTAACTTGCTTTATGGAAGATTTTTGAACAAACTAAACTTTATCTTTTAAACAAAATATAAGTATCAGAGTATTGACTAACTGAACACATCAACTTGAAATAGAATGAGAGACAAAAAGAACATCACATAATACAAATATTTCCTGAGTGGAAAAACCCTCTTGGGGTATAAAAAACTACTCGTAAACTGATCCTTTTATTCATTCAAAAGAGCACCAACTCTGTTAAAATGTGGAACACCAAATCCAATAACTTTTCTAAAGCACCAACTTCATATTTGAATAAAAAATCTCATGAGATTGCAACCTATTAGGACCATATAACTGCAATGAATATTTGCAGTCACAAAATCACAATAGGATACAAACTTATTTTCAATAATGCCCAACTCAAAATAATCTTTGTAATACAACCAGAGATGAAAAAAATATAAACCCCTCTTCTCTTCTTTATAGAATGATATCACAATGTTAAACAATATACTATTCATACTATATCTTCTCATCATCGTGTCGTCTAATTTTTCCAACAATTTATTCAATGATTTACAAGTATTTATTTGTTTCAAAACCTGTATCTAATAACGAGGGTTTTTATGAACACTGTTGTTTTTAATCATGATACCCATCAAGGGTTTTTAAGTATAACCACAGAAAAAAATAAAAAATGTCAATGAATATCACTGGACTAATGAACATCTTGAGTGTAATCTCAGGTTAATCACAACTATAATCAATGTTTAACAAATCTCAATAAAGTCTTAACCAAATAATCAATTATTATTTTCAACTAGCAAAAGATCTTTCAAACTAGAAAGCGATTACCTATCATGGCGGCCCAAAAAAAATACACTAACTATCTATGTAAAACCTTCACAACGATCTCACTAAATCTATACCTGCTTTTAGTTCAAAAACTAGTTGTAAATTGAGATCTCAAATCCTCCATGGCAGCGCAGCTAGGGTTTCAAACCCATAAACTTGAGAAACAAATTAAATGCTTGCCCTACACTTTTCAAGATAGACATTTGAAGTCCACTATCAAATGATGTTAAACATCATTTTAAATCTGCATGAGATTGACACAATAGTCACTAATACAATTTTCCACATCATGTTGTCCAATGCCCACATGAGCTAACAATTAGCATCCAATATAAGTCGACTGTCCAAGTAATAAGTATGTCAAATACCACATGGATGGAAAAGAAAAAAGTCTCCAAACTAAATGATATCCATCAAATGTCAATAAGTTGACAACAGAATAATGACGAGTCGAAAACATGCTAATAATATCATCAATGTCACCATTCTTTAAAATATAACATTTTATGAGCCTAAAAAATATGATGTCGGCCTTAGTTCTTTATGAAAGCACTTTTAAAGCACTATATATATCAACCTGATAGCATTATAAAATGTGCTAAATAAACAAAGTGCTTGATAATGCTATGTGTTAACATTTATAAATGAAAGCATGAATACCAGGCATAAATGAATAATCAATGTAACTCTGAAACCTAAGTATGTAAAGAATGTAATGCTAAGTCACAATGAAGTGTGAATTCATGTTATGTTCATGGTGCAAAAATTAAGCTCAATAATATCAAGTATATGTGAATAAATATATTCACCAAATGTATAAAGACATTGAATCTGAATGTCAAAGATTGTTGAATCAACAATATACCTTTGCAATCGCCTGTAAGAGTTAACACTGCATCAAATAGACAACACCATGATCCTTACCTATTATGCAATAAAGAAGGGTCAACCTATCAAAATGAAACTAATTGTTTCATGATCAACCATATCAATGATATCACCTGAAAGCCAATGTGATTACTCAACACCTTTATATGAAAGACACTCTACACATGAAGCTCAATATGATCAATAACACAAATACATCAAATTTGGATGTAAGAAAAATGTTGTGCATTGAACCAACTGAATACCAATACCAAGTGAAACCATCTGAATATTCCATGTAACCATTACCAAACCAATCCAACAATTTTGACATCAAGGACAAATAGAAAAAGAGAAGTCAACAACATTGTCCTTATTCTAGAATCTTCTATGGTACTTGGTCCGTCATATCAACATTTGTCACACATCAACATTGACTTGGAGATCTTTGAGCATCATCGGAATCATTTAAGTCTTTCGGTCATGTTTTATAAGAACAAATTTGCACCCCTCTTGCAAATTCCCCTTTTACACCCCTCCACCATAGAAAATCAAACCTGATTAAGAAATTCCACATTACCCACCTACTTTCCATCCACTTGGTGCTTCTACTTTGTATATGTGGGGGGATTTCTGTGAGGGACGTGCATGTGGTGCATGGACATTTGGGCAGCGCATTGTCATCCTTGACAAATTCTTGCCTCTATAGTTTGCAGGGACGTTATGTTCCTCATTAAGGACAAAATATAATGCCTCTGTGTCGACCATCCAACCTAAGAACAGATCTTTCCCTCCCTTTCCATCTTCAAATGACTTGTTTTCCTTATCAGTTCATCTATTTAGCAATTCATTATGTATTTTTAGCATCTTCTTAGCAATTCGTACGATCTTCTACAATCTCTTGAACATTGCTTAGAAACTTTTTGCTCCATCAACTTCACTAAGAATGTGTTTTGCTACCATAGAAGCTACAATTTTGGTGTCTTGTGAGACCTCCTTCATCACTACTGTAGTTGTGTCAAATTTTCTAAGCTCGTAGTCTTGCATTCTCCATTCATTGGCCTTGAGTTCTTTTGGGGTGGAGGTGGTATTGCTTCACTATCCTTCTTTTGTTGTGGTTTGTTACAATAGCATTGTTTTTTTCATAGTGTTTGATACTCTCTTTCCTACTATTTCCTTATTGCATTTTCTATCTCATGGATTTCTTAGCTATACATGGAGGTGGAAACACTAAAGTGAAGGTTTGACTGTGGCAAACCCTATATAACCCCAGCATTTTCCTCTCTTGGATGTGTGTACGTGTACATGCGTGAGGAGCTCACTAACAAATTGGACTGTTTGTAACTTGGTCCTCATCACCTTCATTTTCATTATCTCCTTTATCACCTCTATATTTATTTGTAATTTTTTATTCTATTTAATTCATTGAACTTCATTAGCTAGACCATAAGTAGGGTTTTTGGCATTCAATACTATACCTTTTTCCCCTTTTTCCCATATAGATGCTAGTGCCTCAAAGAGACACCAATGTACTACACTGTCATCCCTGACTTATGCTACTATCCTTAGGAAGAGAATTGTTTGAGGTACAATTTGGATTCCAGAAACTAGCTCATTTAGCCCCATCAAAAAATTTGGATCAACAGAGTGCAAAATCACTTGAGAGTGCTCTTCAGTCTCTATCCTCGACCTAAAACACCTACTTAGCTTGAGGTAAGTTAGGGCATCCCTCCTCTCTCAGTTCTCTATGACCTGGAGCCTTGGTGTGGTTGGTCCCCCTACCTTACATTTTGGTGAACCTTATGTGAACAACGTCTATCCATTTCTTTGTGTTGAAACATTTTCCCATGCACTCAACAGTCACATTAGACTTGAGTGTTGTGGGGGGTTTATGAGCATCACAACTCAGTCTATGAAACTTACCAATGGAAAAGACAAAGGTCACTTTTGGTTTTACTACTGATTTTTCTATAGGCTTTTCTGGTGAGATGGGTTTCATAGATGAGACCACTCCTACTCGTACTCCTCCAACATCCCCTACATCTTTGTCTATGGATGAGGATGATGTTGTCCATCTTCCTGCAAAAATTATTTTGCTGCTAGATAGGAGGTTATTGGACCTTGTGATTTGTTTGGAGAAAGCACCGAATATGGAAAGAGCCACTAGACTTGCTAGCGAGGTAAGAGATATGTTTGGAAAGGATCAGATAGGTATATATTTCTTATGTGGCCTCACCGATCTAATCGAAGAATACATCCCTTCCTATAGCCTAGATCGGGTACTATCTGAGGGGAAGTTCTCAATTCCTACGAATGACAAGTAGGTGTCTTGATTCCTACCACATCTGTATGAATGGCCAAGATGGGCCCCTTGATCAATTTTTCCTCTACTTCCTAAAATCCTCACACTGTTAAGCCGAGTAGGATACCCTTTAGTTTCAGTTTCACCCCTCCTACCACCCCTGGTGGTGGGGGCTCCAGTGGGATGAGCAGTGGTGGCACTAGTGGTGGTACTAGCGGTGGTGGCACCAGTGGAGGTCATGGCAGTGGTTTTGACGGGGGTCATGGCAGTGGTTTTGACGGGGTTCATAGCAGTGGCTCCAGTGGTGACTCTGGAGGTGGTTCTGGTGGTAGTGGTTTTGGGGGAGGTTTCAGATGTCCATTGTCATCCTCCAAACCTATTTTAAATTCTCTTAGACTATAGAACATGGGTTGGATGCAAAACCATTTGGTGAGCCTTTCTCAGGCCTCCGCTCAACATATCTTCCATCCTTTCTTTTGACATTGGTGGAAATTTTGAGTACTCCTTTCCTACAGGGAATGGAGATTCCTAAGTTTAAAAAGTATGGTGGTAAAGTAGATCCGTAGATGCATGTGTCAACTTTCAATGCCATGTGCATGGATTTCTTTAATCACGATGCTCCAATGGCAAAAATATTCCCTCGATCTCTCAAGGACACGACACTTGAGTGGTACTATTCCTTGCCTAATAATTCTATATTCTCATTTGATCAACACATGAATCAGTTTCTTTGTCAATTCTAGGCTAACATCAAACCGAGGATGACCTTCTCGGGTCTCGTCTGATGTAAGAAGGGAGAAAACAAGAAGATAACTAATTTTATTGCATGGTACCAAGCACTCTTTTCATAGATCTAGTACTTACTACCTAACTCAGATGTGTAGAAGGTGTTCATAGGAAAATTGCAGCAAGCCTAGCAGGACATATTTTCCTTAATGAAGTACCCTTGCTTTGCACATCTATGTGCCGCACTATGGGAATACCAACAAACGACGGTTCAATTCGGGGAATCTTCCTCATGCTCTCTTTCTAAAGGAAAATATATTGTTTCTATTTCAAGAAAAGGAAAGGTTGTTGCAAATGTATTTTCTACAACTAATGATCATGGCCTCAGGTACAATCGAAAGTTTACAAAGTTAATTGAATCTTGAACTTCCATTCTACAAAATTTATTGAAGGATAAGATCATAACCTAGAAAAACCCTCAACCTTTGAAGAAGCCTTATCTTGATTAGTATTATGAAAATGCTTTTTGTTAGTACCATCATGTTAATGGGAATGATACCAAGCATTGCATGTGCTTGTGTCATGAGATATAGGATCACATCGATGATGGTACCATTTGTCTTGATGGGAAGAAGAAAACCACAAATAATTCAATAACAAAGGCTAGTAGTGAGTTGTAGATTTATATAAACCAATTTCCATTTCATTCTGCAAACTTAATTATTGACCCCTTAGATGATTCTCCTAAACCATTGGCATATGTTAATATGGTTTTGATTACTCCTCTCCTACAGTCGATGACTGGTTCACCAGATGTGACTTTCACCTTGCAGGACTTGCCTTTGAATAATAAGCCCTCTCCCCTATACATTCCTGCTCAACTCAATGGAAACATTATGAAAGGAGTTCTAGTAGACCCCATGAGCCAATTAAGTGTTATTATAGAGGAGAAGTTATGGCTAAATTCATTGCAGAGGGAGGAATATGAGAAAATGAAATCTATCATACGTATGCATGACGGTCTCTCTCTTAACCCATATGGCTCTATAACTATTTCCATCCTAGTTGGACCTAGGGCTATGGATACAAATTTTGATGTCATTTTGAAATCCAATGCATTTAGAGTGAAGCTAGGTATTCCATGGCTAACTTCTTTGAACAATATCACTTATGTTATTCACAAATGTTTAAAGTTCTCCCATGAAGGTGTTTGGTAAAAACAAGAAGTTGGGTACAGGAAGAGGGGAAGTTTTGGCCAAAAAAAATTCTCGCAGAAAATGCATACGTGTTATTAAAAAAACACGTATGCGTTTAGGATCGGGTACCCGATCCTAAACAAATGCATATGCACTATCAAATGCGTACACGTTATAATGCGTACGCATTATATAATGCATACACATTTTATAACACATAAAAATTAATTATTTGAAAAAATAAATACTTTTTAGAAACGCGTACGCATTTTAGAATGCGTACGCGTCTTGAACTCAAAATGCATACGTGTTTTAGAACACATATGTATTTTGAACTCAAAACATGTACGTGTTTTAGAACGCGTATGCATTTCTAAAAAGTATTTATTTTTTAAAATAATCAAGAAAGTAAGGAATGCATATGTGTTTTGTAATGCACACGTTTTGTAAAAACATGTATGCATTTTTTAAATTCAAAATTCCCAATCCACATGCTGCCTCAGTTTTAGGCTCAGAAAAGGCTTGGCAATCTGAGCCTTAGCCTTTGACGTGCAACTAAAAAACTAAGGTAGATTGAAGAAGAATGTCCAACTTTGACAACATAGATGATGGACTTTTTTTCTGAATGAGTCTATAAAATTAAAACCCATTAGAGAACACAATGTCTACTTTTTAAATATAAAATTTTTGTTAAAACTGGATTAAGTTTGCTATTTTTTAATTAATTTCTAAGCAAACTAGTCCTTAAACTTGAAATATCAGGTTTTTTTGGTTTTTTAATAACTTTTTATTGGTTGATTTTCTTGTAAAAAAAATTATATGGGACCAAACTCCAGACAATTCTCTACACAATGAAAAAAAAATGAGTCAAAAAATGTTTTGGTTAGGTCCAATTATGTTGTCCGTACACGTTGATTTGAAAAAACATCAATTAAGGCCAATAAAAATTTAATAAAAAAAATATTCAATCAAAAATTACAAAAAAAAATCTAGACCAAACTTCATGTTGTTAGCTCTCTTTTCCTAAAAGGAATTAGCAAAATAATTTTATTTGGGTCAAAAAGTGTTGTCCGTACACCTGCTTAGTATGGTTAAAAAACAGGGACTTTTAAAAAGTGGTTTTTATAGATCCTTATCAAAATGTAATTTCTATAAACTAGTTATTTTAATAATTTACATATTTGGAAACTAGATTCAAAATGATAACTTTCATATTACTGAATTTTTTAAAGATTCATTGTGGAAGTGCCTCAATTTTTTAGTCCAGGTGTGACAAATTTTGAAAAACAGCAAAAATATTTCCACTTTTTGAGCTTTTTGTGTACCCAACTTCTTGCATCAACCCTGTTGTGCATGTTTTGCATGACACTAGATATAAGCCATTGGTGTCTCATGGGGGTTATTCCTTGGATCATTTTTTTCCCACCCCGATTGGTCCACTCCCTCCTAGAATGGACCTACTTTTCCGAAACTACTTGAAGTACAAAATTGGGGACAAAGGACAACAAAAAGTGACTCACCTGATACCACAACAATAGACTGCCTCTTTCTCTCAGAAGGAGAAGGATAAATCTTCTTGCGCTTAGAGTGCCACCTATGCCTCCCTTCTCAAAGAAGAACTTTGGGTTACTACCCTTGACTTTCGCATAAGAAGTTTGATGGTACTTGCTTGGCGTAAAAATAAGATTAGAGTATCTAACCTTCCAACCTTACCCACGGGCCCTCGGCCCATTATGTATGGTAAGGGGAAGAGTCCTCTTGGGGAGTCCACTATGTCTCAGTCTTCATGGCCTCCTACCACTCCTACCCTACTACCAAGGCGTTAGAGCCTGTTGCCCCTGTTTTTGTTCCAACCTCTTCTCAGCCTCTCCCTCATGTTCCCATCTAAGAGTCTCCCCCTTTGCTATAAACAACCATGATAGACACTTTGATGGTTGAGTAGGAGTCTTCTTTCCCCTCTTAGCTTACGACCTCTCGCTCCCGGAGTTGTAGGAACTGCCTTGAGTCTGAATGCAAGCGTTAGTGAAAGGCTCTAGCCATTGAGTAGGCCACTATGCAGAAGGAGGGAAAGTCACTGGTTCCTACTCTGACACCTTCCACTACATCTTTGTCACCTGTCCCCTTTGCTTCAGTTCCATTAGCCTCAGTGTTTCTCTTGGCTCTTGCTATGAGCATAAACAACCCTCACCTAAAAATGGTCTAGGTGTTTATTGCTCCTTTGGTTCAGTTGCCTCTCCTGATGTCCCTCCTAGACATCTCACCATTCTCGAAGCTTGTTAACATTCTAAATACCTCAATGGTGTCCACCATGGTCTTTTCCTCATCCTTCGTTCCTTCTACCTTGTCTATGGGGATCATGCATCCTTCGATGAAGTGGAAGATGGAAGATGGCTTTGCTATTAAAGGGGGTCGAAAGAGCAGTTCACGTTCTTTGAAAGGTGGTTTTGCATTAGCATGCGTTGTCCTAATGAAAAAAGAAGTTTTGTCATCCCTAGAGTTTGTCTCTACTCCTAAGTCCCATGGTGATCCTAGCAATGAATCTTGGGTGTCGCCTCCCTTTCCCATTGAATTAACACATCACACTCTGGTGAAATGCATGATTAATTCTATGGATGAGGTCTCAGCACTTTCAATGATCTTTGCAAGTTCACTAACCTTCACCCCATCAGAACTAAGCAGAGAAGACCTTGAAGGATCTCTTTCCTTGGCTATTGTTGTGAGAGGGTCAAAGGGTTCTCCCCTTGCTATTTTACTCCTGCAAGATCATCTTCCTTCCCCATATAATGATCTATATTGGGAAGTCAATGACCTCTTGGTTGAAGAGGTTTAGGGGAGTGCCTCTTCTTTATCTGTAATGTAGATTGTGTGTGTTCTTGTTTGTGTTCCCCTATTCTTGTGTTATTTTTTCCTAGATGACTCTTGTCACCCTTATAGGTGCTTGGATACAAGAGTTTTTTTTGTGTCATAAAACTTCCTCTATTTGTTGCATCATTCTTCCTATGTTATTGAACCATAGATTTTGGGTTGTAGGTTGCTATGACTCTCTTGCTCAATTAGGGTTTTTCACTTAAGGGAGAGAGATAGACCCCACACAAAATCTAGGTGGTTCACTAAAACTAATGCAAGTACAATGAAAATATGCATAAATGCAACAATATAAATTAGTCTTGCTTTTGGTAAATTCTACTGAAATAGGTTTTAGGGTGTCGGGAAGTGAAAACCTCATAAAACACTTTCTCTAGCCTGGAAGTGGGATTGGCCACTTGTCAGGTTGATAGATCCAAATATGTAGAAAAAGGGGCTAATGATCTCTCCAAGCTTGAATTAGGTCTTTGTTGACTTGAATAGCTTTGATTACTTGTTGACCACTTTTCAACACCTACAAACACAAATGCAAAGAGGGGGGAAATGGTTAAGGGTTATAGCCCGGTTTGCCTTGGTCAAACCTGGATTTGGTAATCAAACCCTTGATAATGAAATTAAATAAGAAAGGAATGATGAACAAATAGCATGCAAGTGTCATAAACTCACTAAACCCTTGATGTTGAAGTCTGAAGATATGTCAATTTTTGCTCTAAGATGCTTGATAATTGCTTGATTGAATGATCCTATGATGCTTTTGACGCTTGTATGAGTTGATGGATGAATCAGGGGTTAAAATGGATAGAAAAACACTTATTTATACACACTTATGCCCTAATTTCCCAAAAATACATCACAGGCTGACCTTAGGTCTTAATAAATAAAAAACTAAAAGAAATTTGAAATCATTTTGAATTTTGTGCTAAGAGGGACTCATTCGCCATCCATGGTGAATGGGTCCCACTCAAGGCATGCAAGTGGGTGTCAGGAATTAAGTTCAATTAATGATATTTGTCGGGTTTACTTTAAAAAATACACATAATTAAGGCATGTAAGCACTAAAGGGGTCAAATAAAGCTTAAGAAAGGTGTAATTAGTGATGACAAGTCTAGAAAAGCATGAAAGTTTGTTACAAGGCTTTACAACATTTCAAAATAAGACCTGGTAAGGGATAAAAGGAGAATATTTAGATGAATTATAATAAGAAGAGTCTAGAAAAGTGAAGAAATGTGTTACAACACTTCATAACACCTTTACAAGACATCATAAAGTCTTAATAATTAAATATTCAAGACCTAATGTGAATGTATAAGTTACATTACAACATTAAATCTAAGCAAAATTGGCCAAGTATCACAGGAAAAAGACCTAAATGACCATGAAAATGTCCAAAGATCCATTTTTCTATAGTACATTTAGCCCCCACTTTAGTGAGAGGATGAACCTACTTCAAACTCACACTAAAGTTGCCATACATATCAAGAGGGATCCAAATGTACTTATGCTAGCAAGATGAGATGAAAATGATCAAGAGGGATGATCAAGCCCCCAGGATGAAGATCCCATGGCAAACTAAACATAAGAACAAAGGAACACACAAGAGAAAAAGAAGAGGGGAGAGAAAAAAGGAATAGTCGGATCAAGCTTCAATCATTTGTCCAGCTAGTTGTGGATCATATCTAGGATGTTTGTTTAGAATAAGAAAAATTCGTACTCAATTTGGGGTGATGGAACTCATAGCTAACCACTGAGTGAGAAGGCCCAAAAGGTGAGAAACATACACTCAGCTGGTATATACTCACAAACACATAGGTGGCTATGGGGAATGTTGTGCCTTAGAATGGGCTTCCCACTCAACCATATCAAAGTTATACATCCTGATAACTTTAATAAAACACCATAATGTAAAATGTTGGTTTGTGCTTCATGAGAAAAAAAAATCTTTGTATGCTTAGAACTCATGAAGTAATGCAATTGCACCACAGGCATGCAAGTTGTGTTATGCAAGGTGGCCATATAAATGTAAAATGCAAAAGATGTTCAAAGGAGTCTTGTTAAGTTCATGTGAGGTTTATCACTTATGGAACATTGTGTCTAATGTCTCCAAGAGAGGACCAATCAAAGAATAGAATATTCACAACTTAGGGGATGCAATTTGTCACATCAAGCCACTAAGAGGAATTTAATATGCTAAGATAGATCACACTTATGAAGGACATCACACCCAATGTCATTGACAAAGTAACAAACACATCTTATGAAACAAGAGGGCTCCACTAAGAACCATGAAAAAGGTAAAAAATGAAAAATGAATAATGCCAATGTATGCCCCCAGTTTAAAGGAATTTCTACACACTGCTCTATGAGAAATTAGTTTAAAGTAGCAGATGAAAAATGAAAAAAGAAACAAGAAATGAGAGCCAACTTGGAAATCCCCTATGCCAACTCATATGTTTCCAAGTAAGGTTGCATCGTGTGAAGGAAAAATAAAAGGAAGAGGGGTTTCCCCTAAAAGGAACACACCAAACAAATATCGGATCTATGGATTTGGGGTCAGTATGTTCATTGCTGCAATGTTTTGATTAAAGAGCTCAAAACTGTCATCATTCCCCAAATACATAAAACTAGAAGAATGACACTGCAAAGAGAGTGAAAACAAAAGAAAAAGAACAATTTGGGTCAAGATGGAAGAGACATAGGGCATCTCAACTCTTTGTGTCATCCCCAAAAGGAAAACACAAGTGAAAAGAAAATGAAAAGGTGAAGGAAAAAGGAAAATCTTTTGGGTCAACATGAAGGAGACATTTTAGTCTGAATGCCTTACGTCATCCCCAAAAGGAAAATACAAGAAAAGAAAAGGAAAACGGAAAAGGGACCTTTTAGGTAAACATGGAAGAGACATAGGGTGTCTCAACTCTTTGTGTCATCCCCAAAAGGAAAACACAAAACAAAAGAAAAAAGAAAAAGTGATGTACGACATATAGAAGAATGAAGGGACAAATAGAGTAATTGCACAAAGAGAGAGAGAACATTAAACACACATTATGGTGGATCACATTATGCACATGCAATCAAAGAAAAAGGAGAATAAAATGTAAAAAGGCTAGTAAGGAAAATACAAGTAAACCATCTAACAAATCATCCACCTGCCAATTATGTTCAGTGTATTGTGAGGGTGGTTGATTGTCTAAAGGGACAATTGCAAGTGCTGAACTAGGGGAAGTACCAGGCTCATCACTATGGATAGGGGATATCTCAGTGAAGCTCATAGATGATGAAAATAATGTATTTAATTCATCATGTATTTCATCATCATCTAAGTTGATAAAAACAAGAGGATGAATGGTAATTTCCAATGAAGGTTGTATTAGGAGTTGTGGTTGTTGTATAATATCATTTTGTTGTAATGGTTGTATTGTACTATCTTGTGGTAGGTCATGAGGAGGAGGGTGGTCAAGTATTGATTCTTTAAAATGTGGATTTTTATTTTCTTTATTTTCTTCTGCATGTAACTGATGAGCAAGGAGACAACGACGATGCCTACGCTCTCTAGCCTTGCTTTCTTTTAATTCTATTTTGAAGTTGTTTAGGTCTAAGATAGGGTTGATTCACTATAGGCTCCTTTTCTTCCTGAGGGAAAGGAACGGAAGTAACCAAAGGAGGTGGGTCAATCACTTTCTCTTTTTCTTTATAAACTTATTTAATGTGAGGAGGCATGACGGGGTTGGTGTCATTATCTCTTAGTTGTTTAGACGATGAAGGTGAAGTGTTTATTGTTGGTTGCTCTGAAGGTTGTAATGTTTGTTCAAGTTCAAATTCAGGTTGAAGCATTGTCTCGTCTAGGATAGGAGTGTTAGGAGTGGACTGGGACGTGGCAAAGAGACAATTCAACTATTCGTTTGGCTTTGAACTTTTGATAGGCAATGAAAAATAAATCTTTGTAAGGGGTGATGGGCTCCATAGGTTCAGGCCAGAAGACTTCCAAGGAAAAGTTACCTTTAGAAAACAATGGATTAAAGCCACTATAGTGTACAGTAAATATCTCATTGTCAAGTAGAAACTTCAAACATTTGTGAATGATTGAAGGGACAACTTTCATCAAGTGAAGCCAAAGTTGACCTAGCCACAAATGAAACTAATTCGACTGTGGAATGATAGAGAATGTTACATCTAGTTTTTTAGGTCCTATCTGTAATGGCAGTACAATCAATCTGATCGTAGGGAATGCAAAACCATGATGTGTTTTAATCCATGATGCTAGTTTGTCATAATCATATTGATAAAGATCATGTAATACTAAAAATTCCTCCGTGATCACATTCTTTCCACATGTAGGATCTATTAATATCCCATTGGTGGGCTTATCATAGATGCGATCAGCTATGTAAAGAGGACCATCGAGAAGTTGTTTAAGTATATTGTGAGAAGAAAATGTAATATCAAGAGATTTGTTAGTTGGGCCCTTATGAGGTATAATGTCTATCGTACCCACCATTTCATCCATGGGATTAACAAGGGTAACATTTGGAGTAATATCATTCGTGATCCCACAAAGCTGGTTTACAATTTTTGGGAGATTTTGATTTTTGCTGAAATCACATATTTTTAGAAAATATAATGATTTAAGCCTTTAAAAGTTCCATTTAAATCATTCCAATTGAAGATGGTTTGATCAAACTACCTTAGATCAAACCCCCTTGGATAGAACCCGGCTAGTTTTAAACCATACATATAACAGAGTCTCCTTTACACCTATCAAAATGTTGATAAAAACCACTTTTGATTTACCTTTCGGGGGATCAAATGAATTCATTTAAAAAAAATAAAATTAATTATGTAGTATTTATTATAACCTTCCCAAAAAGTAAAATTTTAAATAAATTTAATTTAATTATTATATTTATATTTTATTTCCTATGAATGTAGGTTTTTCACCGAAAATCAAACTCTATATTTTGTACATGTGGAAAAATAGAAGATTATAAAAGAAAAAATTAAAAATATGAGTGCACGAGATATTCAAGTCCTTGATCCAACATAAAAAAAGGAATTTTGATACATACAAAACAAGTTATGTCTTATACGGTAAGCCTATGTTTCAATTGTAATTAGTTTGACTTTGAAACTTGATTAAGGAAAATATATTCAATAAAACACTATGAAACCAATTGTGAGCACTAGATATCATGGTTACAAATCTAAATTCAAAAAAGATAGAATTTTATCCTTCATGGAAAAAAATTATGTGTTATACAGTGAGTGTCACTCCTTAAAAATGTTTACTGAAAAAGCTAGTTTTTGAAGGAGATGGAAAAGGAAGTGCAATCTAATTACAAAAATTTTGAAAAAATATATTTAGAATCTATATAAACAATGCTACAAATCACTAGTTTGCATCATCTTCAAATTCCTCACAGTTTAGCCGCTATAGGTGCCCAAAAGTGAAGATTTATAGTTAAAAAAAATTAGTTCAGTATCTAGTTTGGCCAAAAATTGTAAACCAATATTATGGGATCACCCTATTCATCATTTGTATCGACATTCATCACATCAGTGTTTGAAGGTTCATTGGATTTGACAAAGGAAACACTATGTTTAGGCATGGGGTTGGTAAAAATATGCAGATTCTGATTGGGAGGGGCAACAGACTTATTGCCCTGATCATTAACACCCACAATGGATCATAGATGACCAAAATCAATAAGGTCTTGCACTAGGTGTTTGAGACGATTGCATTGTTTTATGTCATGTTCATTTTGGTGATGAAAATTACAATAAGCATTAGGTTTAAAGGTGGGGGGTAAAGGATTAGTGGGGTCAAGTGGTTTAATTGGAGGAAAAGTGATCATCTGTTGCTGTATCAGTTGATTCATAGTGTTATGGAGAGTATCAGGCAAAGGGGTGAAGTTTCTCTTCAGGTCCCCATAGGTAAAAGGCACCACCATTTTAACAACTGCCACTTGATTACTAACGAGTTGAGTTGGTCGTGGAGGAGGGGGATTGACCTTTAAGAAGCCTTTTTTTTTTCCTAAAGTTTTTTTATTTGTTTTGGTTGCATTGTTCAGACTTCTCAGCTCGGCTAAAAGTGGCTATTGCATCATGACTAGAAACTGAGTTGTGATAATCACAAAGGGTTGTGCATAAATGCATGAAATAAGGAAATTTCATCATGGTCAATTTATCCTAAATGTGAGTTTGCAAGTTTTCAATAAAAATCTTTTGGAGATATGAATTAGGAACCTTGACATCCACTTGAGCATACAATGATTGATAGCATGTAATGAAATTAGTTACTTTTTCATCCACATGTTGTTTACACCTCATTAAATCAGCCATTGTCTTTTTGGGAGTCATATGGACTTGGAAATGACTTATAAAGGCATCAAAAAGTTCATTAAATGAATGAATTGAATGATTGGGTAAAGAGGAAAACTACTCCAAGGTAGTATCCTTTAAAGTCCTATGAAATAATTTATCTAACAGTTTATTGTCAATGAAAAAATCACTGCATAAGGTGGTATAGGCATTGACATGATTAGTAGGGTCTCCTTTTCCTCCATACTTCTAAAACCTATGCATCTCAATTCCTCGTGGCATCAGTGTTCTTAATATTTCCAAAGATAATGGGCTACTACGGATATAGTATGTGGGTGGTGCATTTTGGCTTTAGTTTAGGTTGGATATTTGTTGTTGCATGGAAGAAACAATGTGAAAGAGTTGTATTATGAGAGGGTCAGTGTAAGTGGTATCAGGTGGAAGAGAGAGTGGTGATGCAGTTAATGTAGTGTTAGGACAAGTGAAGGGGATACTAAGAGGGTTGAAGGTGGTGGAGGATGGAGCATTCACTACAACAAAAAGAACTAGGAATGCTAGTTAGAATAGTGAAAGGAGTCACACGGCTAACTTGTTGCATGGTTGTTGTAATTTGAGGGGTCGTATAGGTGGGTATGGATGTGACAGTTGAACGAGGAGTAATATGAGATCCTCCTTGGCTAACCATAGTGTTTGCTAGTTGAGATGTGTTAGAGGTGGAAGAAGCATGTTTTTTATATATCTCAACAATTTATTTCATAACATCTAAGCCTTCATCACTTTCAAGCATTTGATGGATGTTATCTATAGCAAGAATGGCAATGTTTAAAATGTTTTCAAGACTCAAGATATGTTGAAGATGTGCTAAGTCCTTATGAATATTAACTACTTTGTCTTGCGGAAGGGAATGAGGTTGTGTGTCAATATGCATTGTATTGGAAGGAAAAGGTGTAGTAGTGGTAGTATCCATGCCTAATGCACCATTGTCAATACCAGTGAGTAGGAGCTTTGGACAACCCAAGGTCCACAATGAATGTGCTATTGTGGGAAGCCATGAGTCGGGAACTTCATCTCACTAAAGTATTATCAATAGGGCACCAAACACTCATAAAAATACCACAAAAAGGCAAAGTGGATGGAAATGAAAAATAGGAACAATAAAATGCAAATAACAAAATTTTGTAAACTGAAATAGGAGTGCAATAACAGAAAATAGAAATGCAAAAAACACTGTGAAAATGACAAAAATTGTTGTGCAGAAAGTACAACTGGACTAATTTTCCCAGGGTGGTGAACGAGTCCATGGGTCCTTCTTTTGTGATTTTTCAGAAAATTTAAAATGATTTTTATTCTCTTCTTATGCAAAACTAGGATGCAGATGCAAAACTTTAGTATTTTTAATGTTTTGAACTGCAAAAATGAAATCTATATGAGATATTCACTAATGCAATTTTGTAAACACTAGGATGTAAAATAATGCAAAATATAATGCAATGAGTCCTAGGATGTAGATGTAAATAAGAAATATAATTTTCAATATGCAGGCTCACTAAAATGAACCGTAAATTTTTGGGTTGTAGGGTGCTATGACTCTCTTGCTCAATTAGGATTTTTCACCTAAGGGGGAGAGATAGACCCCACACAAAATATAGGTAGTTCACTTAGACTAATGCAAGTACAATGAGAATATGCCTAAATGAAATTATCTAAATACAAAAAACTGATAAACTGGAATGATTATTTATGCAAAATTAAGAAATATGAAGTGTTTGAAAACACAGTGCGATATTCAGAAATGAACTAGAAACGTAAACAAATGAAAACAAAACTTAATGAAACTGAATGGAGTGCACCTAGAGGTAGAATGTTGATTCTAGAAGGTTTTGGAATGTTTCATAAATTAGTGTTGATGACCACTAGGACTCATTCACCACAGATGGTGAATTAGTCTTGCTTCTGGTAAATTCTGCTGAAACAGGTTTTGGGGTTCTAGGAACTGAAAATCACACAAAACACTTTCTCCAACCTAGCAGTGAGATTGTCTTCTTGTCGGGTTGATGGATCCAAATCTACAGAAAATGGGTTGAATGATGTCTCCAAGCTTGAATTAGGTTTTTGTTGACTTGAATAGCTTTGATGACTTGTTGACCACTTTTCAACACCTATCTCTTTGACAAATCTTCCTAGAAGACCTACAAACACAAGTGAAAAGAGGGGGAAAATGGTTAAGAGTTAGAGTATAGGGTTTTTCCTTGGTGAAACCCCGATTTGGTAATCAAACCCTTGATAATGAAATGAAATAAGAAAGGAATGATGAACAAATAACATGCAAGTGTCGTAAACTTACCAAACCCTTGATGTTGAAGTCTAGAGATATGTCAATGGCTACTACAATATGCTTGATAATTGCTTGATTGAATGATTCTATGATGCTTTTGATGCTTGTATGATTTGATGGATTAATTGGGGGTTAAAATGGATAGAAAAACACTTATTTATACACACTTATGCCCTAATTTCTTGAAAATACATCACATGCCGACCTTAGGTCTTAATAAATAAAAAATCGACAAAAATTTGAAATTATATTGAATTTTTTGCTAAGAGGGACTCATTTACAACCCATCACAGATGGGTCCCACTCAAGGCATTCAAGTGGGTGTCAAGAATTAAGTTGCATTTGATGATATTTTTTGGGTTTACATTAAAAAATACACATAATTAAGGCATGTAAGTGAATAAAGGGGCCAAATAAAGCTTAAGAGATGTGTAATTAGTGATGAAAAGTCTAGAAAAGCATAAAATTTTGTTACAATACTTTACACAACTTCAAAATAAGACTCTGTAAGGGATAAACAAAGAATATTTAGATGAATTATAGTAAGAAGAGTCTAGAAAAGTGTAGAAATGTGCTACAACACTTCACAACACCTTTACAAGACATCATAATGTCTTAATAATTAAATATTCAAGATGTAATGTGAATGTATAAGTTACATTACAACATTAAATCTAAGCAAAATAGGCCAAGCATCACAAGAAAAAGACTTAAATGACCTTGAAAATATCCAAAGATCCATTTTTCTATTCTACAGTTATGTGAATTGATTTTTGATAATTGGGGATGATGCAAAGTGTTGGGGGCATTTAGGCTTCCCTTCCATGTTGACACAATTTTTTGTTTTTATCTTTTCTTCTCATGCATTCTTCATATGGTCTAATATAGTAGCGGGTTGAGGATAGTTCATCAATATACTATTATACTCTTATATATATATATTTATGAGCAGCTCTGACCCAAAAATATTAGACCACCCCTGTCCCTTGTGTGTTATGCTATTGTTTTTCCTTTCTTCATATCTTTCTTTCTTCTTTGCTTATTTTGTGATGTTGTGGTTCTCATGTGTTGTCCCTCGCATGTGTGACAACATTACCATGGTTACATCTCACTATGCTATGTAGGCCACAACATCGCTTTTTTATTCTTTCTTTCCCTCCTTAGGATGTCATGTGCCTCTATACTTAGCACACACCATCCTAAGGGGGGATATCATGTTAACTTCTATTTTCACAAAACACATTCAGTGGAAAAAAAATCTTTTCAAAACATTTTTCAATAATCACATTCTAAACAAGAACCACTAGCGAAACATGTTTCCCTAATCATAGATTCATAAAGAAAGAACTTGTAGAACTTTCCTCTAAGGAGGGATCAAATTTTCCTGTGAGAGAAGCCTCGACCTTCCCCTCATGAGGGGGAATTTTCTTCCTTTTGAATTCCTTGATGAAGTGAACATCTTTCAAAAGGATTCCTTGATGGTGAATCAATTTATGAAAAATATTCTTACACTTTCAAAAAACACATCCCTCTAGTGGACCCCTTTAAAAGATCTTCCTTAAATTTTTGACTATCTATGTGACTGTCTACTTGTCAGCCTGTGTGGTTGCTTTTTATTTTCTAACATGTTTTATCTGCATATTAACATGTTTCTTTGGAGCTGTGCCTATGAAGCTACTTTCTAGTCTAACTCTGCGAAGTCCCCTACATTGGGCTTCCTTCAGGAGAGAATACCTAGGGGCACCTTCTATGAAGTGCTTGCATCTTGCAAAAATTTTCCATCATTGGTCTACATGCCTTTGATGTACTTTGATCAACTCTGGAGTTCCAAGGATCTATGGAGTCATTTGTTCGCACCTCCTCAAGAGAGAGTACCTGTGGAGTTATTTTCCTACCCTACACATTCGAGCTTGCTATATTGTGTTGTGCTTTATCAATGGTTCAAGTATACATTTCTAAAATATTTAATCTACTTTACTGAAAACTCATTGACACTCGTGCTCGCTAAATTGGGGGAAAAATGTATAGCAGTGAATTTGCACCCCTCTTGCGAATTCCCCTTTTACACCCCTCCACCTTAGAAAATCAAACCTAACTAAGAAATTCCACATCACCCACCTACTTTCCATCCACTTGGTGCTTTTCCGTTGTGTTAATAGGGTAATTTCTATTGGAGATGTTCATGTGACATGTGGACCTATGCGTGACATGTTTCCATCCTTGACAAACTCCTACCTCTATAGTCTACAAGGACATTACGTTCCTCATTTGAAATGAAACGTAACACCTCTATGTTGACCAGCTAACCCAAGAATGACTCTTTCCATCCATTTCCATTTTCAAATGAATTTTTTTCATGAGCACTTCATCTCTTTAGCAATTCATTCCATCTCTTTAGGATCTTCTTGGAAATTCATACAATCTTCTACAATCTCTTTAACATTGCTTAGCAACTTGCTGCTCCATCAACTTCACTAAGAACACATTGTGCTACCATAGATGCTACGATTTTGGTGTCTTGTGAGACCTCCTTCATCACTATTGTGGTTGTGCTAACTTTTCCATTCTCATAGTCTTGCATTATCCCTTCATTGGCCTTGATTTCCTTTGGGTGGAGGTGGTGTTCCTTCACTATCCTCCTTTTATTGTGGTTTGATAAAATAGAATTGTGTTTTTCATAGTGTTTGATACTCTCTTTCCTACTATTTCCTTTATCGCATTTTCTATCTCATGGATTTCTTGGTTGTTCATGGAGGTGGAAACACCAAAGAAGGGATTTGACTGAGGAAAACCCCTATACAACCCCAACATTTTCCTCTCTTGGCTGTGTGTAGGTGTACGTGTGTCCAGAGCTTTCTGGAAAATTGGACTCTTTGTAAGTTGGTGTTCATCACCTTCATTTTCATTATCTCCTTTATCATCTCTATAATCATTTCTTGTACTTTTTTATTCTGTTTAATTCATTGAACTTCATTAGCTATACTGCAAGTAGGTTTTTTGGCATTTAGTACTGTAATTTTCACTTTCTAGCTATACAAATTCCAACACCCCAAAGAGATGCCAAAGCATTGCGCTATCATCCCTAACCCACATTGATGTCCTTCGGAAAAGAGCTATCTAAGGTATGACTTGAATTCTAGAAACTATCTCATTTAGCCCCATCCAAACATTCAGATCAGTAGAGTGACATAAGCACTTGAGAGTTCTCTTCAGTCTTTATCCTCGACCTAAAACACCCACTTAGCTTGAGGTAAGTTAGGGTAGCCCTCCACTCTTGGGTCTTCATCACTTGGAACCTTGGTGTGGTTGGTCATCCTACCTTACACATGTGCATAACTCATAGAAATGCATCATAGTTCTTGTATATTCCTATTCGGAATGAGAATCATATTGTACACATTTGTGGTGATGTCTCTTCCCAAGGGGAGAAATGTTCAACATTTCTGGATCATCTACCAACACTACAGGCATCATTCTAAGGGGAGGTTGCATGGTTTATCTTCTACTTTTAGTTTTTGGAGGAAGCATTTCCTCACATGGATTTCATCACTTCACACTTTTTGGGGTGGTCCCATAGATCTTCTCTCTCTTTTCTCTCATATGAGGAAAAATTCATTATAAATTATGCTAGGAGTGCTTGGGGGTCATGATGATTCCTCCATCTATCACTTATCTTCTTCACATGTGCATTTCATTGCATTTGCAACATTTCTCTTTTGGAGAGGAGTTTTGTTCCCATTTGGTTTTCTCAATTGCTCCACTTAATTAGAAACCTTGTACATGGGTACCTAACATGGCCTAGTAGTTGAGGCCCATTTCTTTGTATCTATTGCACTTTTTTTATCTCTCCAAGTATCACATAAGGGGGATGTTAGAGTGAATAATTTATCTATTCATTATAGCTTAGGTTGATGAGGTTAGAGAACATCTTGTCTAATTGATTGTGCAAACTTTTATGTCTCCAGAGGTTACCTAGTTGTTTGGTAAACCTCATGTTCATACCTTTTGAGGTTGGAATACTTTCCATCTCGCCAAAAGGGTCACTTTTGTAGTCACTCAACACTTGTCACCAAGGTTTATGACTTGGTCAAATAGGTTGCTGGTTTGCACATTCCAAGTGATCGAAAGGTTGATACCTATAGGACACTCGTCTACTTATGTGTGCCACATCATGGGGCACTTATCAATCCACATGATAGGTTGATTTCCTCTTCCTTGCCTATATATGCAAGGCTTCATCATCATTATATTCTAGGTTGACTTAGTACATGATTTGTAATTATTTATTTGTGCTTGCTATTTGATCTCTGTGATTTGAAGGTTCTTATAATTAGACTATCCAAACTTTGACATATTAGTTGAGAAATCAACTATCTAATCTCATAATTTCTCAAACATTTATCTAAATTATTCTTTATAAGTTTTGGAATAAATATCATATGTGTGTATATATAGATGTTCATATATTAATTTCTCACCATTAAATTATATACACATATATTTATATATCAAAATATTTTTGACCAAGCTGAAAAAATAATCTTCATTTGAGAAAAATAATTTCAACTCTTCTAATTCATAAGACAAAGAATTGCTACTCTATTATGTTGTCTTTAAGAAAGAGAAAATGACATTATGTAAACCTTAAATACTTCTAGAATACTAAAATATTCTTTTCCTTTCTTTTTCAGATATTATCCCACAAACTAATAATAAAAATTGTTCTCCTTTAAAACTAGAGAATAGTAAAATGAAAAATATGAACTCCACAACAAAATAAAAAAGGAAACATGCCTAAATATTCTTCTTTTGATCAACACTAGAGATCCAAATCATAGTTCCAATGCTTAGTTTTTTAAATGAAATATCTATTAAAATCTTGGAAGATAATTGCTAATTATATAGCAGATATAAAGAAAGTAGCAGTCTATAATATTTCAACATTTTTTATATCATACTTGCACAAAGAAACTTCCATATTCTATTTCCTCTTCAAATACTAAACTCTAATACATAGCAATTTCAGTTTCAAACTTAAGCGTCTATGCTTAATAATGAAGAAACCAATAATTATTACTCTATGGTTTTGTACAGTCCAAATATTTTGTCATAAAATCGTAAGAAACTTTACATTATTGTTACTGCTCATAAAATGATGCAGGAACAACTGAGAAGATTGGTGATCCGCATCATCCAAAAACTTTTGGTTTGAATTTATTATTTTGATTTTGGCTTTTATTTTCATATTGGTAGTTCAATTTTGGTTTCCTGATCATGGAGGAAGATATGGGTGACATTTGTGTCATTTCTAATTGTTAAAATATCTTATTTTAATTCCAATCTTCAGTTCAATTATTTGATGTAATTTGAGAATTTTAATGTATACTTCATTGATAATATAAATTAATGCTTCAAAATTTAAAATGACTAACGCTATTTGGATGCACAACAAAATATAGAAGGATCAACATATTTAAATAAAAATATAAAAAAAATTGAAGGCCAAAGGTATGTCGAAGAAAGAATCCGTGTAAAGATAAAATTCATTGACCAAGACATGTAATGTATATTTAAAACATGAGTAGGTTGCCATTAGAGGAAATGGGTATAAATTCTGCACATGAAGATGGGTAGAGGTGTTGCAACATGTGAAGAGGTGATTATGCAGAGGGTTACATGCCTATTCTGAAGACATGAAACTCAGAACATGCTACACATTGAGGGGATTAAGAGGTATGTGCAGATAAAAGTTAAATGGTTAGTGCATAACCATACTAGTCCGTGCATATGAAAGGAGGAGAGAATAAATATTAAAATCTACACAATTGTAGGAAGGTGTGAGATGCCAGGAATATGTGGAATATTACAATATGATTGTAAATTTAGGAGTATGGGGAATATGATGAATTATCCTTTGAAATTTGATGTCAGTAATATTGAATGTAGTATAAATTGTATGTGATATTTTATTTGATGAAATAAAATAAATTTGTCTCTGTTATGTTTGTATGATTTTGAGCTGGTTAATTTGACAAATGAAATTGTCAACTTAAGTTTGAGATTGGGAGAGTTTTCATTTGCATCAAATGGTATCAAATTTAGAGGTTCTGAGAGCATAGGCAGATCACTGAACATGAGGTAGCCTATACCAAGAATTGCAAGCAGAGGAAGCATGATTGTGAAGAGCTCAAAAGAATCATTGCAGGTGTGCAAAACCCTGAGTGACCAAGAGCTAGAAATTGTGAAGAAATTTTTTTGTAGAACATGTGATGTGGTATTAACAAATTGTAGCAGCAAATGAGATGGGGATTTTATTGAGGAAGAATCCCATGATATGGGATGGTTGGAGACAATATGAAAATAGGAATATTTTGAAGATGATGGTTGAAATAAATGCGAGATTAGATAGGATGGAAGCATGGAATCATGAAGAACTTTTTGAGCCTAGTGAAGAATAACATAAGGTTTCCACAAATAAGGAGAATCAGAAAGAGGATGAAAGTGTAACAACAATAGTTGAAGATGGAAAAGGTAAACAAAGGAGTAGTGAAGCAATTGTAGCTATTGATGAGATTACAGGTGTAGACCTAATTTGATTACAACAAATGGTGAAGACATAGAAGATTTGTTGTTGAAGATGTTGGAAATAAAGGAGGATTAGATGTGAAATATTTCTATTGTAGTGAAGGGTGAAGAAAGAAAAGTTATAGCTAATGATGATGTTGTAGATGTCATAACAAAGGATGGGATAAATATTATTGTATTTCATGATGATATTGTTTTCCCTTCATTCTCTATAAAGAGAATTGAAGAGTTGGAGAAGAGGACATAGAAATATTTAATTTCCATGAAGTTGTAGATGCAGATTTGGTGAGGATTTTCAAAGTTTTTATTTAAGGTTAATGTGAGATTTTGGCGGAGGTGGTCGATTGATGGTGGGATGGATTCCATGAATAAGGAGCAAAGAGGAAAGAGTATTTGGAGGAGGAGGATGGTTCATTATGGACATGATTCCATGAGAGGAAGGGAGAAGAGGGTGCAACATTGTTGGAGGAAGATGGTAAATGTTCCAGCTAGATGCTAGAAGACGAGGAAGAACTAACTTTATGCACTTATCCCAATGATGGAGTTCATTGCAAGTTGGTTGCAACCTAGAAGAGTAGTTCGACTACTCAAGTCCACCTTAGTTATCCTATGCTCACAAATTTCCCGTCTGACATGCCCTGTGTAGGAGCATCCAAGCAGATTGGTGATCTGCAGATCACCTAAAATGTTTCAGTTTGAATTCATTGTTTTGATTTTGGCTTTTATTTTTGGATTGACAATTCAATTTTAATTTTGTGATCATGGAGGTAGATATAGGTGACATATTTTCATTTATAATTTACAAAATGTCTTATTTTAATTTTAATCTCTAGTTCAATTATTCAATGCAACATGAGAATTAATGTATACATCATTGATAATATAAATAATTTCTTAAAAATTTAAAATGACTAATGCTAGTTGGACACACAACAAAAGAGAGGACAAACATATTTAAATGAAAATAAAAAATAAAATGGAAGGCCAAAGGTATGTCAAAGAATTTTTTTTGGTAAAGACAAAATGAATCAACCAAGGCAGGTCATGGAAGGTGAAAAGGTGAGACAATGCAGATTTTAATAATGAAGAAGTTGAAAGGTTGGACACCTAAGTAGTGAGGAAAAAGACAAAAATAATGCAAAAGGAGGTTGCATAGGAGATAGGAGAGAGGGAGAAGGGGTGCGCAGTATTAAGAAGGAAAGGACCACGAAGGAAAGAATAGTGAGGAGGAGTATTTCAATTAAAAATTGATAATGCAGATTTAAAACATGAATAGGTTATCGTTAGAGGAAATGGATATAAAATATTCAACTGAAGATGGGTAGAGGAGTTGCAACATACATGAAGATGCAATTATGAATAGGGTTGTGTCTATTGTGAAGACATGAAACTAAGAACATGCTACACTATAAGGGTATTAAGAGCTATGTGCAGATAAAAGTTAAATGGTCAGTGCATAACCTTAACAGGCCACACATATGAAAGGAGGAGAGAATAAATATTAAAAGCAACATAGTTGTACGAAGGTGTGAGATGCCAGGAATATGTGGAATATTACAATCTAATTGTAAAATTAGGAGCATGGGGAATTTGATAAATTTTCTTTTGTAATTTCATGTCACTTACATTGAATGTAATAGAAATTGTATGTGATATTTCATTGATGAAATAAAATAAATTTATCTATGTTATGTTTGTGTGATTTTGAGGACATGTTAATTTGACAAATGAAATTGTCAACTTAAGTTTGAGATTGGGATAGATTTTATTTATGTCATAAAAGAATCAAACTAAGATAATAATATACTCTTAGTAATTTCACATATCATGAATGTTAAATCAAGAAAGCTCTTTCCTTAATTCCTATCACCCCTCTCCAAAATTCTTCTTTGTTAGAAATGATAAAATGAAGTATCTCTTCCAAAAATATGCTTATTTATCACTTTTTTCCTTAACAACACCTAAGGAAAATATAAAAATCCCTAAATTTGTAATACATTCACTCTTTCCCATCTATTTACATCCATCACATCTTTTATCGCTTCTATCTTGGCATTCAATGAATAACTGAAAGCTCTTAATTTTGGTGCCCAACAAAATGAATATCGCTCCTCCCAAAAGCCAACATGTATCCTCATGAGAAGAGAATGTCCTCTTCTCTTTCGATAAGCTTATGAATACCTCCTCATTTTGATTTTCCTTTACATTAATTCGAATGTAACCATAAAACTTGGGACGCTCCCTCACACCACTCTGTAGTTTGCAATTATTACCATTTACTATAGGCAAAGCCTTGATCTTAACTAGTGATTAAATGTTTTGCTTGCAACCAATCAAAATTCATTATTTTCTTTTTGATACATTTATTTTAATTTTAATACAATATATTTTGAATTTTCTTAAAGTTAAATGCACAATTTTTAACTTTTCAAATTATGAAAATTATTTTTCCTCAATTTTATTGGTTAAAAAATTTTGAGTGATAAGGGCGGATTTTTAGGAATGCTAACCATAAACTTTTTTATGGCAATTTTTCAAGACATTTTTACACCAAAAAGTTAATCTTTTATTCCAATTGAATGAATTTATATCAAAAATATTTTTAATTTTTTTTTCAACTTTTCAAAAGTTGTTTTCCTTGGCTCTAGATTAATTACTTTTTAATTTATCTTTCTTTTATACAAATCAAAAAAAAAAATTGTTCATTATAAACATTTATTTACTTATTACATCTTCAAATTAATTACTTTTTATTTTATCTTTCCTTTATACAAATCAAAAAAAAATATTGTTCATTCTAAACATTTATTTATTTGTTACGTCTTCAAATATAATTAAAAAATTATTGTATAATATAATAACAAATTAATATGTTTTTAATATATTATATTATTAAATTATTTTTAAAATATTATTTTAATATATTAAATTACCATGCAATATATTAACTTCAACACTATATTATAATATATATACTATATAGTACATTAACATATATCATCTAATATATAATTTAATATATTAAGTAATAATTTTACAATATTATATTTTAATTTTTAATAATCTAATATATTATTTTTTAATCATTTAATATAAATTATTAGATGATTTTTTAATATATATTATATTAAATTAACATATCAAAGAACAAAACTATCTTGTCAACATTTGGCCTCCAAATTGATGAGTTTTTCTCCTATTAATGGGGCAGTTTCTTCCTTGAATACAAGTAAGCCAATCAATATTCATTAAAGATTATGGATTATATTTGTTAAAATAAAAGTGTTCATTTTGGCTGCACAACGAACTACATAAAATATTTAACTGTCTTCAATGTTCTTACTATATTTGTCTCAGATCCAAAAGGCTCTGCATCAATGCTTTAGTTTTTAAAGCACAAAAGGTGCCAAAAGAAGGTTGGACAATTCAGGATGAAACTCAATCTCTAGGACCATCCAAGAATGATACAGGTTGTATTTTAGCTTCTTTAATTAATGTAATTATATTTTACGAAATTTTGGACAAATTGTCAAGAAATGATTAACCAAACTCATGATTTATAAGGGGTTAAAGAAAATACGTTTTTTTACCAAATTGTGAATTGTAGGTATTTTTGGGCCAGAGTGGAGGACATGATATAGATGGAAATGAACTACCCTACCTAGTTTATGTATCTAAAGAGAAGAGGCCCGAATTCAATTATCACAAGAAAGCAAGTGTTATGAATTATTTGGTATGGTAGACAAATTTTTACATGCTTTTTGGAGGTATTGAAATAAATTTCAATTTGGTTTTTGAAGTCTATTCTGTTAATGTGGTGCTTGTGCTAAGCATTCCAACTAATATCCTCATCATTTTGTCACTATTTCAGGTTCAAGTGTCAACTTGTGCTTACAAATGCTCCTTATCTACTAAATTTGGATTGTGATCATTACATAAACAACAACAAGACATTGCATGAGTCCATGTGTTTCATGATGGATCCTATTGTTGGAAAGAAAGTTTGTTATGTTTAGTTCCCCCAAAGGGTTGATGGTATTGATAGGCATGATCGATATGCTAAGGTATGTGTAGGATCATGATGGGCCAAAAAGTGGCGATATGATGGGTATGTGTAGGGTATGTGGCTAATGACTTTTTTTAACCCAAAATTGATGAAACAAAAAGGGTTTTTAAAGGAGATTCTCAACTTTCCAATAATATAAATTATGTTTTACTTTGAATTTAATAAATAATTATTATTCATTTTCTATTTGAATTATGACTAAAGTCTTGATTGATAGGTTGATTGAAAAACATCTATACCTTTCAAACGGTATCATATTTTTTGAATTTAAAACATGCGTCACATTCTATGCTTCACATACTATAGGATTAAAAAAGAAAATTTGAATTTCTTGAAGTTTTGACCAAGTTAAGGTGGTTAGACATACAAGTTTTTATATTTTTTAAAAATTTGTAATAAAAAATTCATAATTAATTATATACTTCCAAAAAAATTACACAAAAATATGCATCACATTGGGACATGAGTCCTATACCTATATATAAAATATTATAAAAAAATATTATCATTTTATTGTGGTTAGGGTGGTCAAATAGACACCTACTTGTTATTTTTTCCCTAAAATTTAAGTACTACTGCATTGAAATTTCAAATTTTCACCAAATAGATTTTCTTTTCTTTTTTTAAATAAACCTAGTAGTTTAGAAACTACATTCAATTTGCTACAGATTCTATTCCTACGCATTTTTGAAATAATATAGATAACTTATTCAAATTTTTACGTCAAGTTGCCTAACTCTAATTTTTTTGAATTTTTCGCCACTTGAGGGCCTGTTTTTTCCATGATGATCTTGTACATGCCCCTTCTTTATGCTTTAGTTGGCCCTATTTTACATCCACAAGCCTCATTTAATGTATTTTTTTTATAATCCTAACACAGGTCAATATCCAATCATAGTTCAAGTGTTTCAGGTTGAATGGCCCAAAATTTATTAATCTGGGACTCATTTGCCACCTTGGTCGAATGAGTCCCATCTAGATTTTTGGGTCCCAAACTTGATGTCACACCTTTCTAAGAATTTTTTAAAATGGTCCCAAAAATTATGCCTGATGGAACTCATTCCTAACCTTGGGAGAATGAGTCCCGTGTGGCCCAAAACTAAAATTAATTCAAATTCTTGGTAGGATTTTGTCCTCCTAGATCTAATGTTGGCTTGTAGTGTTGTAATTTCAGGAATTCTTACATAATTGAGCATAAATACAAGGTTCTTTAACTCATTTTCACCTAAGCATTCAAGAGATCACCCCAAGCATTCAAGTATTCATCCTTATAGCAAGTTTGAGTTCACAAGTGCATTCAAGTGTCTACAAGAGCATTCAAGGGAAGATTATCAAGCATTTTAGAGCAACAAATTCAAGCATCAAGCATCATGTCAAAGATTTCATGCATCATGTTTGTTTTGGAGCTAACAATTGTGATGTAGGGTTTTATGATTCAAGCAAGCATTGCATTCAAGATCTATCACCTTCAAGCAAGAGTCAAGATCTACATCCATTGAAGCCATTGCATACATGTTTCTAGCACTTCACTGATAGGGTTTGGTGAGTTGCAACATCATATTTTGTTCATTCATCATTCTCCATTCCTATTTCATTCTATTTCAAGGTTTGATTACCAAATCAAGGCTTGACCAAGGTAGACCCCTATCCACTAACCTAAAAACATTTTTCCTCTCCTTTGTGTGTGACTTGTAGGTTTAGGTTGTAAATTTCCTAAGGAGCAAGATTGGAGAAAATTTGTCAAATCATTCAAAGTTTTCAAAGTTGTCATCAAGCCTTGGAGAACATAGGAGAACACCTACAAGTTGCAAATCAAGGTTTTAGATCTGGAAATCAATCAGGAAGGATAGATAAGACAGAGGAGAGAAAGATCAGAATTTGAAGCTTGAAAAAACCCTAACTGGATGAATTTTCCACTTCTAGAGAATGAGTCCCAGTTTCAATCAAAATTCATTTTTTTGTAGATTCGGATACCCATTTGGCAAATTCTTGTTCTCGCATAAAAACCCAACATCTGGACTGATTCATCCAGCTTGGAAAATGAGTCCCACTAAGCATTCAAATTATATTTTCTAGTGTTTCATACCTCCATCCAACCATCTCCATATTTCCAGATGCACACATTCCTTTTTGTAGCTTTCTATTTTGTTTCATTTGCATTTCTAGGTCATTTAGTGAAGCTTTGCATTGAATTAAGGTTTTGCATCTCATATTGCATTTCAAATTGCATTGCATTTTTCTTTCAAAGTTCTTACTTGTTGGTCAACCCCTTATTAGTTTGCAATCATCCCCTAGGACAACCCTATTGTAAGATCTATTTCTCCTTTACATTGAGATCTCTAGGGTTACCCTTGAATGTAGTAGGTAGAAAGTGGGTATGCTTTATGCCCTAAGTCATATGATAGCATTCAAACCCCATTTTTCATTTACAACAGTTGTTAAAACATAGCATACACAACAAATAAAAATAGGACTATTCTTGAAAATTTTGGCATGAACTTCACTGCTCTGTAGCTCATGTTTAAATTGGCACCTCTAAAAGAATAAATCACATCCAAAAATAAATAGAAACCTCTCGCTCGGTTAAATGACTTGACTTCCTCCTAATAAGAAACATTTTGAAGTTTCTTTAAAGGAATTTTAGGATAGTTAATATGTAGTTTAAAAAATAATTTCTATACTATTTTGGTGGCCATGACAACTATCTACTGCCACTTTACTTTTAAACTGAATTATTTAATATGTCACTTAATTATTACTTTGGAACCAATAATTGATAAAATTCATGCTTAAAAAAGAATCCAATGTCTCATATATAGGCTCACAGTTTTCTTTAAATAGTTTGTTATATTTATTAATTGATACAAAAAATGTTTTTTATTGAAGTTGATCAACTACCTTTGGGTGCAACTCAACACCAATAAAACACATTACCAACCATCCTAAAATAGTAAGTAAAGTCTCTTTAAAGCTTACTTTAGATGTTAGAACTATTGCCATTCTTATGCATAATTGAAGGTTAATTAAATATACTAGTATTCGTGCTTTCAACTGTCATGCCCTTATGGCTTAAATTCCATAAAAATGTTCCTATTAATAAGCCTATGATGGAGGCTAATAAGCCATTTGAAGCTAGTAGTTAAAAAAAAAAAAAAAATTACTTTGCTACTAGCTAACATAAACATGGTCCAATACTAGCCATTAATTAAAGCTATATGAAATATATATTATATATATCTAGATATATATTTTAATTGTGATATATATATTTGATTACAAAATATCGTATATATACATTCATGTACATATATATCAATTATATATATACATATATGTTAAATATTCACATTGACTTAATATAATTTTATTAATAACCAAATTGCCTTGATAACCTTTACCAAACTTACAATACTAAAATGCAATATGATTTATACCATAAAAATCATTTAATTTTACCTTCTTTTTTTAAATGCATAAACTTAAATTCGACTAGGTTTAACCTATCGACTCGATTCAACATGAATCAATTTAGCATTAGACAAAATTTGACTCAACAATAGAATTAGGGTAAACCTACATGAGTGTGTGTTAGAACTCTAATGGCATAATATATATTTTTTTGAAGTCTATTCTACTCTCTCAGATGATACTCTACCTCTCTCTCTAGAAGGAAAAAAATAAATCCTACATTTCAATTAGAAAACATTCAAGTAGTTAATTGTTATAAATCGTGAGTTAATCATAATCTTGATTCTATAACATATAATCATCAAAATCCAAATACATCTCATTGCATAAAACTTCATCATAATGTTAAATAACATAATGTTGTCATCAAGTATCAGAATGCATTTTAACATAATAGTTAAAAGTAACTTGGTAAAATAAAAATGAGGTGTAACATATCTCCCCCCATAAGGATCATCACCCTTGATGGTTTAGTGTAGATCATAACATAAACATAATATTCTTTAATCAATTTTCAAAAGCATAAAACAAATGAGTAAATTTTTGACTAATTTCATTATTGTCCTCCCTTGTAGCACTATCCTTTACATGTTGGTCCCACTAGACCTTGCACTGAGTGACCTCTTTGTTACATAGGTGGAGCCTACTTTATTCGTGCACTTTTTCTCTTACTAAGAAATGTCTCAATCTACAATTAGCATCAACATAGCTTTTCTACCTATCATTCACTTCCTCTTTAAATCTCTTTCTAATCAACTTGATCAACCCTTCCATTTTTAACAATATTTTTAGACAAAGTTTAATCCTATCTTCTATCTTATCCTAGCTTATAGGAGTTTAACACTTTCAGGTTCCATATTTAATGCTTCTAATCGAGTCATCTTTATTGTAGAATGATAAAAATTATTGTAAGAAAATTCTACAAGTGAAAGATAATCCTCCCACTTTTATTTTTAATCCATGTAATACAATTCAAACATATATTTTAGAACTTCATTTACCCTTTCTACTTGGCCATCTATCTCAGGGTGATTAAATTGAGTTTCAAGTGAGGAAAAATAGGTTTCTCAAAACATTGATGTCATGTGAGTGCATCCCTATCCGATATTATCTTCTCAAAAACTTTGTGCAACCTAAACACTTCTTGTACAAACTTATGAGCAATGACTGGTGAGCTCCATCTATCAAATTCCAAGATATGAAGTGAGCTACCTTGATGATTTTATCCACCACTACTAGAATAGAATTGTGCCTATTACATAGGAAAACCTTGTACAAAATCCATGTACTGATGATCTACCATTTCCACTCTAGAATCTCATGAGGATACATGAGTCTTGTCAGGTGATGATGTTCTACTTTCACTCTTTGGTATTCTAGACATCTTGCTACAAAACTTGGAGTATCCTTCCTCATTCCTTTCCAAAAATATAGTGGTTTCACATCTTCTAGAATATTTTTTACTCTAGGATGTCCTAAATATGGTGTAGAATAAACTTCTTTCCACATGATATTCTTAACTCCTTGAAGTTCAGAACATCCACTCTTCCTTTGAACCTTAACAGTTCATCTAGTTCAAATTAAAACCTAAGATGTCCTAAATATGGTGTAGAGTAAAATTCTTTCCACATGATATAATTTTTAACTCCTCAAAGTTTAGAACATGCATTCTTCCTTTGAACCTTAACAGTTCATTTGCTTCAAATCAGAACCTAACATACCTTGAACCTTAAGGATTGTTCGTGAGATATTTCTTAACTTTCTCATAGTATTCATCTCCCTGAGAAATTTATGACACCTAATTCTTGAAATCTGAATGAATAGAGATCATTGAGGAGATGTACCTCCTTCAACTTAGGGCATCAACTACTTGGCTTTCCTTGCCCTTAATATAAATGATCTCAAAATCATAATTACATATCATATCTAACCATATTCTTTGACGATCATTAAGATGTGGTTCGGTGAACAAATACTTAAGACCTTAGTGGTATGACCTTAACTAAAAATATTTTCCAAGCAATAATGCTATTGCATTTGCAATGCATGCACAACTACAACTAGTTCAAGATCATGAGGAGCATAATTAGCTCATATGTCTTCAACTTCCTAGACTCATAGGCGATAACTCGTCCTTATTGGATAAGCACCCACCTAATCCTTCTCCCAAGGCATCAATGATAACCACAAAAAATCCTTTTGCATTAGGAAATATTGTGGTATGTGGCGGTGACTAATCATGGTATACTCTACACCTGAAAAGGGAAAAATCACTAAAAATAAAAAAAACTAACTTTGTAAAAACACTAATTTTGGAAGCTTCTAAAAAGCTTGTTATAAGTGGTTTGGATGGGGCTTGCACTATGGCATTATTGGCAAGATTGTACTATGTTTTACACTGGATAATAAAATCATTGGATGGCTGTGGTTTTGTGGATGTAGCCCGGATTGGGTGAACCATGTTAAATTCTTTGTGTTGTCTTGTTTTTGCTATAATTTTCTGTGTTTTTTTTCTATGTTTTATTGATCAAATCTACATTTACCTATTATATATCTACTTTTCTATCCCTTACAATTGGTATCAGAGTGGGTTGCGTTCAATTATCATCTGTAGGAGAGTCTCACAATTGAGTGGGAGTCTCACGGTTAAGTGGGAGCAATGGTGAACGAGGGTAAATTGATGGTAGATAAATTTAGTGGGAAGAACTATCAATTATGGAAGATGCAAATGGAGTATTATCTTTATCAGAAGTATTTATGGAGGCCATTGGAAGGAATAGCCAAGAAGCCAACAACTATGAGTGATGAGGAATGAAAATTTTTGGATAGAAAGGCAGTGAGAGCCATTTGTTTATCCCTGGAACAATTGGTAGCATTCAATATTACAACAGCTTAAAGACAACTCAACAGTTGATGGAAACCCTAGTGAAGTTATATGAAAAGCCTTCCACTTTGAATAACCTATTTCTTATGAAGCATTTATTTAATATGAAAATGGTAGAAGGTGGGTCAGTTGATGATCATTTAAATGAGTTTAATATGGTTACCAGTCAATTAACTTCTATAAATGTAAACTTTGATGAAGAATTTAGGGCTCTTTTAATTTTTTGTTCTTTTCTAGAAAGTTGGAATAGCTTGGTAATGGTTGTTAGCAATTCTGTTTCCGGTTCGAATACATTGAAATTTGATGATGTTGTTGGTGTTATTTTGACCGAGGAAATTTGTAGGAAAAGCTCAGGTGGAACATCCACATCAAGTAGTGTTTTGAATGCAGAAAGCAGGGGCAGAACAAAGGAGAGAGGAAACAATTTTGGAAGTCATGGGAAGTCATGAGGAAAATCAAAGGATAAAAGGTCCCAATCTAGAGACATGAGGGATTGTTGGTACTGTGGTAAGCCGGGTCATTTAAAGAAAGATTGTTGGTCTCAGAAAAATAAAGGAGACAAAAAGGAAGGAAATACAGAGGAAAATATGGTAAGTAATAAATCTGATGAGGATGATTTGATTCTTTCCCTTGTTAATGTTGATGATTCTTTGGTGTTAGATTCAGGGGCTTCATTTCATGCTACACCCCATATAAGTTATTTTCTTGATTATGTCCAAGGGGATTTTGGGTTGGTTTATTTGGGAGATAAGGATACCTATTAGATTTTTGGAAAGGGAAGAATCAAGATTAAGTTGCAGAATGTGAATCATTGGTTACTACATGAGGTAAGGCACGTTCCAAAGTTAAAAAGAAATTTAATTTCAGTAAGCCAACTAGATGAAGGTTGTGTTGTTACATTTAGTGATAAAAATTGGAAGGTTACAAAAGGTGTGAAAGTAGGCACCTTATATCTTTGTACAGGTCATACTATTCATTCTACTTTAGCTATTGCAGATAAAAATCAATGTTTAAGAATAATTGTTGTAGTTCAGCAGGTAGAAAATCGGACAGTTGCTATCGATTTTGAATCAACATTGTAGCAATATAATTGGGAATATGAGTGCAAAAGGTATGAAAGTACTTCATTCAAAGAATGTTTTACTAGGTTTGAAATGTGTTAATATGGATTTCTATGAAAGTTGTGTATGAAAAACAAAATATAGTTAGTTTTCTCAAGGCTGGGAAGCAAAAGAAAGATGAGAAATTGGAGCTTGTGCATACATATGTATGGGGACCAGCTCGAGTATCTTCTCTTGGTGGCTTCCGGTACTATGTCACTTTTATTGATGATGCAACAAGGAAGGTATGGATTTATTTCCTTAGGCAGAAATCTAATGTATTTGAAACTTTTAAGAAATGGAGAAGCTTAGTTGAGAATGAGACAGGTAAAAAGTTAAAATGTCTTAAATCTAATAATGGTGGTGAGTATTGCAGCAAAGAGTTTGAGGATTATTGTTTCTCTAATGGTATTCATAGGAAAAAAATGGTTCCAAGGACTCCACAAGAAAATGGAGTGGATGAGCACATGAAGAGAACAATAATGGAGCGTGCATGGACTGTGAGGTTGCATGTTGGGTTTCCTTTAAATATGTGGAAAAAGGCTATAAACACTACTATTTATTTAATCAATATAGGTCCCTTTAATCCTTTGGGTTGTGGTATTCCAGAGGAAGCATGGGTGGGTAACAAGGTGAGATATTCTTTTCTCAACACCTTTGGTTGTGAAGAATTTGCACATGTAGATTCTAAAAATAGAACCAAGCTTGATGCAAAATCAAAAATATGTTTATTTGTTGGATATGAAATTGATGAATTTGATTATAGGCTTTGAGATTTTGAAAATCAAAAAATTGTGAGAAGCAGGGATGTCATATTCAATGAGAAATTGTTGTACAAAGATCGGTTGCAGCAGCATGAGAAGAAAGAAAATGATTATGTAGTGTTGGATGATACACCAAACAACAATTTTCCAGTGGTTCTTCATGCTCCACAACAACAATAACAACAAATACCACAAACACCGGTGAATGTTAGACGATCTTCAAGGATAAGTAGACCTCTAGAAAGATTTTCTCCCTCTTTGTATTCTATTTTATTAACTGATGTTGGTGAACCGGAATGCTATGATGAAGTTATGCAAGTGGATACCCAAGTTCAGTGGGAGCATGGAATGGAAGAAGAAATGGATTCCTTGCTAAAAAATCAGACTTGGGAATTATGCAAGTTAGCTACAGGTAAAAAGCTTTTACCAAACAAATGGGTTTATAGGCTGAAAGAGGAGGATGGAGGTAAGAAAATATTTAAAGCCAGATTAGTTGTAAAGGGATTTGCACAGGAAAAGGGTATTGATTTTGATGAAATATTTGCTCCTATTGTTACAATGACTTCTATTCGTACTGTTTTAAATATTGTGGTTACTAAAGATTTTCATTTAGATCAACTTGATGTTAAAACAACCTTTCTCCATGGTGATTTGGAAGAGGAAATATATATGGAACAACCACAAGGATTTGAGGTCAAAGGTAAGGAGAATTTCTATGTAGATTGAAGAAAAGTCTATATGGCTTGAAGCAAGCACCTTGGCAATGGTATATTAAATTTGATAGTTTTATGGCTGAGCAAGGCTACAGTCAGTGTAATTTAGGCCATTTTGCTTATTTTAAGAGGTTAGATGATGATAGCTACATTATCTTATGTTTATATGTTGATCTGCTTGTAGTGGGGTCTAACATCCAGATTACATAAGGGACTTAAAACAACAGTTAGCAAATTCATTTGCTATGAAGGATTTGGAGGCAGCAAAGAAAATCCTTGGTATAAAGATTACAAGAGATAAGAAAAATAGAAAATTGTTTTTATCTCAGGCTGATTATGTTGAAAAGGTGTTACAAAGATTTTATATGGAGAATGCAAAATTTGTTAGCACACCTTTGCCCAATCATGTTAAATTGACAAAGGATATGTTTCCAAAGACACAAGAGGAGGAAGAAAAAATGTTCAAGGTACCATATCCTTTAGTTGTAGGTAGTTTAATGTACACCATGGTATGCACAAGACTAGATATTGCACATGTTGTAGGAGTTGTTAGCAGGTATATGAGTCATCTCAGTGTTGATCATTGGAATGCGGTAAAATGGATTCTCAGGTACTTGAGAGGTACATCCAATAATTTTTTATGTTTTGGGGGCTCTAATACTAATTTCAAAGGCTATGTTGATTCAAATTTAGCAAGGGATATAGATACCAGGCGGAGTACCACAGGTTATGTATTTATAGTTGGTGGGACAGTAGTGAGTTGGTTTTCTCAACTGCAAAAGGTGGTTGATTTATCCACCACAGATGTAGAGCATGTTGTTGCAACAGAGGTGGAAAAGGAGATGATATGGCTAAAAATTTTCATGGAAGAGTTGGGAAAACAACAGGCTGAAAATTACTTGTTTACAGATAGCCAGAGTGCTATACATCTTGCAAAGAATTTTTCCTTGCATTCTAAAACAAAACACATACAGTTGAGATATCATTTCATTTGGTCAGTGTTGGAGGATGGACGGGTCAAGCTGGACAAGATACATATAGATTCCAATCCATTGGATATGTTTACGAAGTGAATGACATGGGAGAAGATAAGCTCCTCTTCAGCTTCAGTTGCCCTTTAAGGTTGAATTCAAGTATAACAAAGTAGCAGGGTCCAAGGTGGTTATTTCCAGTGGGAGTTGTAAGTGCAGTGGTGCCATCCAGGATCAATCTCCAAGGGGGACAATTGTTTGGTGTGGAGCCTAATCAGTCTCCAAGTGGGAGATTGTTGTGGTATGTGGTGACTGATCATGCTATATTGTACACACAGCATGTATCCTTTCCATGGTTTTTTCTCATTTTTTTGCATCTTCATCGAAAAAGGAAAAATCACCAAAAAGAAAAAAATTAACTTTGTAAAAACCCTAATTTTGGAAGCTTCTAAAAAGCTTGTTATAAGTGGTTTGCATGGGGGTTGTAGTATGGAATTATTAGCAAGATCATTGTAATATTTTTTATACTGGATAATAAAATCATTGGATGGCTACGATTTTTTGGATGCAGGCTAGATTGGGTGAACCACATTAAATTCTTTGTGTTGTCTTGTTTCTATTATAATTTTATATGTTTTATTTCTCTGTTTTATTGATCAAATTTTCATTTAATTGTTAGATATATGCTTTTCTAACCCTTATAGGAACTTTTAGTATTGGTTTCATAGTTAACTTCCCTTTTAGTTGATCAAATGCCTCCTAACATTTTTTTGACCAATCAAATATGTTTACTTTCCTTTGTAGAGAAGTAATGGGATAGAAAATCCTTGAAAAGTTAGCTACAAACTTTCTATGATAAACTACCAAACCCATGAAAATATGTACTTCATGCAAATTTTTCGATGTAGGCCACTCCAAAATGGCTTTGATATTCATTGGATGTACTACAATTCCCTCAACTAAAATTACATGACCTAGGTACTATAATTATTTTTGTTCAAGAAAGTATATTTTGAGAGCTTACCATATAGTTTAGATCTGAGAATAAACTTGTATGTCTAAGGATCCTGATTTGACATATGTTTAGATTTGGCAATAGATAGACTCTAAAAAATGCATAGAATTTTAATTTTTTTGTAATATGGGAAAACACAATTTTGTATGTGATTTCATATTTTTTAAGTAGTATAATGTAGTCCAAATGTAATCTTTCTATTTCCAAATGTAGTAATTAACCAATCCTAATTTGACAAATCTGGAAATTATTCTTGTTTCTATCTTTTTGATATGACAACAAGAATGTAAATTTTAACTTTTTCAACACAACATGCATGCACAAATTTAAACATTTCATCTTGTTTTTAGACTTTACTATGAATTAATGTATATTTTTCAATGCAATTATGAATGACATCTACCTTTCCACAACATAAACTAACTATTTTTATCTTTTTAATGGAAGTTGCTACACAAGTTTTGGAATTTTTAATACTTTTTATCAAAAATATGTATGCACAAATGATAAATCCACACAACCTAAGATTGTACTCAAATTTTAAAATGATATCCTTAAGATTTCAAAAGATTTTAAACTACACAAATGTTAGGTTCACCAATGTGTGTTATTGGAAAAATGGATCTAGGGCCTAAATTACTCTAGTTCCAATATCAAAAAGGGAAAGCCTGGAATGACTAAAATTGGTCTCAAACACCTACTTGGCTACAAATCTCAATGGAATATCAAAAATGGTGGATTAGGGTTTTAGTCCCTTGAGGATTTTTGTGTGGGTGAATAATTGATTATTAATTTACTTCATTTGATTGATATTTTTAGGTTAACTATGACAATGTAGAAAACAAAGTTGATTTCTGGAAAACATAGAACTAAGAAATAGAAAGAGATTTCAAAATAATAGAGTGCAAACATAGAGGAGCCTAGTATATAAATTTGGTCTTGAAATAGTTGGACAGTGGCATTGGGCATCCTAGACTGGGAATAAGCTACTCAAAATTAGACTTCAACCTCCCATTGCTACTAGTCTATGGGTTCTCCTTCTTTTTCCTCACTTTCAAAACTCTTTTTTGTTGTTGATAAAATCCACTTTCCTTGACTTTTTGACTTGTAGGACTTGAATGCTTGAATGAGAAATTAGGTCTCCAATCATCCTCCAATTTACTTCAAATATGTAACCTATACACGTGAAAGAGGGGGAAGGGTAGCATCGTATAGGATCTTTCCTAATTCAAACCCTATTTTGGTATTTCTACCTCCACAATGGCTATGATGATGTAAAAGAAAGATTAATCTTGGTTAGAGAGAGCCTAAATGATAAATAAGTGATAAATTGATAATTTATACAACTCACCACTTAGATCTGCATTCCTTGGTGTATTTAAGTCAATGTACTCATCACCTTGAAGGATAATTTGATGGTTGATTTGAAGTCCTACAAGTGTTAGTACTCACAAAATAATTAGACAAAAAACATGAACAAACTCACATGAAAACATGATTTATGGCTAACATGATGCTCGACTAAAATAATGTTGTTCATGTAATTCTACTATTTTTGCTATTGACTGGTCAATTGCTCAATTAATTACCTTATGATTTTTCCCTTCAAAGTTGTTAGGAGTAAAACTATGAAAAAGAATTGAATTTATATGTGATTCTTTAATTTTATGAAAATCAAATACCAATATCTGAAAAAATGATTTTGGATTTTTAAATATTAAAATGTTGACACTGACATATTTCAAATTTAGCCAAAATGGTTTGGATAAGGGTGTTGGGAGCCCTAGCCTAGACCTATCATTTCATGACCTTAATTAATGAGAAATTATTATTAAATGTTTATTTCAATTTCCACTTCTGATTTTTCAAATAGTATTATAAAACGGGAAAATAAAATGTATAATTGGGTGAAGCACATAGGGGGGGCTAAACCTAGTGTGAAATTATCAAGAGAGATAAATTTTTATGCTACAAAATCTAACATAATGACCATAAAAATTTAAGAAAATAATTAAAGGAATTCGTGAGCTTCAACGGGATTATAATTTGGAGCCAAGATATGCTTGGAAACATGAAGAAGGATTCAGGAGTAATGAAGAATAACTTAGTGATTTAAGAGGTCCTATTATCATGGAAATTTAGCATGGTGATAACACTTGGGAGAAACATCAAGAGTGCCATCTTATTAGGATAGAAAAGAAAAAAATTCATGATGATAGATTTTCTATTTTGGATGGAAAATTATCTTTTGATAATCTATTTTTTGAGACACTTCTTGATTCAAGAAACACATATGGTTACAATATCAAGATATGAGATCCATGTTATTTTTTGGGATAGCCAATACTAAATTTCAAATTGGAGCAAGTAAGTAAATTTTATGCTAGCATGGTGAGGTATGCTCATCTTTTTTATTTCAACTCATATGCAAATAATTTTGTCATATTATTTTGATGACACATATGAGTGAGATAAATAAGAGATTTCATAAAACACTCTAGTATGAAGTGCTCTATTTTATAAAGGAAGAATCTAGATCTTGTAGGTATCTTGCCTTAGCTCTTTAGGGTGGCTATTATGCTAGGCTAGAGAACAATAAAACAAAGACTTGGCATATTAGTATTTCATTGTTAATTAGAGTGGTACACTAAAAGCATGATATTGAATTCTTGATATTGATTTGGGATCTTGGAATCACATTGAGTTTTATCCTAAACTATTTTGTAGTATCAGTGATTGAGTTATTATTTCTTAAGGACAAGTGATTCAATGAGGAAAGACTATACTATCCCCTTTTATAGCCTTTCTGACATCTTTGAAAGCTACAAATTTCTTGGAGATTACCATCCTTATCAAAATGGATTTTAGTTAATAGTGTTTTATTTAGAGGATCAAGATGAGTCCATTAACAATTTTTAGGGGTAGCTTCATTATTTTGGGTGCATTCCTAACTTCTTGGAGAAATATTATATTTTAGAAAGATTTTTTTTTGTTAATTTCGATATCTAGTGAACTTAGAAGTATGTTGGAACATTCATAATTCACCTTCTGGCTATTTTTAATATTTTCTTCAATTTTGGGTGGATGTGTGGCAAACAATTAATATTTAAGTTGTCAAAAGGTGAATTAAAAGACAATTTATTTAATTATTTATAAAGACAAATTTCAAATGACTAAAGTGTTGAAAAGTAAATAATTCAATAAATTTACTTATTTGGAGTTGAAGATTTATTATTACAAAGAATTTAAATTTTTAATTTTTAATTTTTTTTAAGAATTTTTATTAAATGGAAATTAGAGGAGAAGAAATTTATTCTATATATTTTATCAGATCTCAAGTGTTTGATATGCGAGGTTGAAGGTGTACATAAATAGGAGTGAAGGAGGCACCCGACTTCCATGAAATGAGGATAGGACTCCTCATTCATAGAGTGGCGGCAAATTTCCTGCCAAAAATATAGGAAGAGGTGTTAAAAGTGAGACAAAACCTCTCAAGACACCTATCAGTTACATTGACACCTCATGTGAGAAGGAGTCAATGGGACACCTAAGTAGGCTTAAATCCTAATTTTATGCATATATAAAAATATATACACTAACACCCACCCTTAAGCATAGCTTTGGTGGGCATGAAAGAAATGGGTCTCAACTACTAGCCTGGTAAGGACCCATGTACAATGCAATATTTGTAAATACATAGTAAGATAGAAAACCTAGTGGGAAAAACCATCCTCCAAAAAGAGAGAAGATCAGGAGAAGACTAGAAAGCCCCTTGAGGATGATGCTACTATTGATGTAGACCACACACCAAGAAAAGCTTGTAGATGAATGAACTTTATCTCAATAAAGTGTTTGGTGAAGATGTCAACAACGTGTATTGAAGACTGCCATAAGACTAAGTCGATGATCTATCCATGAATAAGATATTGAAGATAATGCATATGGATCACTATGTTTGGTTTGTTGTCACAATAGATGATTGTAGGCTGCATGGAAGGAATACCAAACTCAGAAAGAATTCCCTAAAGCCATATAGCCTCAGTATTTGAGTTAATAGCCCCCCTAAATGCTACATTTTTGGATGATATATCAATAGCATTGTACCTCTTCCTAGTCCAACTAATAAGACCTGAATCAAGTGAAAAACTATAACCTGAAGTGGACTTGTGATTGTTAGTATCACAAGCCCAATCTAAATCTATAAAACCAACCAAGTCAATTGATGAACCAACTGTTATGCCCGTTGTCCAAACCCCAAAGGACAAAACAATGCACACATTTTTTTTTTAAATAATACAAAGTAAACATATAATGAACCATTAACCATAATCACATTATATGATAACATCATAACATCAAGTCCTTTGGGGCACGCGAGGTCACATCGCATAAAACCAACTCATAATGAAAAATACACATAAGGCTAAGTAACTTAACTAATCTAACATCCATCATAAACATAACAATATCCATTTTCAAAAGATAACATACGTATATCCAAAAGCATAAGTATAGATACATCACATGATACAACCCATAATAAATCTCATAAATCATGAATGGTTACAAGGGTGCATTCACAATACATCATCTTTTAATACATTACATGTTCACAATAAATGAAATACAATAAAACTTCCCATACATTTGCGATAAACACATAGTACAAATAATGTCTAAAATACAAGATGAATATCTAGTACAAGCTCCATTTGAAGAATACTGTGAAGAACGAACGTTGATAGGGAACCCAACAGGTGTAGAGCACGTTCCATCTAACCATGTGGGTTTTAGAAAAACCTACCCCACATGGTCAGAGGTGACAAGGAAGTAACCACGACCAAGAATGCCATAAGACTAACTCCAATAAGAATATCATAGCACAATAACTCCAATAGAAACAATAAAAGATTACATAGATCATAAACGACAACAACCAAGAATCAAGTATAATAAACATAAAGCCATAAAACTCATCATAGATAAATCAAAGCCAACAACCATAATCACTTGCTAAGTAAATCCAAAACAACAGTCAAACATACTTGCCAAGTAAATCCAAGACAACAATCATAACACACTTTCCAAGTAAATCCAAGACAACAATCATAACACACTTGCCAAGTAGATCCAAGACAACAATCATAACACACTTCTAGAGGCAACCAAGAAAGCAAAGCATAAGGGCAACTAGTGGAGAGTGTCATCACATAGCCTACATGGGTTATCCTAGCCCTTCCTCCAACATGAGGCGTCAACCCCCATCTATGGTTATCCTGGCCCTTCCTCCTACTTGAGGTGCCAACCCCATAGGGTGACTCATGCAGAGCTGTTAATCTTGCCTGAGGACGAGGTAACGACTTTACCAACCATGGCCTTCTCAGTCTACCATTAGTCTATGATAGCCCTAATGGATAGATGAGGTATCCAAGATTATTTTATTATGTTATTACTACCCATCCCCCTAAGTTCTATTATTAGGTTTTCACTTGTTAATCTAACTCTTACGTGGGTTATCCTGAGCCCTTCCTCCTATTTAATGTGTCACCCCCACAAAGAGCCACTCTCCCTGGAGACCCCAAAACATAATCAAAATCAAGGGTTGTACCGTAAAGAACAATGCATTAAGTCACAACAGATGACATGCGAGGCATTACCCATTTCGCTAAAAGCACACAAAAAGAGTCTCAACAAAATCTTGTACAACCCTCTCAGAACAAGAATAACAATAACTTGCTACATCAATAGCACATAAAACAAGGAATATTGACCAACAATAAAATCAAGCCTCTGGAAGCCTAAGGTTCACAACATCCATAAATGGTTTTCTAAACCAAACTGGTTTCCCACATCGGTAACACTAAAACAATAAAATAATAATAAAGAAAAATAATCAAATCAATTTTACTAGATTCCACAATGCAAGTTAGCATGACGGTATCCACACATGGATATTGCAAAACAACTCTAAATACCACAATTTGTTATATTCTGCTTGCAATTAAACAATATAACCAAAATCCATTTTCGCGGAAATAATTTTGAAAAAAAAATAATGATTTTGCCAATTTCCAAGAATAATGTCAAATAATAATAATAACTTCAAAAAAGGTAAATTTATATCTATATAATTATATCTTATATATATATACATAATATAATTATATATATATATATACAAATAAAACATATATATATATAGTCACATTCTGGTTAAAATATTTTATCCAGTTATAATATCCAGATTACTACAGAATAAAAATAAAAATAAATATTAACATATAAATATATAAATATATATATAATATATATATATAAACATATACATATATATATATTTATATATATAAATATACATTTAAAAAAAAATAACAATTAAATAAAAAGCCACACACAGGCCACTGCCGTCCTTGTGACTACGCACAACAGTCCACAAACTACTGTGGCAGCCCACAGGCTGGCAAAGGGCAGAGGGGAAGGGTACGACCAGCGCCGTCCTTCCCTTCGACCCTTAAATTGTTTTTATTTATTTATTTTTTTGAAATATTTCAAAACATGAAATCTCTGTATATGTTCGCCCAAGGACAAAAATTTTGAAATAAATAAAATACCAGGTATATATATATAAATATATAAATATATATATATAATGTATATATGTCAAACAAAATATAATCTATTCTACAGTATATTCACTATATAATATATATGATATATATATATATACTTCTTTTCACAAGTGTATATATATACATCTTTTCACAAGTGTATATATATACATCTTTTCACAAGTGTATATACATATATATATAGATATATATATATATATATATATATATCCAAAAATCCATTTATTTCAGAGGGGAAATAATTTTTCCATAACAGATCATAAACATATTGGACATTTTCAGAGACCCAATTAAATTTCTTCCTTTTTCTTGCAATCGAGAAAGTTTCTAAAAGTCTAGAAGAATTTCTTTCACAGAAAACACATTTATTTTTGCTAATTTAGAAAAATAAAGAAATAAGGAAATGGAACCTGGAGTCCCACGCTCACTGAAGACTTGATGAAGTTTTTTCTTGATCCCAAATAGCCTTTTCAAAGAGCTCCCCTTTCTTCCTTCAAAACTTCTCCACCAGATTTCCTTGATCAATTTTCTAATCTAATATTTGAATTCAAAAGAGCCTCTCCTCCAGAACAATGAAAGAGTGAAACAATTAAACAGAAAAACCAGAGAGGATCCAATTTTTTCAAAACTCTTATTTTTTTGTGTAACTTCTGTCAATTTTCTCATCCATGAAAATCTCTCAATTTCGCTATTAAATAAAAAGATATCTTTCTCTTTTTCAAAAACTCCAAAAATCATAATTAAAAGAAGCTTTCTATTTCATTACCAACTTTTTAGGAAAAAACTCAACATTCATTGGTCTTTTTCTTCTTTTCTTTCTTTTCTTGATTTTTTTCTCTATTTAACAACACTTTTTAGGATCTGCAGGGATAAGGAGTCGTCAGAGGAAATTGTGTTTGAAAGAATTCTTAGGATGATTAAAGAAAACTTCTCTATTGTTCCCTTCAGGGAGGACAAGGTTGAGGTTGTGGTTTGCTCTCCTTATGACAGCTTGATTGCTAGGGAATGGAGAATTAAATAGGATATTTCCAATGTTCCTAATATGACCAAAAAGTCCAGGGAGGGAGTTTGTTGGAGTTTTCCTATGGATGGCTGGGCCAAAGCCAACTTCGATGGCGCGGCCAAAGGAAATCCAAGGAAGGCTGGGTGTGGTGGGGTCCTAAGGGACTCGACAGGTAACTTTATGGGAGCTATTGCCACCCCTTTGGGGTTCCAAACTAATCACGTGGCAGAAGCAGCGGGTGCTTATTACATAATCAACCTTGCAGTGGAAATTAAATGTAAAAATTTATGGCTTGAAGGTGATTCAAAAAATATAATAGATAGCCTTTGTGGTAGGTCCCAGCCCGCATGGTCGATTAAAAACTAGATTGAAGATGCTAAGGTTTTACTTAGTAAGTTCGACAGAATAAAAATCACTCATGCTTATCGTGAGGCGAATGCTGTTGCGGATTTTTTTTCCAATGAGGAAGTTAAGAGTGATAAAATCCTCACATGGCACAAAAGGATTGACCTCCATTCCGATGTTCAATATTTAATGGCGCTCGATGCGGTGAATGGAAAAGTGGTAGCTTCTTGTAATAATGAGGAAGGTACGAGTCATGACTAACAAAATAAGTAGACAATATGGGGCCGTGAGTATCCGGCAGAGAAATGATTTACCTTGGCATGCTTTGTGGGTCCTGCGAAGCAAAGGAACTATCTGGAATAGGCTCTCCGTTTGCAACAGTATTCGCATTGAGATCTCAAATATGGGTGGGGAATAGAAGAGGGTTGAACCTACCAGTTTCGAGTCACACACCAAGAACACTAAAGCGTGGAGAAAAATAAGAAGGGGTGGATTACTTTCATTCATCGAGAAACTCCACGACCCGTAGGAGGAGATTACTAATTTCTTTGAGAAAAATTGGAATAATGGGGAGGTTCTCTTTTGGAGGAAAGTTCAGATTGATGAAGCTTTGATAGCGGAGGTGACTGGTATCTCGATTAAAGAGCATAAATTTTTTAGAGACAGGAAATTCTCTAACAAAGCTGTGATGAGGTTCACTAAGACCGAAACGGAGAAGCAAAAACTTGTCAAGATGACGAACAATTACTATGAAGCGGACACCATAAAAGCTTTATGGAGAAAAGTGCTAAGGGTTATCATGGAGTACATCACTCTTGACGGCCGCTTCACTAGGGTTTATGGATATCACTTCGTGCTGCTTAATCACTTCCGGCATAAGGTGTGTGTTTCCATCCCTTTCTTCTTGCTCTGTTCCCTGAGAAATAGATTTTCTGACCACAATAGGAGCCCTAAAAGATACCCGATTCTTCACACGGGTCTTTTAAGGCTCATCTATGAGCACTTTCAGAATATGCCTACCCTATCAAACCCTATAGCCCCTTTGGAGCATGATGAGGACAATACGGAGCCTAGTATATCTGAGACTAAAGTTTCTTCCGACCGTGTCAAGCTCTCCTCGCTATCCCTGCCCCCCCTTCTACCTCTGGCCAATCCCCCCAGCCTTCTGGTGCCTGCTCTGTTCCTGCCCCTAGCCACACAAACCCTAATGCTAAATTGGCGGGCTCTAGTTCTCTGGCTAACAAGTTAGTTTCCTACCCTGATGACTCTCCTGTTATTTCTGCTAAAGCGGTCGAGGTCAGTCTTCAGGATCCCCACTTCCCTTAGAATATTCAACAAGAGAACTTTAGCCCTCCCAGAGGTGTGGAGTCAATTAATTTTGGGGTCAATTCTGATAGTGACCCCCCTTTTGACTTCATTGGAACTGCCAAGAGATGTTCTGTGGACCAATTTAATTCTGCCAAATGGTTATTTTATGAAATCAGTAAGTTGAAGACCAAAAATATGTCTCTTCATAGTAAGTTGAGGGAAATTGAAGCCAAAGTTGTGGGGCTAATTCAGCTCAAAGTGGAGAAGAATACCTTTGTGAAGGATAACACACAAAAGGACAGTACTGTTGAAAATGATCTTGATAAAATTAAAGGAACCATGAAAAAAATTGCTGATCAGAACTGCAAAATTGCAAAACATAACTCTTTAATCATCAAAGCCATGACCGAAAGATTGGAGAAAACCCAAAAAGAGCGTTGATTGTTGACCATGATAAGGAGAAAGACCAGGATGAGGAAGTGGGGATCTCTAGGTGCACCAGATCAAGTATGAAAAGAAAAGACTTGACTACTCCAAATATGACACATATTTTCATGGAGGGGGTCCAGGATATGGTGGACCTGGAAGAGGTTTCTGACGAGCTTCTGAAGTCTATGGATTAGCTATGGTTGGGCCCGGTTTTGTCTATTTGCCGGCCGTCTAATGGCTTTTTTGCGGATTTTTTTGGCTATCTGTTTTAGCTGGTTTTTATCTCTCTGGCAGCCTTTTTGTCTTTCGGACCTCTGTTTTGGTCTTTGTTTGTAATGTTACTTTGTGGTTTTGGGTCCTTGTAAAACCTGTTTATCCCTTTTATCAAAAACAACACGTTTTGTTTTAATTTTTATTTTGCAAGTTTTACTTGCAATTCACACAATTTAATTAATTTATTTCATTAATTATCCCCAACATGCTATTTTAATTAACTTATCAAAACACCAATTTTAAATAATTTAATTTACACCATTCAATAATTTACATGGCTTTTTCATATAAGGCTTTTATAATTTAATGTAAACTATTCCAATACTATTATTAACATTTATAAAAATCATTTAATTATATAAATGACATCATACTACACACCAACGTAAAATAAATATCAAAAGTACACTTTCACAAAACCACTATAATAAAATGCAACAATGACAAAGGTCAAAGACACACAATACCACAAAACATAAAATAGGTTGGCAACCTTGGGACGGGGTGACTTCCTTGTCATCTCTATTTCAACTTCATGCCCGTTGGGTTCAATTGATGCTCGCCCTGTCCTGCCGAAGCAGGTGGAATCAAGACTCTGTTCCAGAAATTCCTTCATACAAACAAAGTGTGTACCACATGTATATATATATATATAATCAAATACATCACATTGTGAGAAGGAATTGTAGTGTAGCAGGGCACTCATAAATGAGTGGTGCTACATTGTCCCCTCACCAAGACTATAATAACAATTACAACATCAAATATAAAGTAACATCACTAACTAAACTGATCACATCATATCAACATAAAATGATTACTAATCCACTGCATCACAATATACTACTGAAATCAAATTAAACATCACCAAACCATAATGTAACCATAATGTCATATCATAATATCCATGTCATCAAATAAAGTAGCATAATCATTGAGCAATCTAAACTATCCAATCCACCAACCAACTAATAAACAGTAACTATCAAAGTCCCAAAGTATCAAGCAAAACCATAGAAAAATAACAAGTCCAACAGCAACATGAGGGGTATTACACCAACTCTATAATGAATCCTAAACCTAAAAGTACCATGAAGGTAATGAAGGATCCTCTTAGTTGCTTTCCAATACAACTCATGAGGTTCCTACATAAATCTCAAAACCATGCCTACTGCATAGGAAATGTCTGGACTAGTATGAGTCAAGTATATAAGACTACCAACAAGTTGTTGATACAATGTAACATCAACCAATGAGTACAAGAAGTCTCAAGCTTGACTCTAGATAGAAAGGGAGTTGAAGATGGTTTGCAAGCAGTCATGTGAAACCATGCAAGTAGATCAAGAGTATACTTAGGTTATACAAGAGTAATCCCTAAAGTTGATGGGTATGTGCAGGATCATGATGGGCCAAAAAGTGGCGATATGATGGGTATGTATAGGGTATGTGGCTGAAGACTTTCTTTTACCCAAAATTGATGAAATGAAAAGGGTTTTTTAAGGAGATTTTCATCCTTCCACCAATATAAATTATGCTTTACTTTGAATTTAATAAATAATTATTATTCATTTTCTATTTGAATTATGACTAAAGTCCTGATTGATAGGCTGATTGAAAAATATCTATAGCTTTCAAATGGTACCACATTTTTTGAATTTGCAACATGCGTCACATTCTATTCTTCACATATATAGGATTAATAATAATAATAATTTCATTAAGTTTTGACCAAGTTAAGGTGGTCAGACATACAAGTTTTTATATTTTTTAAAAATTGTAATAAAAAATTCATAATTGATTATTTACTTGGAAAAAAATTACAAAAAAATATGCATCACATCGGGACATGAGTCCTCTACTTATATCTAAAATCTTATAAAAAAATATTATCATTTTATTGTGGTTAGGGTGCTCAGATAGACACCTACTTCTTATTGTTTCCCTAAAATTTAAGTACTACTGCATTGAAATTTCAAATTTTCACCAAATAGATTTAAAAAAATAAATAAATCTAGTAGTTTAGAAACTACATTCAATTTTCTATAGATTCTATTCTTACATATTTTTGAAATAATATAGATAACTTATTCAAATTTTTACGTCAAGTTGCCTAACTCTGATTTTTCTAAATTTTTTGCCACTTAAGGGCCTATTTTTTGCATGATGATCCTACACATACCCGAATTATGAAATCTCAATTCCAAGGAAGTAGTGTAATAAACTGAAGTCTCTCATCTCAAATCTATGTTGAAGTGATGATTTTACTACTAAAATGGCAAATGAAGTACCCATGGTAATCAAAAGATCATCAACATATAGAACTAGTATCAAAATTGAATCATCCTACTAGATACACATTAGGATGTAAATAACATCTAGTAAAACTTGGAGATAGGAGGTGAAACCTTAGAAATAGTGTTCCACCTTTTGGGAGATGGAACACTATCCTAGATTTTATGCTTATTTCACATAGTTTCATCCTAGAGTTTCATAAGCAATCAAGAGTACTTCACAAAGATCATTCAAAAGCATTCAAGAGTATTTCTAAGGCATTCAAGGGTAGATTTATAGAAGATTATTGAAGCAATCAAGATGTCTCAAAATTACAATACTACAAGCTGACATCATATCTAGGATAATAAATTCTATGAAGAATTTGATTTAAATTAGGACTTGGTTAAAGTGAGACTCATACACCAATTGTGGCGTATGAGTCCTAGTGGCTTAAACACAGGACACAAAATCCAAGAAGTGTCTTGTTTAATGTGAAATTCAAAATCAAGTCCCAAGACCTAGGTGGGATTCATATGCCCAAGGTGGCATATGAGTCCCAAATCACTAGATATAGAACACATGACCCAAAACATTGAATTATGATTGGTTATTTGATAAGTTTTGCGATTATCCATGAAAAGATGCAATTAATAAGGCTTGTGGATGCAAAATAGGACCAAATAAGACATAAATAACCCCACTTAATTAATAAAGCTCTAGATTAGTGTGAAAGTGTAAGGATACACTTTAGAACACCCTAAATAAGGCACAATTAGGTTCATTTTATCATTAATTATTCATTCCCAAATTAAGTGTGAAAAAGGGTTACTTTTTTCTACACTACAAGAGGTAGGAATTCATCTTGGCATATGAAGCCCTAGGAGCTTGTTTGAGGCCATATAGAGATTTCCTACATCTACAAACTAAGGATGAATCATGAAAAAACCCTAGTGGTTGCTCCATGTAGATTTCCTCCTTAAATTTTCCATGAAGAAATGCACTCTTCAAATCCATTTAATGTACAACCCATCCATATGTTGCATTTATAGCTAGTTTGAGTCGAATTGAAGTCATCTTAGCAACTAGTGTAAATTTTCTATATAGTCAATGCCTACAACCAATGAAAACAATTTGGCAACCAACCATGCTTTCTACTTATCAATTGACCCATCTACTATAAATTTAGTTTGATATATCCATCTACATCAAACTATCTTCCTTCCCTTAGTAAGTGAAGTCAAATCCCAAACTATGTAATTTCTAATCAAGGAAGCAAAGAAGGCATGTGCCCCCTAAAAATATACTTGAATTTGTCTGTCATCTATTGGATCATGTACCCCTGTATCTTCCTTGTGTAGAGTGTGAGATGTGAGTGAGTCTGGTGCAAAAATATCAACTTCCAATGAAATCCTTGAACTAGATGAAGATGAACCCTCATCACTGTCATCACTGTGAGAACCGGAAGAAGAAGACACTACACTAGGAATCTACTGAGAATGATGTAAATCATTAGTACTTGTAAGTGTGGAATAAGTAATGAATAAAATAAAAACACTTCTTAATGAAACATTATATCAAGAGAATCAACAATTAAACTAATTAAAATATAGGAAAACTCTTGAAAGCATCTCATTGTTCCCTATCTCTAAAGATTTATTAAATCACAGAGGGCTCTTAGATTTGGTTAGCACTGCGACTGTTAAAATGCCAATCTACATAATGGAATGATTATAATTATGATGCTAAAGTTGTATGATTCTATTTCTAAGTGCAATGATGAAATCCTTCTGATGCAAATGACATAAAAAGCTAAATGAAGCTACTGTAAACTATGATGAATCTAAATCGAATGCCATGATTATGATTCTACTGATTGCTATTGCTAAATGCTTGAATGCTTGGTATGTTATTTCTGCAGAGTAAGATTGCACAAAGTTGGGATCCATTTCCTATGGAGAAAGGCTATATATATAGATTTCTTGGTAGCATCTTGTGATGTGGCAACAAGGAAAAGGTTAGGAAATTTGATCTGGAGGATTCAATGGTGAAGGATGAAGAAGCTTGAGTTGATCATGGGGATTGTTCCTCCCCAGAAAAACATCTTTCTAGAGGATAGGAAGAATCAGAGGAAGGAGATTGACAAATTGACTTCCAATTTACTCTCCAATTTGTCTCCAGTTTGTCTCCACAGCTTTCTTGTGAATGCCAATTGAATTAAATTAGATGTTTTATATCTAATTTTGTAGGTAAAATATGATGAGCTGTAGAAATATGAATATATTTGAATATTTGGATTTATTCAAATTTAGGAAGAAAAAAGATATTAAATTTAATAAATCAAACTATAGAAGTCTATTTATTAAATTAAAAATGGAAGAAATGAATAATTAAATGAAACAAAGTATGTGAACTTGTTTATTAAATTAAGATGAAATAATAGAAGAATTAGAAGAATTAAAATGTGAACTATATAAATAAATATTTCTATTTATTCAATAGTAGAGGAATTTAAGGTTAATTAATCAAATAAATCGTATTTAATTAATTAGATTATCCAGACCATTTTTAGGTGTATACATTTTGCCCCTCTTTGAAGTGATGTGTTTACGCATTGCTTCAAAGAAAATTTTACTACTGCTATTACTAGTATCGACTAAAAATATTTTAGTATGCCCTAGACGTTGATTTTCAAGTGATGATGAATATATTTTTAGGCGATGATGAATATATGCCCTCGAGGGAGATAATTTGATGAAATTTTGATTTTTGTATATTTTTTTGGAATTTTTCAAATTTTTATGATTTCATGATGATTTGATGAAGATTTGATATTGAAATAATTTATCTCCTGACAAAGAATGTAGAAATTTCCCCTGTGATGAAATAATGAATTAAGCCCCATAAATAAAAATAATAAACCCCATATAATACCACCTTAATTAACCTATAAAAGGTCCAAAAAGGTGAGTTTGAAACTCATTTGTGCATTTGAGTTTGAAAAATTGTGAGAGAGAGTGATTTGGAGCAATTTGGAGCAAGATGATGATTCCTTACCACACTCACCTGTTCAAGCACATGCATCAAAAAAATTTCCTGGCCACCTACAGACCTCTGGTATGTACCCATGAACCTCTTTCTTATTCATGTTTTCTCATTTTTTGCGCCTATTTTTTGATTTATTATTTTTTTATTCTTTTAGCACATCCAAGGCCCGCAATAGCACTTTGACTTTGTGTTTTAGCGCTTTCAATGAAATAGTGCTTAGGATAGATTTTGTAGTGCTTTGATAGGTTAATCTAGCGCTTTAAATGTTATAGCACTTTGAATAGATTTTTTAGCACTTTACCTAGTTCGGCGCATTGACCCTATAGATTAGCGCTTTGACCCCGCAGAATAGTGCATCCGCTGAAATGGCGCTTTGATGTCATGAAATGGCACATTTTCCTCCTGAAATGGTGCATATGATGAATTACCGCTTTGAGCGCTTGTTTTAGTGCATAGAGGTGTTTTAATGGTGCTTTTGATATTGTGGCGCATAAAAACCTGTTTTAGTGCATTCAAATCAGAATGATATAGTTTGCCAATTTTATCCTTGATTTTGTCGATTTCAATCATCTTAGCCATTGGTTTGATATGATTGATGATCCCAAAAAGGTAAAGGATTTTCAACCTCATGATAGGCGAGGTTTGATGATTTTTTTATGATAATTATCCTCATGATAGGCAAGGAATAATTATAGTTTGTTTGATATACCTCATGATAAGTGAGGTTGATTTGATGTTTTGACCTCATGATAGGTGAGGTTCAATGATGTTTTCTCATGAGATTTAATCAAAAGTCTCACCAAGAGCTTATTAGATTTGATAGGATAATTGATGTTTGATAATTTGATAAAAAGTACTGACCTTCAATATTTCATGATGATAGGAGGCTTTGACAAACCTGCAGATTCAAGGGTGGTTTCCCTAGACATTTGATTTGATACCATAGCTAGCACAACCTAAGACGATAGTTATTACACATTGTGGTTTTTCTTCTTTATTAGATATTCCCCAGATTAGGATTAATCGGGGTCTCTTGACAACCTTAGTAGAGAGGTGGCATAGCAAGCATAATACTTTCCACCTTCCTATTGGCGAGATGACAGCCATCCCTAAGGATGTTTGGTAGATTCTAAGGATATCCATTGTTGGTGACATTGTAGTTTATGATCCTTCAGAGAAGAGCAGGACCGGTGCTCTCCGCAGAGTATTTTAGGATGATACTATTTCTGGATATTGGATTCCATGGCGTGAGATGGTGGATTCCTATGCCACCTTGCCTAAAGTACTTGTTGGTTTCATTAGAGGGTTCCTTTGTCCTGATCATAGGTCAAAGGGACTTTCTATTGGTTGGGGCTATGTGTTGGAGAGCATGATTGTGCATGGTACGAGATATGCTTGGGGCATGTGTATGCTTTCCCATCTTCATCATAATTTGCATTTGATTGTCTATCTTATAGGTCGTAGTTTGTCATCAGGAGTTACTCTACTATAGGTGTGGGTGTGGGAGCATATTATTGTTACATGTCCAGTGATGGTGAGGCAGCGACCCACCATGCGGCCATATGTGCATATATACAATAGTCGACTTACTCAGCCTAGACTGGGTAAGTTGGATCATTGGAGGAGAGTATTGGATGATATAGAGGTTGTGACATAGCACCCCTAATTAGATTGGGAGAACTGGGATGACGATGACATTCAGTTGCCTTATATTTGTTAGTCGATGATACTGATTGGTTGGACTCGTTGGGTTTTAGAGATATTTTGTTCAGATGAGTGCTCAGACTGTATGGAATTGTTCAGGGTATGCCTTAGGGTGTTTCCCATTATGCTCATCGACAGTTAGATTCTACAAAGTGGGGGTATGATATTTCATATGATGTCTTTGTTTAGGAGTTTCAGGCTCTACGGCCTCTAGTTTGGGAGATCTGGCCTAATATTGTTGAGCCACCTATTACAACTGATTATGCAGAGTATCTAGTATTACATCCTTTTCCACATATTACCATTCCTGATGAGCCTACTCCACTACCTACTGAGGAGGAGGTTGTTGTTGCACACGGTCATCGATGGAAGAGAGAGGAGGTTGGTGAGGAGGAGGTCAAGGATGTCAAGGGTAGTGGTGATGAGGAGGGCAGTGGGAATGAGGAGGGCAGTAGTGAGGATGAGAGTAGTGGAGAGGAGGAGGGATATGATAGTGGAGATGATGGAGGAGGTGGTGGTGGAGATGGTACAGGTGGGTCAGGTGCAAGTGGTTCGATTCCAACCATAGATGTATAGGAGTATATGATGCCTCATAAGAGGTAAGCAGTGGTATCTCCTATAGAGTAGCATGTGTAGATCAATGTACCTTCCTAGTAGCAGCAGACGCAAATTGCAAGCCTACAGGTGCAAGTATAGACCTTATAGGGTCAACTAGTTTAGGCCTAGGGTCTCTTATTGTAGACACTGGCGTAGATGCAAACACAAGCCCAGTCTCATGCACAAGCTCTCGCTCAGGTACAGGGATAGTTGGCAGCAGCTCAAACACAGATTGCTTCTTTACAGCCAAGAGAGATGCCGCTAGACAGGTTGCAGAGCAGGCACAATTGATAGCCAAGAGGTTACAAATATTGGTTGATGGTACATCTGTAGTAGATCATATGAGAGAGGTTGTTTGTTTAGGTTGGGAGGCAAAGTACTATAGAGGTAAATACTATGATGTTCCCTTAGAGAAAAGAGTGAGTTATGCGCAGTCTCGATCTGGCAGGTCCCAGTCAAGGACTATGAGTAGAGGTGTGACATAGCCCCTCTCGAGAGACCCGATAGATCCTAGTACATCTGGTGGTGGAGGGATTGGTCCCCAAATTCCTACACCATCTGAAGCTAGCAACACATAGCTTCATGATTGTATGTTCTGCTATATTTTGAGATGTGATGTACACTCTGATTATTTTGATTCATAGCCATTTTTTATGATATATGTCTCTTCATTTCAGACATCATTGTATACTTGACATTATGATTTGGAGATCTATATGATATGCAGTGGATTTTATCGATCTATTACATTCTCTATATGATTCTATGATGGATGCATTTATTTTCTATATTCTATATGCCACGTAAGGATCCTTGTATTATGATGTTATGGATGTAATTTATAATCATGATGACATGCTTATGATTTATGATGCTTACATGTGATTATGTGAATAATTATGATGTATGGATGCATGATGTATGTAGTATTTACATGGATGAAACTGATGTATGATGTGTACTTCCAAATTATATGATAATGGATATGATGTTTTAATGGCATATGGCATGCGATGTAAATGAGATATGTGCACTTTATTCCTATGATATATTTTAAATGCACATAAATGAATATAATGATATTTCAAATGAATGATATATGATATGATGAATGGATGTACAATATTGAAATGTAATTACATGATATTGAGGATGTTTTTAATAATTTTTTCATGTAGTTTTTATGATGTGTGATGAAATGATAAAATAAATGCTTTACAATGTACATGTAATGAAAATGACTATGCATCTACATGATAATGATGATGTTTTTGTTAATGTCAAGTATACTCAATCCCTTATGAGAAAAGATATCATAATTTTTGAATCCTTTACCAGATTTTGTAACTAACACTCTGCAGATGTAAAACTATCATGAATGCAATCTATTTTACCATGCAAATCTACATGCAAACATTGGCATCTTAACAATCCATTTATTGTGCTTTGTATCATCATAGAGCTTTAAAATGTTGAAAGTGAGCACAAGCATCGATGGTATAATTTAGACCATGATGACCTGAGTACTACTTCCATGATTTTTGATATTGCAAGTGAACACAAGCATCTAGGTATAATTAAACCGAGATGACCTGAGTATTTCTTGCATAAACAGACAAGAATCAATCACTTTCCTATGTGAATTCTAAATGTCATTAGTGATACTTTATAGAGCACATCTCGTGATAATTCACATAATAATAATGATTAACTCACATACAGCAGACAAAGAAAATACCATTCTCCTTCCTAGCTTCTCTAGTTCAATAAATCATCGAGTTGCTCAAAAGAAATGATAACAAAGATCAAAGTACAACTATCCAACCTTTTCTTAAAGTATTTCAACCATTATTCAAATTACATCATCCATTTTGATTTGATTTTGATTTCAATTTTCTGATGTTTTTGTGATTTTTCAAGATTTTGACCAAAAACCTAACCTAAAGACCTATCCTAGGGGCCTTGGGGGTTGATCAAAGATTAGCCTTGCCTATGTTATACATGCAGAGAACACATAGTTTGACTACACGACATTGTTTTTGACTTTTTGGCTAATTTTTGACCTACTTTTGGATTTTGGTATGATATGGATATTTGATGCATTTCTGATGGTAATTGATGTTCAATGTTGGGTTGTATTTTGATCATTATTTTTGTCGCATTTGTTCTGCTGCTATTTTTCCATTTGTTTAAACTCAAATTTATTGCCCCCAGTGAGGTCCTAATTTTTCCCCCAAGCTAGGGTGGGACATGACCACATTTCAATGATACGATAATGGACAAAAAATGATAGTGAAATTGAACAACAATGACATGCCCCTAATAGATGGAACTGCTAGTTTAAATTACAAGGAGTGCCTATTTCCAGGTTTCCACTACATGTTTTTATTGCACTTTTTCAGTCTTTATGATTTTTTGTATTTTTCTCTTTTATGATTTTTTTATATTTTTCCTATCACCGAGACACATGTTTGCCAATTTTTCATCAAGGTAACCATTTTCTAGAACTTGAACCGCGCACTAGGTGATTCAAGTGTAGAACTTTTTGAGATCTGGATATTGTTGATAGGTTCATCAAACAGATCCCCTTTGGGTGTAGACAGTTAATAGGCCCCAGATCCATAAGCTAATATGGTGACTAAGGGACCTAGCTAGTTAGGTTCAAACTTCCCTTTCTTTTCTGTCTTATTGATTTCTAGGGTTCCCCTTTAGAACCAAGTCACCAACCTGAAAGACTCTAGGTTTTACTCTGTGATTGTAGCTTCTAGACATCCTCTGTTGATATGTCATCAAATGGTTCACAGCTTGTTGATGACGTTCATCCAATAGTTCCAACTCTTGAAGTCTAGAGACCCTATAATCCTCATCTATACACTGATAAAATTTAACTCAAAATATGACAAAAGTTTGTCAGAATTTTGATGAAATTTCATCGAAATTATTTCGTTGATTTTCTAACGAACTTTGAAACGTCGAAATTATGACCCAGCCGACAATGCTGGGTTAGAATTTCGACGTTTCAAAGTTCATAGGAAAATTGATGAAATAATTCCAATGAAAGTTCATCAAAATTCTGACAAACTTTTGTTGGATTTTGAGTCAAAATGTATCAGTGGTAATGATTCCTTTTAGTGAGACACAAAGTGATGGAATCTCAACCTCAATGGGTAATATAGTCTCTATTCCATATGACAAAGCATATGGCACATAGCTCCTATAGGTGTTCTAATGTTGGTTTTGTATACCCAAAGAGCAGGATTTAATTGAACATGCCAATCACGTCCAACATCATTAACTGTTTTATTTAGAATTTTTAGAATTGTTTTGTTTGGGGACTCTACTTGGCTATTTCGTTGAGGGTAGTATGGTGTTGAAAAATGAAGTTGGATATGAAACTTCTCACACAGTTCTTGTACATCCTAATTTTTAAAAGGTCGACCATTGTCTGAGATAATGGACTAGGGAATTCCATATATACAAATGAGGTAGTTCAATATGAAATATGAGATCTGCTTTCCAGTGATTGTTGTTAAAGGAACTACTTCTATCCATTTTTTAAAGTACTATGTTGTTGTGATTATAAATTTGTACCCATTGGATGAAGATGGATTTATCTTTCCTACCAGGTCCAGTCCCCACTGACAAAAGGGCCATGTTGATGTAAACTGATACAATTCCTGCGCTGGTGCATGAATTAAGTTACCATGGATCTGACATTTTTTGGAATTTCTTAACAAACTGAAATGACTCCTTCTCCATGTTCGACCAGTAATATCCCAAATGAAGGAGTTTCTTCGCTAAGGTTAGTCTGCTTGAATGAATTCTACAAATACCTTCATGAACCTCATGTAAAGCTATCTCAGACTCATTATGTTCTAGACACCGAAGAAGAGTACCATCTAGACCTCGACAATAAAGTATGCCAATGATTAAGGTATGTCGTGTGGATTGGCAGATGAAATTATGTTTCTTGTTTCTTGAAAGATTGGGAGGGACCTGGATATTGTCCTTAAGGTAAGCATAGGTTTTTCCATAGATTAAGGATTCAACGTTGACTAATTGGCATATGGTTTGAGAATCTATATTATCATAAGAAGGTTTAGAGACTTGTTCTACCATAAACTCATAATGACCTCATTTTTCTAGTAACTGCAAGAGAGAAGCAATTGTTGCCATAGCATCCATGGCTTTGTTTTATGCCCTTGGAATCTGTTCAAACTTGATATCCACAAAGTACTTTTTGAGATCATCTATCATTTTCTTATATGGCATGAGCTTTTCATCCTTTGCCTGATATTCATCATTTACCTGATAGATGACTAGTTGTGAATCTCCATATACTTGTAGTTTTGTGATTTTCCATTCAATTGCCACTTTGATGCCAATAATTAACGCCTCATACTCAACTGTATTATTGGTACATGGAAACATAAGTCTATAGGACTTTCGGATGGTATGTCCTTGAGGTGTAACAAATAGAATTCATGCACCAAACCTGCATTGTGTGTATGACCCATCAAAATAAAGCCTCCATTGTTGTGTTGTTACAGTAAGAATGTTTGCATCAGGAAATTCAATGCTCATTGGTTGATTATCTGGTAACAAAATTCCCTCTAATTGATCAGCTATCACCTGACCCTTGATGGCTCTTCGGTCTACATACTAGATGTCAAATTCACTTAAGATCATGACCCACTTTTCTAGTATTCCTGTTAGAGCAGCCTTGCTGAGTAAATACTTTAAAGGATCAATCTTTTCTATGAGTCTAACTATGTGGGTCAACATGTAATGTCGCAACTATTGGGTAGCAAATACCATGGCCAAACAAGCTTCCTCTATGAAGGTGTAATTTATTTCATAACCATTCCGAGTCCTCTTGATATAACAAATAGCTTGTTCTCATCCCTCAAGATCTTCCTATGCTAATAAAGCTCCTAAGGAAATGTCTATTGTTGTAATGTATAGTAATAATGGTCTCTCTTCTGTAGGTGGCATGAGTATGGGAGGCAACATCATATATTTCTTTATTTGATTGAAAGTTTTTTCACATTCTTGATCCCACTTGAAAGAGACATTCTTATGTAGTAGATGATTGAATGTATGACTTTTTTCTGATAATTGGGAGATAAATATCCTAATTGATTATAACCTGCCTTGTAGAGACCGTAGTTGACTAATATTCTTCAGTGGTGGCATTTCCATTATTGCTTTGACTTTAGCCAGATCCACTTCGATACCTTTTTCTGAAACTATGTATCTGAGGAGCTTTGTCGATTTAACCCCAAACACACACTTCTTTGGATTTAATCTGACATTGAACTTCTTGAGTCTAGTAAATATTTTTTGTAGGATCTACATATGTCCTTCGCTAGTATATGATTTTTCTAATATGTCATCCACGTAATCCTCCATAAAAGTATGCATCATGTCATGGAAAATAGTGGTCATTGTTCGCTGATATGTTACACCTACATTTTTCAACCCAAAGGGCATGACGTTACAACAGAATATGCCCCAAGGATAGGTGAATGTTGTCTTCTCCTAATCTTCAGTTGCTATCTTGATTTGTTTATACCTTGAGAAGTCATCCATTTGCGACAACATGGCATGTCCTGCTGTTAAATCCATAATAATGGCAATGTTTGGTAAAGGAAAATCATCCTTTGGACATGCCTTATTTAGATCTTTGAAATATGTGCATATTTTGATACTATTATCTGGTTTAGATGCACATACAATATTTGAAATCCACTCAGTATAATCGATGGACCTAATGAATACTGCATCTAACTTGACTTTTTCAGCTCAGCCTTTACCATCAATGCGATGTGGGGATGCATTTTCCTTAGTTTTTTCTTTATTGGTTTGATTATGGATGGTAGAGATAGATGATGCATCAGAAGATCTGGATCTAGCCCTGGCATATTAGAGTAAGACCAAGCAAAGTTGATATGTCCCTCTTCAAAGAATTTAGTGAATTCGGGCTTCTCTAGTTCTGTCATAGATGTTGCCAGATGTAGAATTTTTTCCTTTTCTATTGTGCCAAGATTGATAGATTGTGTAGGTTCCACTAGGACTGATGATCTTTCATGATAATATTCTGGAAGGGTGTCAAATCTCCCATCTTTCAGTGCCTCAGAGATGTTTTAATCGTTAGATGCATTCTTTATTTTTACTTTTTTGAGATCTAATGCTGCCATTGAATGGTTTTCACCATTAGATCCATTATTCATGTTTTCAATTTTGAAACTAGAAGATTTGGAACCCTCCTAATTTGAAGTATTGTTATGAGTGTTATGAGTAGAACTTGTGTCAAGTTCATCACAGCAAAGGAAATTTATGATAGCATCATCATTCGCAAAGATAGGTATATTGATAGGTTCAATTGGTTCCCAATCGATAAGTTCATAATGCAATAAGGGTAGAAGGTCATCAAATTGGTCATGGTCAATGGCAGTAAAGGCTCTAACAACAATGTTGTCAAAATTTTCAGTGGTAATGTCAAGTTCTATGATATTACTCTCTTCCAAGTCATCTATCTCACTCAATATTTTTCCATCCTCACTTGAGTCATCGATATTTTGTGATCCAAATACAAGGGGTCTAGTCCCTTAACTTTGTCCCTCCTCGTGTGTGGGTGCATACTATTTTATAACATCAACCTGTATGTCCTTGTATGATATTTCTAATAAAGAATCCCACTCATACTCATTAGAATCTGTTTCAAAGCTATCCCTCATTTGACGGATCCTTTCAACAACTTCATGAGTGGTTTCTTCTTTTGTTTCTCCCGTATAACCCAATCTTGTTTTGTCCTTTGATTGAAGTGTGAGAGGTTGGATGGGTTCTACAATGCCCTCTTTTCTTTTACCAATAGGTCCTTGTCCTTCATACCCCATTTTTTCTAAGATAGCTTTTCCTTTTCCATATTGATCTATCTTTATGTTGATATTTGTTGATGTTGATGCTTCTTCGACTTTGTAGAGCCAATTGGGAATGGCCTTGTCTTCTAATTCATCTTCTAGAGTACCTTCTTTTACAAACCTTTCATCCAAAACCATGGTAGGTTGTGATGATTGTTGTGTTTTTGTTGATGGCTGCCCATATGATTTTGGAGATGGTGGGAATTGTGGAAGACATAAAGATGGCTCAATGGAATATTCTCCCAAGCCCTTTTCTTTTAATTGGATCTTGTCTTTGAATTATTGTGATATAGTATTCAGTGGATCTCCATTGTTTGATGAAGTGGAGTCAGCAACAGTTGTTTCCTTTGACCGGCCCTTTTTCTCAACCCATTTAGATATAAAATTTAGTTGCTTTTCACCACTAGATGAACTAGAAGTGTTTACTTCTCTATTATGGGGCACCAAAGTGTCTTGAGCTTCCTTAAGCGTGTTACAAGTTTGGGGATTATTGTAGTCAGCTAAAATAGTAACTTCTTGTCCATTGATAGGAATTTTTAAGCACTGATGATAGGTTGAAGGAACTGCCTGCATTTCGTGAATCCATGGACGTCCCAAGAGTATGTTATATGTTAGTTCTTTTTCTAACACTTGGCAAACTATATTCTTCACAATTGGTCCTACTTGAATAGGAAAAACAATCAACCCTTTAGAGGATCTCTCTTCTTTGTCATAGGCTTTTATTGTGATCTTCCTTCTGGCATCAATATCATTGTCAGAATAACCTAGTGCATAGATCAGTTTTAAAGTGAAAATGTTTAAACCAGCTCCACCATCTATTAGGACATGTTTAACATGGTTTTTATGGATATAAACTTCTATATGAAGGGTCACATTGTGTGGGTGATTAAGTGATACATCCTCTTGTTCAGAGAATGATAGAAAATGAGGCATGGTTAAATGTCCCACCATAGCTTAAAATTGACAGACATCTAGATTATTGGGTATCGTTGTGGCCACAAGAGCTTGTTCCAAAACCTCCTTATGGGATGGTGATATTTTAAGGAGTTCCAATATGGATATATGTGCCGGTATTTTCTACAATTTATCAACTATGTTGTATTGATTTGAAGGGGGAGTAGTGGCCTTAACTCATTTCAGTATTACTTTCGATTGCCCCTTTGTTGTTACATTTACCAGTTGGTAGTCTTGCTTTTCCTGATTTTTATGGCATTGATTTGATTGTTGGATGTGTCTATGTTTGGGATCATGTTTAGTGATACTATGTCATTGATGCCAATGTTATTAGTTTGATTATCAATGACATTATTTTTCCCAACCTCAGAAATACAATGAATAGTGGTGTCATAAATGTAGTTTACATTTTTACCTTTACCATTTGCACAAGAAGATTCTCCCTTTTCATAATTTGGTAAAGGATTTGTAAATGCACTATGATCATTTTTGGTTTGATGTCCATCTACAAATACTTTCTTACTATCAATCAAATCTTGTACTAGATTCTTCAACTACATACAATCATTTGTTTTATGTCCTTTTTTTTTTATGAAATTTACAATAGCCAGCATCGTTCCACCAAGATGGTTTCACTTTTGGTTCCCAATTTCTTGCTTCAAGTAAGGTGATAAGCCCATTTTCAATGATTTCTCTCATTTCCAATTCTAGTGTTTTTCCCAATGGTGTGAATCTTCGTTGATTTGATTGTCTTTGATATGATTGTGGTTTAGATTCTCCATTGTTTGGGTTTTTGTTTCAATCGACACCTTGATTGATGTTTTGGTCATTGTTTTAATTGGTCTTTGCAATAGTTTCCATCAAATGAAATACTTGTTTTACATTTTGTGTGTCATTTGTTGCATCATTGTTTCCAGTATTTCTATTATTTTTCCAAAACTTAGGTTTATCGTTATTGCCATAGTGATTTAAGGAATTTATATTGTTTGATCCTTCATTGTAATGTTTTATCACTCCTCTTTTGACTAAGGCTTCTTCAATCTTGAGCCCATTTTCAATCACTTTTTCAAATGTAGATGGACATTGTAGTTCAAGCCTATAGCTCATGTCATCAGTTAAGTTGTCAATGAATAGTTCCATGTTTTCTTCTTTAGGTATAGAACAAGGATACCTAGCAAACAATCTTCACCATCGTTGTAGAAATGAGAGGAATGTTTCACCTTTATTTTGTTTCATGTTGTAAAGGTCTTTTATTGTTACCTCATGTTGAATATTGAAGGAGAATTGTGAGATAAATCTATTGACTAGTTCTTCAAAAGATCAAATTCCTAGTTGTAGTTTAGAGAACCATTCCATATAGTGACCTCCTAAGCTCCTTGGAAATAACCTCATTAGATAAGTGTCCTCTTGTGCAAATTCTAAACTCATGGTTATGAATTCCCTCACATGGTCAATTGGATTTGTTTTGTCATTGTACTTGTCATACTTGGGGAATTCACAATGTTTAGGAAATGGTATCATGTCCACACTAGGATCAAATGCATAAGGACAAATGTCCTATAATGAGTACCTCTTTGTGGTTCCTTTTTGTATATCCTGAAGTTGTTGTAATTTTTGCATTTGACATGTTAGGGAAACCTCTTGATCTGTGTTTTGTGTGTTGTGTGGTTTAGTTACAACTACTCTAGGTGTTTCTTTTAATCGATTAGTGTCAAAATATTTTGGAAGTTTTGCACCTAGTTCAACTAGCATCAAGAGGTATTTTTCCATATCTTGTTCCAATACTTTTTCCATGAATTTGTGAAAATTTGGATCTTGTTGTGCAGTTTTGATATCCTCTTGAATTATTTCATTTGTATTATTTTGATAGAATCTGTGAAAAGGATTTTCATTAGCCATGACATTTAGTGTTTCAATTTCCTTTTCTCTAAGTTTTTGTCTTTGTAACCTTGTCAAAATTGGCATACAAGTGTTTTCTATTCTCACTAAACTTTGATATTTTGTGTTTTGGATGAGTGTTAATGGATTGTAACAAAGTCAAATAGAATGATATATTCTATTGATGAGACCAAGTTAAAAATATGATTATTGTGTTTTGTTTCGTGATTGTAGGATGACAAAATCTTGATGATGAAACTTAACCTAATAACCAAGATTTGTGTTTGATAGTTGGACACCTTATAGTTGCAAGATCTAGGTTTAACTTGAAAGATATTTGACTTGTAACATCCTATTTGTTTTAGGTTTAAGACATTTTCTGGATGGTGAAAATGTTTTTCTAATAAAAACCTAAGTTTCTGATGTCAATAGTCTAACAGAGGTCTCTAATAGCTCTTTGTTTTCCTCTTACGTGGATGCGTTATTACAGAGTAGAAGCGCTAAAAAAGACTATGGATGCGCTAAAAGATATGGTAAATGCATTGTCAAACAAGGTATATTCTCTAAAACAGACCATAGATGTACCAAAATATATGGTAATTTTTGACACTAATGAGTTTTGATGACAGATTGCAGATGTGCTATAAGATTTGTTAGATGCGCTGAAACAAACTATGAAAGTGATATTTGAATAGCGGATGCGCTAAAAGACAGGGTGTATGTGCTAAATTATCTTGTAGATGCGCTATTTTGGGACTTCTTAGTGTTGTCTAGTTTTTCTCAGTAAAGGGGCTAATTGTTGGGTGTAATTTTTAGCATTTGGGGTATTTTGACAGGATATCTTTGCTGGTAAATCTCTGATTTTTTATGACAAGCCTAATGTTTCCAAGGTTTTTTCCTCTATTGTAAGAATTGATCTAACTTGTTGGAATATTGTATTGTTGGTTGTGGGATGAAAGACTAAAAAATGGGTTGACTATGATTATATTTTTGTGAAAGAGCTCTACTTTGAAAATAAGCTTGTAAACATAAAGGTTCTAAGGAAAAATCATCAGTATATCCTCTAGAAAAGTCATGATATCTATGGATAAAAGTTCGATGTTTAAGCAAGATATTTCTACTTTGATATAAGAAGCGTCTCTTTTCCAAAACTATTTTGTAGCTAAGTTGCTTCTTTGGTTTCTTAACTCTTTTTGTGAGGGATTTCTTGACAAATGTTGTTGATTTCCAATCCCTAATCATAAATTTTCACAGGTTGACTTGTCAATTTTTATTTTTTTCTGGATGATCTTTATCTGAATTAATGATTTGAAAACACAGCAAGCAATTGTAAAACAATTTTTTTTAAGACCTATAATCTAAACAATAAGTGTATGTTCAAGAATCAAACATGATCCTTGTCGATTTCCACTAGTTTTTTGACAAAGAATACACTTCAAGCAAACTCACTCTTAAGGTCAAAAAGGTCATTGTTATACTCAATAGCCCACATCTTAAAATTACATCGACTCACACAGTCGTGTCACCCCCTAGAGGGCACCCATTTTTTTGTCTTTTCCAGGCATGTACTCAAAGTTATATTTCTCGATCCCTTGAGCAAACGGTCCTTGGAAATTATATGGTGGGTGTCTTGGGGGCAGATTCTTCCCTCACCTTGCACTGTGAGTATTACAATGTTTGGTTACTGACACAGTTGGATTCTACACTATGGTTCATAGATAAGGTTTTCATTCAGAGCAGCAGATGATAAACTCCCTCAGGAAATCTCCCAATCTTTAGAACAAAGATTTTGGGGATGGTTATCTTGCACATTTCTGGTAAATGTGAGTTTTCCCAGATTCACTTTTATTTTATAGTGGGTTGGAAAACCTAGCTTTGGTTGTTCCCACTCAGGTCATTCCCATAGGGTGAGTACTTTTCCCCACTATGGTAGACCTTCCAAAGGATTTAACAAAGCATAAAGTGCATGAAATCAAAAGATGAGTCTGGCATTTTCATCACCTAGTTAAGGGGAAAGCATAAGCCTATCACCGCACAATCACAGTAAACACTGTTTAGTTTAAAGCCCAAATGAAATTTTGCTATTTTATGTGAATATATTGCTTCACAAAAGATATGATGTTAATTTTAACCAAGATAGAAAATGTATGATGACTACCCTAGGATTGGTGTATTTTAATCCAAATGACTACCCTAGGATTGGTTTATTTTAATCCAAAAGCAGTAATGAAATCACTGGCCGCAGTTGCGTCGGATCTAGACAACTATTTACAAATGCATTATAACAGAGGTCATATGCACCATATAATTTATCAGGTGCACTATAGGATCAATTGGATGCACCACAAAATTTGTCAGATGCGCTACACAATTGATCAGATGCGCTAAACAAAGTTGAACAGGAAACAGTCAGTCGCGCTAGGAGTTTCTCATCAATGCGCTGAAATAGTCTTCAGATGCGCTATAGTTTTTTATGGATACGCTAAAACAGACATCAAATGCGTTAAAATTTTTGATGGATGCGCCGTAAAATCTCTCGATCGTGCTAAAAGAAACATGCCAGAAGCCTGTACAGACACTTTTTAGAAAAAATTGTTAGAACATGGGGTTAGATGGCCCCACGGTGGGCACCAAAATGTAAGTGTGGAATAAGTAATGAATAAAATAACAACACTTCTTAATGAAACATTATATCAAGAGAATCAATAATTAAACTAATTAAAATATAGGAAAATTCTTGAAAGCATCTCATTGTTCCCTATCTCTAAAGATTTATTAAATCACAGAGGGCTCTTAGATTTGGTTAGCACTGCGACTATTAAAATTCCAATATAGAGAATGGGATGATTATGATTATGATGCTAAAGTTGTATGATTCTATTTCTAAGTGCAATGATTAAATCCTTCTGATGCAAATGACATAAAAAGCTAAATGAAGCTACTGTAAACTATGATGAATCTAAATGGAATGCCATGATTATGATTCTACTGATTGCTATTGCTAAATGCTTGAATGCTTGATATGTTATTTCTGCAAAGTAAGATTGCACAAATTTGGGATCCATTTCCTGTGGAGAAACGTTGTATATATAGATTTCTCGGTAGCATCCTATGATGTGGTAGTAAGGCAAAGGTCAGGATTTGATATGGAGGATTCAATGGTGAAGGATGAAGAAGCCTGAGCTGATCACGGGGATTGTTTGTCCCCAAAAAAACATCTTGCAAGAGAATAGGAAGAATCAGAGGAAGGAGATTGACAAATTGATTTCCAATTTGTCTCCATAGCTTTCTCGTGAATGCTAGTTGAATTAAATTAGATGTTTTATATCTAATTTGGTAGGTAAAATATGATGAGCTGTAGAAATATGAATATATTTGAATATTTGGATTTATTCAAATTTAGGAAGAAATAAGATATTAAATTTAATAAATCAAACTATAGAAGTCTATTTATTAAATTAAAATTGGAAGAAATGAATAATAAATGAAACAAAGTATGTGAACTTGTTTATTAAATTAAGATGAAATAATAGAAGAATTAGAAGAATTAAAATGTGAACTATATAAATAAATATTTCTATTTATTCAATAGTAGAGGAATTTAAGGTTAATTAATCAAATAAATCATATTTAATTAATTAGATTATCCAAACCATTTTTAGGTGTATACAGTACTATAATTGGGATCTAGTGAGTCCATAATATGTTGAGAAGTGTCAAGTATAGTTTCAAGAGATGTTTCTTAAAACTTAACACTTATATCAATAAACAACTCATGTGTGGTAGGGTGGAGTAGGTGATAGCCTTTTACACCATCTGGTTATCAAAAAAATATGCAAGGCTTGGATTGTGGATCCATAGCCTTGTGATGTCCTTTTGGAATGCATTCCATGGCATGGGAGCCAAAAACTCTAAAATGATTAACTATTGGTTTCCAACCTTTCCAAGCTTCAAAGGGAGTGATGGGTCCTTCAAGGCTCTATAAGGAACTCTATTCTAAATGTAACATGCACAGTTGACTACTTTTTCCCAATATGATGGTGTGAGCCCCTTAGAGTGAATCATAAAATTAGCCATCTTTTTAAAGATAATTGCTTTTGTTTGGTAACACCATTTTTTTGGGGGTATAAGGAACTGTGAGCTATAGATCTATCCCCTTTGATATGAAAAACCACTCAAAATGATTGTTGACATGTACTCACCCCCATTATCTATTCAAATAACCTTGATGAATTTCCCTAACTATTTTTTAGCAAGAGCTTTAAAATCTTGAAAAGATTCAAACATTTCTATTTTTTTCATAAGGAAGTAGACCCATGTAAGATGTGAGAAATCATCAATAAAGGTGAGAACATACCTAGCTTTTCTAAAAGATGGATGGGGAAAAGCCCTTGAAACATCACTGTGAACAAGTTCTAAAACTTGTATTGCCCTCCATGATTTACCTTTGTCATTTTTTTCTTCTGGATGATTTTCATGTGGACAACCTTCACAAAGTCCCTTAGAAAATTGAAACTTGGGTTATCCCTTAACCATGTATTATGTTTACATAGTTGCTCAAGGTATGTGGTAGTTAAGATGGCCAAATTACTCACGCCATAATTTGTTAACTTCATTTGAATGAGTTAGTAATGCTTTTGGAGAAATATCTGTGGAAAAATTGGAGAAGGTATCTAATCTGGATTGTTGATCTACTTCCCCTATTGCTACCAAATTGTTATTTTGCAATTTTATTATCTCAACTAAATTTGGAGAGCAGTGTACTCTCATTCCCTTCCCTAAATGAGTTATTTTGATACACTAAAAGGAGATTATTTGATAGTGAAGGTACACTTAGAACATTTGAAAATGTTCCTCCTTGAACTTCAACAAACCATCTCCCTTTTACCAATGTTGGAGTATCATCACCTAAGGTGATTGTGGACATACTAGATGGCTCTAAGGATGAAAAAACAACCTTTGAAGAACCCATATTGTGTGAAGCACCAAAGTCTATAATTCATGATAAAGATGAAGATGTTGTAGCAACTAAGGATTTTCCCTTTGATTTCTCTTTTTCCTTATTATTTTCCTAATTTGATGAAGATGCCTTGATAGAATCGGGTAGCCCTATATTATTCTTTTTTATAATATGTTGTAGAGAATCAATTTGTTTCCTTATGCATTGATGTTCATCGTGTCCAGGATTTTTATAAAAGACACATTTAACTTTCTTCTTACTTTGAGAATATTTTTTTGGAGTTGTCAATTTTTCCTTCTTTCTTAACTTCCTTATCCATTTTAGTGTTCATAACGTATTGCATGCAAAGTGTTTATTGAAATACTCGTAAGCTAAAAATTAGAAAAAATGCAAGTTTGGAATAGTATTGAACCTGGTAGGATCATTACACAACCAATAGGGTGATGCCCCTTGTGTAGTGGTTATAGTTTCCTTGTCTCCTTCCTCCTCTAGGGGTAGCCCACCTCCTTGCAGGCACCAACAAGGATAAAGTCTCTCTACTCATGTGGTACCCAGAATATTCATTTCTATGCTTCTACTCTAGATATCAAAAGAGATTGTGGATAATGGTTTGGTCATAGCTTTTGATCCACCTTTCTACCACCCACAAAGGGAACCTCTAGATGGCCTACTAGTGGAGCTTCTAGCTAGTTCGATTTTGGAAAATTTCCTTGATTAGATCTTGTGTTTTTTCCAACCCTTGCCAATGAAAAAGAAGAAAGTAACTCAAAAGAAAAATATGGTGAGGTTTGGGACCCTCCCATGGATACCCCAAAGCTTATTGATGTATAGGGTAAAGTGAGAGACTAGGACCCTCCTCCCCAATATGCTACTTGTTTTTGTTTAGTGGCTTGATTTTATTTTAATGTTTTATGATCTAGGTGTTGGCCTTATTTGGACTTTAATAGTGTGATTTTATATCCACCCACTTTTTTCAAGAATATGTGTAATATTATACTTTTTATTGATAATTTATACACTTATAATTTATTAAATTACATATTTATGAATAATATTATCTATTGGATTGAAAATAAATTCTCCTTTCTATATGTGATTATTCTCACCTTCAATGAAATATTTCTTCTTTTGAACCATAATCATTCCCCTCTTCATTTTCCATTTTAATAAGACTTCTCATTTTATTTAAATATTGTAACTCATTTTTCACTACCCTTTTACTTGAAATACATTCACCTAATATTTTCTTCCTTTTCTCTCTTTAATCTTGTACATTCACTTTTACCTTCAAATATTAAAATAACTTAAATATTTCTCTTATTTTATTTTATTTTTGCATAAATTTAATTTCGAATTCACCTAACTAAATTTATTCACCTACCAAATTTAATCACGTTTGAAATGACGTTGAGATATTAAAAATAGATTTAATATTTCTCCTTAATGACGACCTATTACATCTTGGCCCACTCATACTTCTCTTAAAATACAATGACTTTTCACCTAATGCTTATTCTTAAATATAAAGACTTCTTACCAAATACTTCGAATCTTTATGCTACATAAATAAAACAATAATTTCTTCTCCTTATAATGGGCCATCACTGTACTTTAAATAATCGATAGCGAGGTTTTCTAATAGCATGCATTTTTAATTATATCTTCTCTCGCATAACTTTTTAATCTTCCCGAAAACTTCGGTGGACCGTTGATTGGACCCATCCGACGAACCGGATAGCCCTCTCCCTTCATAAAATATTCCTGAAAATGAATGTTTATCAAATTTTAGGGCAACGCCATCTCTTTCTCGTCTTCCACCATTGTTCTATCCTGCATTTAATCTGTTCTCAATCACTCCTATGATTGAAATCTCCTCCCACTTGCTTGAAATTAACTGGTTCTACTTGCACAGTTACATCACACCATTTTCATTGTACTGCTTCACAAGACTTGACAGCTGCTTAATTTGAGTGCTAAGTCTGATCTAGGGCCTACGTCACTGTGCACAATTCAATAACTGTATTTTACTTTTCATATTATGGCTCGTTCCATCTATTGCTATGCCAGGATCTCTATTGCCTGCACTAGGCTTTAATATGTAGGCCGACACTTTGATTGGTTTTATCATCTCTTAATCAAAGACAAAATGCTCCGTAATATGTAGTCAATTGAGTTGTGCATCGTTCTTCCGTGTCTTGGTCTACACGCTGCTGCGCTTATTTAGAGTAGTGATTTATCATGCGGGTATTTATTAACTAGATACCCCACATTATCTGTTTTTGCAGCGCCAAGTTTCAACTACGCTCAAAATTCAACAAGAAGCATTCAATCTGTCAAGCTAATCAGCATTTAAGAGAATACCTAGCGTCAGAGAGAAAAGGAGTGCGTAGATCCTAGAAAATCTGATGGGAAAGCATTTAATTGTGAACGGCTCGAGATTACAAAAATCCAACATCTCGAACGTGTTACGTGTCCGCGGCCATCGGGTCTATCGAGAATGAAAGTTTCATGCTTTAAGATGACTTCATGGCAATTTTGTATTCCTCTGACAAGCAACGGAACATCAGGAAAGCTACTCAATCATAGATAAACTTCTCGGCCGTATAGCTCTGTATTTTAGTAAGGTTGTTTGGTATTTATGGGTTGTAAGGTTTCCTTTCAGCTACTTTTGGTAGCTCTTATTCTTTGTAATAATTCACTTGATTCAATATTAAAAAAAAAAACTTCTTGGCTGTTGGTCAAAATGACGGGTTCATTGATTTGCTGTCCCAAAGAGTCCATTCAAGATTGAAAACGTGTGGTTTTAGGATAGTACATTCTTAAATCATGTTAAGGACTGTTCATCGAATCTTTCTAAGGTGAGATGCATGAAAATGTATTTTCATACACAAGTTTCTTTGTTGACTAAAGGTCGATTATGAAAGAGTCGAACAAAGACAATTTCAAGAACATTTTCAAAGAAAAGAGAAGGATTGAGGAGGAGCTTCAATGTGTTAAATGAGGTCATTTTTAGGATTAATTTTCATAGCATTTATATTTGTTTATCTAATTTTAGACATACATAAGCTAGGTACACACATGTATTTTATTTCATCTTTATCATGAGCTACATGGAGGTTGAAAGATCAAAATAGGGGTTTGACCATTTATGGAAAGTTCTTAAGCAGCCCAAACCTTCCTCCTTATCCTAGCTAACAAGTTTTGGAAGATTATAAGTGTATTGGAGTCTTGTTTTTATTCGTCCCTTTTTTTTCATTATATTTTCTATCAATTTACCTTTATTTTGGTGCTTTTTTAGTGTCTAGTATATCTTAGTGTGTTATTATGTTTTTGCATTCTCCCCTTTGTTTAGTAATTCCAAATTTCTATAAAAAAATTTATGGTTTACAATAGTTTCAGATGATAGGACATAACCTGAACTACAACACATAAGTTGCACTATAATTCATTATGCAAGCATCCATGTAATGTACTCCTTTCTTGAGTAGAGAGCTTCAACTTCAAATCATAGATTCTCTATCTTATATACTTTCTAGTTTTGTATTGTTTGTATTCCAACAAGAATATTCTCTATAATTTTTAATTTTTTGACCTAGCTATATTTATCTTTCACTTAGATTAAGTAGAAAAGGGAAAATTTTGCCTAAATATAATTTTATTTTATCTTTCTATTTATAATATTATATTTAAATTTCAAAAGAATATAAATAAAATCAAGAAATACTCTTATCTAGTGAGTAGTGTAGAAAATTTAAAATTCTAGGCATAAACAACTAACAAATAATACTTTTTCTTGATTATAATTACAAATTATGGTCTATTTCAAAAATGCACTTGCAACCTTATGAAAAATTCATTATCATGGATTATACCTCCTCAAAATCATGATAAATCAAGTGGGTGAACATACCATGATTGATCATGCTAACCTACTTTCCCTACTATGAAATATATATCATGTATTTTACATCTTTCATCAACAAAAGTACATGTCATTCAAAAAGTTGTCATGAATGGATACCTTCCTTTCAATTGCATTGTAAGAAAATTTCCATATCATAAGCATTTATATATAGACATAGATCCATACATTTGCATACATGAAAAGTTATCCTCTAGTTTCACACCAAATCTAAATCACATGAGGATCATGGTACACCAAGTGATGCACCAACTCATCAAGTACACATGAGTAATTGGTTACACTTCACAATTATATTAGTGATGAGAAACTACTCAAGGAACTTTTTTGCTTCTAAAGGATTTGGTCCTATATTCTTTTGAACTCCATGGAATGATACTTTTAAACTATATAAGGTCTATAACATAGTTTAATGATAGTACTCAAGTAGGTAGAACGTAAATATACATACATATTTATGAAGGGAATAGATCCATACATTTGCATACTTGAAAAGTTATCCTCTAGTTTCACACCAAATCCAAATCACATGAGGATCATGGTACACCAAGTGACGCACCAACTCATCAAGTACACATCAGTAATTGGTTACATACCACAATTATATCAGTGATGAGAAACAACTTAGGGAAACTCTTTTGCTTCTAAAGGATTTGGTCCTATATGCTTTTGAACTCCATGGAATGATACTTTTTAAACTATATAAGGTCTACAACATAGTTTAATGATAGTACTCAAGTAGGTAGAACGTAAATATGCATACATATTTATGAAGGGTGTGTTATGTATATAGTAAATATATAAATAAAAATTTATTTAGTTATATATCTTTATCTATATTTTCATAATTATGTAATCAAAATCTACATACATTATTATTTATCTAGATTCTAATTTACAAAGATCTCCATTGAGATCACATCCTAGGCCTTGGATTAATAATTTTCTAAAACAAGTTAGTTGCCTTAAAGGTTCAACATATTTCTAGAGGGAAAATGTAATTAGCTAAGCCACTTGAATAGAAGTTTAAAAAAAATAAAAATAAACTTAAGTAAAGCCCCCAATTGTAGTAGAAACATCTTTTTTTAGTTTAGGTTTTAGGGACACTAAGTTTAGTATCAAATCTATGTTTCACAAGGTTAGCCATTTGGGGGAAATAAGAAACTTGAAGGCATAAAACATTTCCTCATGTATTTAGTAACTTTAAGGCCTCTAAGTTGATTCAAGTTCTTAGAAATTAGAAGAAGCTTTAGTAAGTATACACAATATTTAAAATACTTAAAATATGGGTTCAAGCATAAATGGAGAAGTAATTATGTGAATTTATGGTTTACAAACTCCTTGGAAGTTAAAATAAAAAATTAGGTATGGGAATAAAATATGCATTGAATTTATATACATTATAGACCGTGTTGATGTGTGTTTTACCATTCCAATATATTGGAAAATCAAAATTTTCCATACTTGAAAGGTTTTAAATAGAAAATTAGGAAAGTGTTTTGGAGATCTCTTTAAAGGGGCTCTAGTAGAATAAGGTTCAATCATAAATCCTAAGAATGTATAATTTTTGTAACTTCCATGTGTATTTCAAAAGTGTGTAAAATTATATTTTATCCCAAACAAAAAGTGTTTGTAGTAGATATTACTCATAAAATAGTATATTTCAACATTAAATTTAATTGATAATGTAATTTTAAAATTTATAATAAGAAATTGATTGATAAAATACAATTGAGATTGGTGGAAAGAAACATAAAAAATTCAACTTTCTAGCCTAAAATAAGACAAGATTCATAATTTTGGTTATTTTGAAACCCTAATTATTAGTCAATAAAATTAAAACCACAATTTTAGTTAACTAATCATATATTGATGGCATGATAAAAAGTTACAATTAAAGAGGGAGGAGAGAAAATTTAAGAAAACTAAGCTTATCAATCTTAAAATTCATGCAACATTTAGTGAATAGAAAAACCTGATCAGAAACCAATCTATGTTGGTCTAAAAATTTTCAAACAAGTGAGACAGTGTAATATTCAAAGGAATAAAACCAACAATGAAACTCTTAGCACCCTATTCTAGATGCAAGTTGAAGAAACAACTCACATCTTATGTGGATGATAATTATTCAATTTTGAAACTACAAAACTACACTCAGAGTGACCATGTAAATAATTCCACATGTTTGTGATCTAAATTTTAGAGGTTGAATTCTTGAGCTTATATATATATATATATATATCCATTGGCATAAATCCAAATCACGTGAGCATCATGGTACATCTAGTGACACACAAACTCATCAAGTATACATGAGCAATTAGTTACACTCTAAAATTATATCAATGATGAGAAACTAATCAAGGAAACTCTTCTACTTCTAAAGGATTTGGTCTTATATGCTTTTGAACTAGACATGGATGCATGATACTTTGTAAACTCTATAAGGTCTAGAACATAGTTTAATGATAGTACTCAAGAGGTAGTTCACGTAAATATGCATCCACCATGAATGGTGTGTTATGAGTATAGAAAATATATAAATAAAAATACATTATTTATTTAGTTATATATCTTTATCTATATTTCCATAATTATGTAATCAAACTCTGCATACATTAAATTATTTATCTAGATTCCCATTTAGAAGGATCTCCATTGAGATCACAATCATAGGCCTTGGATTAATAATTTTCTAAAACAAGTTAGTTGTCTTAAAGATTAAAAATATTTATAGAGTAAAAATATAATTAGCTAAGCCACTTGAATATAAGTTGATAAACTTAAGTAAAGCGCAATTGTAGTAGAAACATCTTTTCTTAGCTTAGGTTTCTCGGACACTAAGTTTGGTGTCAAATCTATGTTTCACAAGGTTAGCCATTTGGGGGAAATAAGAAGCTTGCGGCATAAAACATTGCCTCATGTATTTAGTAACTTTAATGCCTCTAGGTTAATTTGAGATCTTAGAAATTATAAGTAATTTTAGTAAGTATAAAAAATACTTACAATATTTAAAATAAGGATTCAAGCATAAATGGAGAAGTAATTATGCATACTTATGGTTTGCAAACTCCTTGGAAGTTAAAATAAAACAATTAGATATGGGGAACAAAATATGCATTGCATGTAATATGCATTGAATGTATATACATTATAGGTGTTGATGTGCATTTTATCATTCCAACATATTGGAAAATCAAAAATTTCCATACTTAAAGGTTTTAAATAGAAAATTAGGAAAGTCTTTTGGATATCTCTTTAAAAGGGCTCTAGTAGAATACAAAGGTTCAATCATAAATCCTAAGAATGTATGATTTTTGTAACTTCCATGTGTATTTCAAAAGTGCGTAAAATTATATTTTATCCTAAAAACAAAGTATTTGTAGTAGATTTTACTTCTTAAATAGTATATTTCAACATTAAATTTAATTGATAATGTAATTGTAAAATTTATAATAAGAAATTGATTGATAAATTGCAATTGAGATTGTTGAAAAGAAACATAACAACTTCAATTTTCTAGCCTGAAATAAGACAAGATTCATAACTTTATTTATTTTGAAACCCTAATTATCAATTAATAAAATTAAAACCATAATTGTAGCTAACTAATCATTTATTGATGGCATGGGCATGAACCCATGGTGCATTGGATGATTGGTCGTGTTGTTGTGGCCACCAAGGTTCAAGTCTCTAAACTTGACACATAAAATTGTTGGTAATTTTATTGGCATTCTCACCATTGTACCAGGAATTAGTGTTTGGGGCCCACCCCCTCGCTTGGCTGGTGGGACCCCACTCCATTGTTGGGCTAGTGTGCTTGCAGGCCTTGTGCCCCTACCAAGCTACTTTGCCCATAGGAGTGGTGGTTGTTGTGCATCCATGCCAATATGAGGTCCCCATTTGTGGCCTCACTAGTTCATAGCTCCAGTCAAAAGTGTGCAACCATGGTTGCGTATTACGAATAAAAAAAATCATATATCAAGATGGCATGATAAAAGGTTACAATTGAAAGAGGGAGGAGAGAAAATTTGACAAAACTAAGTTTATCATTGATCTTAAAATTTATGCACCATCTAGTGAATAGAAAAACTTGATAAGAAACTAATCTATGTTGATCTAAAAAAATTCAAACAAGTGAGATAGTGTAGTATTTAAAGGAATAAAACCAAAATTAAAATAGCACCCTATTCTAGGAGTGAGTTGAAGAAACAAATCACTACTTATGTGGATGATAATTATTCAATTTTGAAACTACAAAACTACACTCAAAGTGACCATGTAAACAATTCCACATGTTGGTGATCTAAATCTTAGATGTTGAATTCTTGAGGTTGGATAGTTTCCCAAGTGCCAAGGTTGTCAAACCTATAAAGAATACCACAAAGCCTATATTTAGATTGGGAAACTAAGATCCAATTACTAATGTGGATAAGACCTACTTCATTTCTTTTTTTACAAGACCAAGGGATCTTCCCTAAGGTGTTCAATTATATGATACTACAAGAACTGAAAATTGACCTTGCTACAAACCATACCCACTACACAGGGTACTCCTATTCTAGTTTTCATAATGTACCTATGTGGTTGTTTGAATATCCACAATTATGCACCTTTATACAAAAAAAGGCTTACAAAATAAAGTGCTTAAAATATGGATATAGCAATCCCCATTGCTACAATATGTAGTGCCCCTCTGATTTGCTTATGCTTTTAGACAATTCTTTTATTTTGATAGACCATGATACTACATTGTTATTTGATCACTGACACTAGAGCGATGATGGTTTTTATATTATGATGTGATGGTACACTATATGGTTGATTATTGTTTATGACATTCTTTTTGGTTAGCATAGTTGATTATTGAGTTGATATTGATATATGCTCATCTATAGTTAATTGTTATTTTAATTTCGTCAGTTTTGATGTGACACTATATTGGTGAAGGGAACAAGATTGCATCACTCACTTGTGAGTGCCCTGTGATTCTGAGATTTTCTCTTCACAGTGTGTTTGATTCATGATTTATACATATATGTACGACATATGCTTTGATTGCAAGATTGCAGGTATAGGACATCGGCTCCACCTAGATTCACAAGTTTGAGTGTATCCATTGCCCAACGGTACAGTTTCATCTTGGGAGATAGTAACAAGGTCTTCCTTGTCAAGCCACAACCCTAGTCACAGTTTGTCGTCAGTCTTAGTATGGTATGTTTTTTCGTTGTGTTGTCCACGTTTTCCTTGTTAATTTATTTTGCAAGGTTTGTTTTATGGAAAATTAATGGTAATTAATGCTTTTGATGATTTTAGTAATTATTTAATTAATATTGATTAATATTGTTAGAATCTTTTTAATTGATTTAATTAATTAAATTTAATGTATTTTGTAAAGTAATTAAATCCTTGTGATTAAATTTATTTTATAAAGTAATTAAATTAATTAGATTAAATTTTATTAGAAATTATTATGTGAATTTGAATTATAAATTGCATAAAATAGATAATGTTAATTTGTGAAGTTTGAATTATTAAAATAGTATAAATTTCTTGTAAATATCAAAAGGGAAATATCTAAGAGTTGGTTAAAAGATTCTTTAATTTTGACATGTGTTAGAAAATTTAATTAACACAGTAGTTGAGAAATAATTCTCAGAGAGAATATTTGCAATAACTAAAAGAGGAAAGAGGTTACTTCACGGGAATGCAAAAGATATTTTGTAGAAGTTGTTGAAAAATTAAAAAGAAGGTTCTCGGAAAATTTTTTGGGCTCTGGTTTTTGGTTTTCATCTTTCTGGAAAGTGATATTTTAGAGGAAGGTTTGGCAATTTGGAGTCTGCAGAGGAAGATATTCTTCCAACTTCAATTCCTCAAGCTTCCAGATACAAGTTCTTTTAATTATTGTTATTGTTTTGCAAATTAGAAAGATTGCGTGTACAAAAAGAATTTTGTAATTTGAGTAGAAGTTTTTAATTATTTTGTAAATTTTTAAGGCTTTTGTGTTTGAAAATTTTCCATGAATATTTTAGTGCTTTTGTAGAAAATTTAATAGTGAAATCTGAGAGCCTCTGTTGAAATTGATTTTGAACAATAGAAAAACCCAGAGGGAAAACATTAGAAGATTTAGAAAATCTCTGTAGGATTGAAATTGAAGTCCTTGGTAAATTTGTTGAAATTGAAATCTTCTAGTAAATTTGTGGAAATTGAAATCCTCTAATAAATTTGTTAATCTTTTCCTGTAGAAATTTTTTGTGAAAATTGCTCATTTGGAGCAATAATATATATATATATATTTGGATGCATCTAGTAAATTTTTCTGTGTGAAAGTGTCGACTACAAATGTTGTACAAAAAATTGAAAAAACTCAAGGAAATAAATAATTTTTGGGAGGCTGTGGGAGGAGGTGGGCTACCCCCACTGCCGCCCCCATAGGGGAGGTGTTGGCTATGGAGGCAACGCCTAGCGTCGCCTTCCACAGCAACGACCCCACTGTGGGGATGGCTACGAAGGCATCACCCCTAGCAAACATGTATTGGCTACTTCAAACATTTTGTCCACCCCTACGATAAAATGGACTCCATCACATTTTGTCTACCCTGATATTTGATGTGATTTCTATATTTTTTAAATGAATATTAGAAGTTGTTGAAAAATTAAAAAGAAATATAATATATTAGGTGCATGCAAATGCACAATTAGATATTTTTAAATGAAATAATTTCAAAAGGGAAAATGATTTTTTTTATTGATGTAATTGAGAAATTAAGTTAAATAATTAGAATTAAATTCTTGATTTTTTGTAAATGATATTGTTGTAAGTTAAATTAATTTAAGCAATGTATTATTGTTTTATTGGATTTAGGAAATCCTAATGGTAGTTTTATTATTTTCCTTAATTGCTTTTAAAGTTGTGATTTCTTCTGTTCACATCAGTTGGGCAATTTGGGTTAGTTGTGATTTTGTAAGACTTCTAGAATGATGTTATTTTATGAGGGGGTTGTTATCTTTTATGGTTCATCCCTTTGATTTACCTTGGGTAGTGCTCTTGGTTATGATTCAATTTGAACACCCGGTTACTACGAACATGATGTGTTGCCTCTTATACTTTGTATTGGGATATAATATCCATTTTGCGCACTGTGTTTACCCTTGGTTGTGGATTAGATCCTTGTGTTTTTGGTAGCGGAGTGGCTCTCAGTTGGGGGTCTGGCACACGAAGAGGCATCAGGGTAACTCACTGAGGGTTTAAATAAGTGATAACTTAAAAAGAATTAATGAAATGGGTAACTCTCACAATAATAAAGATAATGTAAGCCTCTCTCATTGATCAAGTGCTTGTTTAGGCTTGAGGTGAGATGAGAAGCATAGTTTGTATGGGGATCCGACAGTCAGTAGAGGTAGCCAGGGTAACCCAGGATGGGGGTCTGATAGCCTAGGAAGGTTATGCCACAATAACCCATAACAAATTATGTGTGACACTCCTCCTATGACAACAATATGTTTTGTGAAAATTGATAAACATGATTCTTTTACTCTGGAAGAAATGTAACCTTTATGTTATGTTTTGTACTTGTGTAGTTTAGTCTTGACTTTTCCTATGTCTAAAGGTAGTGGGTTTTGTCTAGGAATCCCTTTTACTATCTTCTAGCACTGGGGGTGGGACTTTAGGTACCACTTGGTTGGGTGGAACATGCACCATACACCGTTGGGTTTCTACTACATGTTCATGATGGTGGGATCTTCCAATTTGAAGAGCTCATGCGTACCAGTTGATATGTTCTATCTCTTGTCGATTTGTATCGTTGGATACCTTCTATATGTATTACTCCTCATTTTTGTTTGAGGAGGGATTTTGTATCATGTAATTTTAACTTTAATATATGAATTTCCTCATTTTGGAAATGAGCTTTGTAATTGCTTTACAGAATGAATGCAAGTTATAAATCATTCTTAATGTACTTTGTATCTTATGTGATGAATTTAAATACTTTGGATGTATGTTCTTTGTGTCATGAGTTTAGTTTCTTATGTTATGGTTGGTTTACTTTTGTGTTATGAGATTCGAATGTAATGTGTTGTCGCGTATCTTAGATAATGTATGCGTTATGTGTAGTTCATTTTACATGTTATAATTACACTTTCATTGTGTTTGCGTCATTCTCTAGGGTTACGTGGTGGGGCATTACACAATACATAATTTATACATGAAAACTATAAACATAACACAACTAAAATGGGTATAATTATTGATGAGCTTAAAATATGCTCATAATTTGGATGTTATGATAAACTTTTAAATGACTTTACTTTTGTTATTTCATGGTTGTTTAAACTTTGTTGAAACATTTTATGGGGATATTCTGTAGCAAGATACTTTTATATTCCTGCAGCTTATTGTGTTGACTTGATTGCATTTATTGCCCTGTTGACTCTCGAAAATGACTGGTATATCGTATACAGTTTTTGAATGATGAAGTAGATTTAAAATGTGTGATTAATGAATAGATATCGTGTATGTGCCATATGCCTTTTCTTGCGCATCTATTACCTTTTATTTCACAGGTTGTTGAAGAATGATCGAGTCGAATGCAGCCGATCTCGGCCTTGCAGTAAAGTCCATTTCCTACACGACTTCGAGGAAGCTCCGACAAAGACTCTTTGACCGAAACCTTTGGGAAAGATTTTTAATGACAGTCAATTTGGAAAGAGTGGAGCGCTAGATTCTCTCTGGATCAGGTTGAACGCATAAATTCATTTATGAAGTTTGTTCCTTGATTCGGGGATATACTTTACTTCCACATCTTTCTTTGATAGGGTTAGTTAGTTAGTTGCTCTCCTTTTTTTAAATAAAATTCTCCTCCTGCGCGAGCGAGAAGGAGAGAAGGAAGATAGACGATAGCTAGAGTAAGATAGAAACAGAGTAGCAGATATCATGTAAGAATCAATATGATAATGAAAGACAAAATCTGTTTGACCAGAGATAGAGTTTGTTGTTAGTCCCATATCAACAAAATGATGTATATCATTCTATTTTCATGAATAAAGTTCAATGAAGTTCTGAGTTTAGCATCTATGTAATCAGTAGATGCTTGCTAAGGGGGGCCACTTAGTAAGTATCTGTAGCTAGTTAGTTAGTTGTTCTTTTCTGTTGATCTTTAGTTAGCTTTCATCTTTGAACTTTTCATACAAACTCAGTCTTGTATTGCTCCTGCAGCATAGAGAATCCATCCCTGTGCCTGTTCCTGCAGCATAAGGCCAGTTCATAGTTTGTGTTTCAGTCGTAGTTGTTATGGTTTCTATCATAGTTGAGTTAAAGAATTTTGCATTACCTTCCTGTGGCATAGATAGAATTTCTTTCCAGTATGTATTTCTGCTAAGATTTGACCGAAACTAGTTCCTAGTGCATATATTTTGCCGCGCCATTTAAAGTCTACATCCCCTGGTTTGACAAGTAAATGAATGTCCATAGAGAGATAGTAGTCACTTGTCGGAATGTCCAATTCCCAGGAAAGGTTTTATTGTGATTTTCATATCCTTTTGTGGGCACGAACCATTTTTGGCGCCGTTGCCGGGGATGGCGTCCAGCTAGAAATTTGTCAGAAGTCATTTTTTAGCGCTAGCTTAGCTTGTTAGTAAAATTTTCTAGATCCTTTAAGCGGTTATTCACTGTATTGCATGCATAGAAGAAGAAGAGATGCACTAGGAAGGTTCATCCCTGAAAACCTGTTTATTGAACTACCATTTGACTCAGCTGACAACGAACCTGAGGAAAACCCATTCATTGCATTATTCCAGCAACCAAACATGGCAAATAATCCACCAAATAATCCACCTCCTGCATTTGAGTTTCTAATTGTTCCCCAGCGAGATACTGACAATCTTAAGAATATACCTTCTTCACTGCTTCCAAAATTCTATGGCCTGGTCACAGAGGACCCAGAAACCTTTCTATTTGAATTTGATGTTCTCTGCCGCAGTTATGACTACAACACAGATGCTCATAAACTGAAGCTATTTCCTTCCACCTTGAAGGAGGGAGCTCTCAGATGGTTCATGAGTCTGGGAAGAGGTGTTGTAGATAGTTGGGCTACCATGCAGACGAAATTCCTTGAAAAGTATAAGGAGTATTGTAAGGGTGCTAGCAAAGGTGATCACATATTCCAAATTCAGCAGAAGGACGATGAAAGTCTGGAAGATTATATTTCCAGATTTTTGTTTTCACTGAAGAGGAACTCAAACCATACTCTAAATGAGGACTCACAGAAACTATTTTTTCTACGAGGAATCAGTGATGCCTGTATAGACGCCTTGGACCTGATGGGAGGAGGTGATATAACCCAACTGTATTGGGATGATATAAAGAAAATATTTCTTAACTATTCTCGAGCAATAGTTAAGAAAGGTCGAGGTCATCATGCTACAATGGGGAAGTCTTCTTCTGGTGGAGTCTTTCGGGTGGAGATAAAAAATTTGCTATCTTATTTCAAGGAGGAAATCATTAATAATATGGCTACACAACTGGACACCATGCAAGCTCGGAGAAAACAGGAGGAGGCTGAGACAGTTTTAGCTGAGTTCTGTCCATACTGCAGACAAAAGAAGTGTGACTGCAGATGCAAGATGGTGGCTAATTTGGAAACCAGACAACTACCTACTGACTTCAAGCCAGTAGAAGGTGATGATGATCAAGTGTTCTTTGTTGCACAAAGGAGACCATGGGCCCAAAGACAAGGTATGCCTCAAGACCCTCTAACTTTTGGTAATCCTTATTCTAGCTATAATAACCAATGGCAACATGCATATGGACTACCAACACCCTGGAATCCACCTCAACCAAGTTGGCCTAATTATCAGAACCCTCAATGGAAATCTCCTCAAGGAGGTTGGCAGCAACCATAAGGGCAATGGACCCCACCTTCAGGAAATTGGCAGCAAAATCCTCAATGGAGAGGCTCTCAGCAATGGCAAAACCAGTCCTCTGGATTCCTACAGCTTCCACAGCCACAACCACAGGCCCTTATGCTGCCTCCTGCAACAAATACCACAAATTCTAGACCTCCAAAATAAACGCCTATGCCTGCCCAGCTGTTGCCCAATCCCAATAATAAGCAACAACAGCCGTCACAGCAACCTACGTATCTTGCTGAAGCCAACCAATATCAAGCTTATGCCTTGAACGTTAATGACATCCATTTGAGGTCTAGAACCACTTTACCTGCTCCAAAACCACCTCTGATTAATGAAATACCAGATTCTCCCCTTGAAGAATCTACTGCACATGTTGTTCCTGCTGAGCACATGCCCATAACTGATCCGGTATCTAAGGAACCTATTTTGCAAAGACAAGATAATCCACCTTTTCCTCAGAGGTTGCAAAGTACTGTATCTAAATCATTGGAAGAACCTACTTTTGACATTCTGGATCAGCTCAAGAATATGCAGATTCAAATCCCTTTATTTCAAGCTATTAAATATATTCCTATTTTTGGAAAAGCTATTAAAGAGGCATATTTGAAGAAGCCTAGACGAAAGAAAAACGATCCTCAAACAATTCATGTCTTAGAAAAATTGGCTGATATAATGTTGGAAAATGTAGTTATTCCAAAGTATATTGACCCTGGAAGTCCTGTAGTGCAGATACATATAAATGACTAAGTTGTAAAAAATGTTTTGATTGACTTAGGTGCCGCCCTTAATGTTATGACAAAGCATACTATGGACTCCTTGAACATTTCAAATATTAGGTCTACACCCACAGTTATGTAGCTTGCAGATAGCTCCACAGTTAAACCTGATGGGATGGTGGAAGATGTAATTGTCACTCTTGAATCTTGGGAGTATCCTGCTGATTTCACAATATTATCAGTTAAGGAAACTTTAGGAGGGTATCCGGTTATCCTTGGTAGACCATGGTTAGCAACTACTAATGCTTTTATAGGATGTCGTTCTGGAGATATGGCCATTTCTGATGGACAGTCCACAAAGAAATTGGCCTTATATCTGCCTGCTAGACCTCAACCAGATTTGTCCCAACCTGTTTGGCCAGATGTGGAGGAAGAAACTAAAGAAGCCAATTCTTTGGCTCAATTAATGATGATTCAAAATGACCCATTCTCACAACTTCAGAGTGAGGATGTCTTGCTATTTCAAATTCTACAGTACAACTCTGATACGGGCAGTTCATCTGATCCAAATGGTACTCATTTACAATGTTTCCTACAACAACCAGATTCTGAAAGTTCACTACCTAAACTTCCAGCAATTTTTCATAATTTACTTCCACAAGAGGTACAAACATCACCTGTAGATTCTATGAGTAATCTCACGAAACAGATAGAATTATCTCCAGGTCATTGCTTGAATGTCAATAGCAAGCTGTTACAGTCTCAACAGGCTGACTTATTAAAAATGCTACAAGAACAGCATAAAGCTTTTGCATGAGAATATGGGGACATGCAAGGAATAGATCCTCGAGTTTCTACTCATAGGATATATATTAAAGAATATTGCTCACCAGTTAGACAACCTCAAAGAAGAGTAAATCTAGCACTTAGAGAAATAGTGAAAAATGAACTTCAAAAGTTGCTTGATGCTGGTTTTATTTACCCGATCTCTGACAGTCAATGGGTTTCTCCACTAGTCATTGTCCCCAAGAAAGGAGGAAAATGGAGAGTGTGTGTAGATTACAGAGAGTTGAACAGTGCCACTAAAAAAGATCACTTTCCATTACCTTTTGTAGACCAAGTACTGGACTCACGGTCTGGAAAAAGATATTTTTCCTTTTTGGATGGTTACAGTGGGTACAATCAGATAAAAATTGCCCCTGAAGATCAAGACAAGACCACTTTTACCTGTCCATGGGGAACATTTGCTTATTCGGTCTTGCCTTTTGGCCTATGCAATGCACCAACAACATTTCAGAGAGTAGTAATTAGTATCTTTGCTGATATATCTCATGAATGTATGGAGATTTACATGGATGATTTCACTACCTATGGAGTCACATTTGAAGAAGCACTGGTCAATCTAGAAAAGGTATTGAAAAGGTGTAGAGAGCAAAATTTGTCTCTAAACAGTGAGAAGTGTTTTCTAATGATGGAAGAAGGTATTGTTCTAGGTCATCATGTTTCGAAGAATGGAATTCAGGTTGACCCTGCTAAAATTGAAGTTATTCTGAATTTACAAACTCCTGCAAAACAAAAAGATGTCAGAAGTTTTCTTGGTCATGCAGGGTATTACAGAAGGTTTATAAAAGACTTCAGTAAAATTACCAGTCCACTTTATGCCTTATTAACAAAGGATTCCCAATTTGAGTGGACAGAAACCTGTGAAAAATCCTTCCTACAACTAAAGGACTTGCTTACTAAAGCCCCTGTTCTTCAAGGTCCAAAATGGAATTTGCCTTTTCACATACATGCTGATGCATCTGATTTTGGCATAGGAGCAGTTCTGAGTCAAAAAGAAAATTCAATTGAACATGCTATTTACTTTATCAGCAAGAACCTTCAAGGTCCTGAGCTCAACTATACTGTCACAGAAAAGGAATTGCTTGCAGTAGTGTATGCTTTGAATAAATTTAGGCATTATGTCACAGGTTATCAGATATTTGTTCATACTGACCATGTAGCAATCAAGTATCTGATGAATAAACCTGCCATCTCTGGTAGGTTGGCACGATGGTTCCTGTTGTTACAAGAATTTGATATCACAATCATTGACAAACCAGGAAGAGCTAATGTTCTAGCTGACTTTTTATCAAGACTTCAATCAGATGCACCTCTTGAACATGAGGTCATTGATGATAGGTTCCCAGATGAACACTTGTTCTCCATTGCTGCATATACTCCATGGTATGCAGACATTGCCAATTATCTAGCAGCAAACAGAATACCAGCTCACTTTTCCCCAAAAGAAAAGAAGTTAATTGAGAAAAGTTTTAATTTTTTATGGATTACAAATTGTTTGTTTTATACTGGACCTGACCAAGTAATAGGAAGATGTGTAAGAGAAGATGAAACTTATGATATATTGCATGCTTGCCATGATGAACCATGTGGAGGACATTTTGCAGCAAAAAGAACATCAATGAAGGTTCTTACAACAGGGTACTACTGGCCAACATTACACAAGGATGTTTTGGCCTATATAAGAAAATGTGACAGATGCCAGCGTATGGGAAGACCAACTAAGTTCGATGAAATACCACTATATCCCCAAGTAATAGTCACCCCTTTTTATAAATGGGGGATGGATTTTGTGGGACTAATTGATCCACCATCAAATGGAAAGTCATACATTCTAGTTTGCACAGACTACGTAACAAAATAGGTCGAGGTAAAAGCTATGACTCATGCTTAAGATAATGAAGTTGCTGAATTTCTGTATGAATAAATTTTCACAAGATTTGGAGTTTCTAGAGAGTTTGTAACTGATCAAGGAGCTCAGTTTACGTCAAACCTGATCACTGCACTCATGAATGATTATAAAATCAAACATAGGAAATCTAGCCACTATCACCCTCAAGCCAATGGTCAGGCGGAGGTAACAAACAGAGAAATTGAGGCGATCCTCACAAAGAAAGTGCAGATCCATAAGAAAGACTGGAGCAATAGACTTCCTGAAGTGGTTTGGGCTTACAGAACTACATGGAAGACAACAACTGGGTTTACACCTTTTGAGTTGCTTTATGGAAAAACAGCCATGTTACCCATAGAATTTGAGCACAAAACTTTGAGAACAGCTCTTGAACTCAACATGGACATATCTGAAGCACAGAAGGACCGTCTCCTACAGCTAAATACTTTGGACGAAATGAGAAAAGCTGCCCTACAGCATACAGAAGCAATCCAACAGCAAAGGAAGAAATGGCATGATTAGCACATCAAAACCAGGAAATTTTCTGTTGGAGATTGGGCTCTGTTATATGACTCCAGATATCAAGAAAACCAAGGTAAGCTCACAACACGCTGGCTTGGCCCCTATGAAGTTGAAAATATGTTCGACAATGGAGCTATACAGCTGGTGACAATTGATCTAGTCTGTTTCAAATTGCTAGTCAATGGCCACCGACTCCAGTTATACCATAAACCAGTCTCAAAGGAAGAATTCATGTAGCAGTTCATTCAGGTTCCTCCCGCTACTCTTCCTGTAGCCGAAGGCTTTAGCCTTTCTCCTGCAGCGTTACCGTAATTTTCAAAAAGCATGCCCATAATAAAAGTTTTCTTTTTAAAGGAAACCCCTTTTTCTCCATTTTCATTTATCACCCCATCTCACTTCTTTATCTTCCATCCATCCATCCCATCCATCCATTCCATCCGTTCATCTCATCCGCCCACGTCACCCATCCACTTCATTTGTCCGCATCAACCTTAATTAAGATATCTTTCCCACTTGTCAATTCATGCAGACGTCGTCATCTTTCTTCACACGTACGTGTAATTATCAAAGGTACACCATATCTTTTCTTATCGTATATTTGATTTATTTCATTCTATTCATTTACTGCTATGCATGTACTGGTCATTATTACCAGAATCTCTACCTATTCTTTAGTACATGTGAGGACACATGTCATACTTTAAGTAGGGGGCGGGGTAATCCATATTTTAAAACCTATCTTTTCACCACTGCCATAACTGCACAAATAATCTTTCTTTAATATTTTTCTGGTACTTTCCAAATGTGATCGCATGTCCTTTATTGCATGCCTTTCTTGTAAACTACGATTAAGACTGCTTGTTCAAAAAGTTCATTTTTGGAAAAAAGAAAGAAATGTGACGGCACGATAGAAGAAAAACCAGAGCAGAAAAGGGAAACAGAGAATTTGAATCTTCAGTAAGGTATTGATTTTAGCTAAAGGAAAACTACAAATATGGGTGGTCAGTTGGTGCGACATGAGCCTGTAGCTCATGAATTGTTACTACAAAATCCGCAAATAGTCCACGCATTCAGCCTCTGTGGATGGTTGAATTATTTCTTGAGTTTAAATGCTTTTGATGAGGAGGACGCTAGAGAATTTTTGAGAACCCTTTTTGAAGGGGAAGCTACTGTATGGGGTCTAATGGTTGTTGCAACTGAAGACAAAATTGCTAAAGTAACCGGGCTTCCAGCCGTTGGAGAAATTTTTTTTTCAGATGCTACAGCTACAAGGGCTGAGTTTTCAATGCCCACTGATGGACCTCTCGAAGTCTCCAAGCAGGGATGTAAGCATGTATCACTGCCTCCTCCATATTCAGAGTATGACGCTTATATAATGAGGTATTTAACCTGTGAAGGCCATTTTTCCTACCTACATTCTCATCATTTTAAATTACTAAGCCATATGAGGCATGGGTTAATTATAAATGTTCTGAATTTCTTGTTAAAATTTTTAGAATAAAGTGCCCACAGAACTCAACAGGGGAAAGACAATTTTGTCTCTCATCATGGCCTTATTAAATTACTGATTGAGCGCTCTTTGAGAGACGTCTCACCTCTCTCCTGGCAACAATTTGTTGCCCAAAAGAGTTTGCAAATTCCACAACCCCCTAGGGTACTTACCCCACGGCCTCAGAAAAAGAAGGAAATTGCATCTACTAGTAGAACAAGGCAAGGGTCATCTACTCCTGTAGCACCTAGTCCTGCAGCTTTCACACCTGAATCCTCTGCTAGGGTACAAACTAGGTCTACCACTAGGAGAGATAAAGGAAAAACAAAGGTAGAAGGGTCCCCTGAATCTGACCCTCATTCTTAGAAAAGACAATGCTCCTCTCCTGCAACACCTTCCCCTATAGTTGTTTCTCCTACAGCAACACCTGTTGCTATTACTAGTTCACCATCATCCTCTAGTAGGGCAGAGCCCTCTGAACAAACAAGAAAGAGGAGAGCTACCGGAACACCTCCTGTAGCCGCATCTGTACCAAGAAGGGTTTCCACAAGGAAACAATCTAAGACCTTCCCTGTTTCACCGCAACCTGAGGTGATTGTAATTTCAGAAGGGTCTGTTGAGTTTGAATTTAATGTTTCTCAGAATTTGTTCGAGAATGCTGCTCAGAGTTCGTTCGTTCCTGAAGAGGAACAAGTTGAGACAAAAGAAACAGGGCATAATGAGCAAGGGTTACCAAATCTTGATGATTTGGCTACTGCTACTATGCAATTTTTGGAGGAAGCACAGACTTCTCCACCGCAGCAACAAGAAGAATTTATCTTGCAGCAAGAGCAAGAACAGACTGAACAATTGAATGTGCCTAGTAAAGTTACATTTCACCCTACAGCTTGTAAAGCCATTGTTCTTTATAAGAAAACATTTTTAATTGAGTTTATGGAATATGTCAAAGCTAACTGGGAAACAGTTACATTACAAACTTTGACTTTCCGACACATAGCCCAGACTGACATGCAACAAAGTCTATGGGAAGTAGAAAAGAAGAAATTGAAAAAGAAAATTGAAAGTCAGAAACAGGAAATTGCTGAGTTGAAAGTAAAAATGGACGAAATGTTAAAAGTAACTGGTCAAATTATGGAATGTAGACCGCCACCCAGAGTTTATGCTTTGTGCCTTAAAGAGTAGTTTTTATGGTTTCAATTGATGAGAATTTCTAGAAACCAAGATCCTGTAATTCACACTGGCAGAGTTTTATGAAGCATACCAGGCAGCCCCTAACCGGTTAAGGAATTCTCTGTGTGAATTCTATTTGCATGGATTTTTAATTCCATTTGAAACATAATGGAATTCTCTTTTGTATATTGGTGATATTCATTTAAGAGCATTTATGTCATGGGTAGCAAATGAGGCAAACTATGGCAGGCAGTGGGAAACATATGAGGAAGCTGAGAAAATAGAGTATGTTCCATTACGCTCTCAAAGTGCAAACCCCCATGCAATGTTGAAAGATTGGTTTGCTCTGACATATGGTATTAATAATGTTTCAGCCAGAAAGAAAATATTTGATATCAGAAAATAGGTATATGATGAATTTCAGGCACAACAATATTCATTTTGGAGACTAGTATATACCAAAAGTGAGAAAAGATGGGAGAGATTAACTGTTGGATTAAGAAAGTCAGAACCACATGGTCCCCTAAATTTCACAGCAGCTCTTAAACGAACCAGCAGATATATTCAATTGGGACTTCAAACAAGATTTGAACTGTGGCTACCACTAACATCTAGACCCCCTGTGTTAATGTGGCCCCTCTATCCTCACCAGGCTACAAATCTTAACAATGAACTAGAAGACCGAAGGTATGAAAGGTGTCGAGATTTCAGAGGATTTTATTACAAGTTTGGAAATCCATTCCAAAGTCATGCAACCACCACTGACTTTAGAGGAATCACTAGGAAAGTTAATGCTAGAGGACCAGCATTAGGCTAAGTAGGGGGCAGTGATGAGCTTAAAATATGCTCATAATTTGGATGTTATGATAAACTTTTAAATGACTTTACTTTTGTTATTTCATGGCTGTTTAAACTTTATTGAAACCTTTTATGGGGATATTCTATAGCAAGATACTTTTATATTCCTGCAGCTTATTGTGTTGACTTGATTACATTTATTGCCCTGTTGACTCCCAAAAATGACTAGTATATCGTATACAATTTTTGAATGATGAAGTAGATTTAAAATATGTGATTAATGAATAGATATTGTGTATGTGCCATACGCCTTTTCTTGCGCATGTGTTACCTTTTGTTTCGCAGGTTGTTGAAGAATGATCGAGTCGAATGCAGTCGATATCGGCCTTGCAGTAAAGTTCATTTCCTACACGACTTCGAGGAAGCTCCGACGAAGACTCTTTGACCGAAACCGTTGGGAAAGATTTTTAATGACAGTCAATTTGGAAAGAGTGGAGTGCTAGATTCTCTCTGGATCAAGTTGAACGCATAAATTCATTTATGAAGTTTGTTCCTTGATTCGGGGATATACTTTACTTCCACGTCTTTCTTTGATAGGGTTAGTTAGTTAGTTGCTCTCCTGTTTTTAAATAAAGTTCTCCTCCTGTGCGAGCAAGAAGGAGAGAAGAAAGATAGACAATAGCTAGAGTAAGATAGAAACAGAGTAGCAGATATCATGTAAGAATCAATATGATAATGAAAGACAGAATATGTTTGACCAGAGACAGAGTTTGTTGTTAGTCCCATATCAACAAAACGATGTATATCATTCTGTTTTCATGAATAAAGTTCAATGAAGTTCTGAGTTTAGGATCTGTGTAATTAGTAGATGCTTGCTAAGGGGGCCCACTTAGTAAGTATCTATAGCTAGTTAGTTAGTTGTTCTTTTCTGTTGATCTTTAGTTAGCTTTCATCTTTGAAATTTTCATACAAACTCAGTCTTGTATTGCTCCTGCAGCATAGAGAATCCATCCCTGTACCTGTTCCTGCAGCATAAGGCTAGTTCATAGTTTGTGTTTCAGTCGTAGTTGTTATGGTTTCTATCATAGTTGAGTTAAAGAATTTCACATTACCTTCCTGTGGCATAGATAGAATTTCTTTCCAGTATGTATTTCTGCTAAGATTCGACCGAAACTAGTTCCTAGTGCATATATTTTGCTGCGCCATTTAAAGTCTGCGTCCCCTAGTTTGACAAGTAAATGAATGTCCATAGAGAGATAGTAGTCACCTATCGGAATGTCCAATTCCCAGGAAAGGTTTTACTGTGATTTTCATATCCTTTTGTGGGCACGAACCAATTATTATTATTTTTTAAATGTGTTTAAGTGATGGTATATGTAACAAATTGTACGAAGTGGTGTGACTATCTAGTTCAGCACAAAATATGGAATTTTTGCAAAATATTAGCAATCAAAACCAAATAGGATACCTTAAGAAAGATATACCTAAAGACTATATTTATTCAAATGCACACATAACTAGGTTCTACACATGCAAATGACAAATAAGAGAAGTTGCATAACTTTATAAGAGTCTACTTAACAATTTAGCTATAAACCAATGCATTTATTTATTGACCTTGAGAAGATGCATTACAAGATATTTGGAATGATTTTATGGCCTTTCTTTTGACTAACTAATTGAGAATCCATCAAGAAAAAACATAGAGAACTCTTGGAGACACTCAAACAATGTTGTATCTACTAGTTACAATCATTCTCCAATTTTATAGTGATTCTATCATACAAACCCATAACAATATAGCCTCAAAATAATATTACCTAGAATTGAAAAATGAAACCCTAAGGTTTCTTGAAAAATATTCTTCATGTTGGTTCTATAATTACCATTCTTTTTTCCTCCTCTATTTTTGGAAAATTTAGAAAATATATGTTTTTCAACCTCATCAAGAGATCTTGAGGAAAGAACCATTGTCATTTTTAATTGTATAGGCCTCCCATGTTTTGTTATATAACCTTCACATGGAAATACACTTGAAACCATTCCATTTACTTTAGCAACCTTATGCTTTTGTACACTATTCATGTCTTAGAGGGGCCCATAAGTACCAAGATGTGTCTAGGAGCATCCTTATGTCAAAAAATATTCATTCCAACATCATTAATGGAATCCTAGGTCATGCAAGAAGGTAGGTAAGGTTTTCTTGTTTGAACAATGGAGTTTCAAGACTTGGTATGCAAGAGATGACAAGTCAAACAAGCATGATAGGATGACAAGTCTAGCATGCACGCCAAGATGACCAATTTTAAAAGTCCAAAAACTTAGAAAGTTATATTTTATGGGAAAAAGGTAACCTTTGAGGAAGGGATGCATGGAGGAACAATCTCAAAATCCTAAAATTTAAGGAAGACTTGGGCTTAGAGGGGATTAGGGATGACAGGAATGGTAGGCTTGCCAACATGACCATGTTCAAAACTTTGAAATTTGGAAAGTTATATTTTTGGAGCAAAATATGACCTTTGAGGAAATAATGCATGGAGGACCAAACCCATAATCCTAAAATTCAAGGAAAGCGGGCTTAGAGGAGAAAATGGGAATCAACAAGAAAGGCATGCTAGGAATGAAAATTCCAATGAGGATTCCTAGGTGACCAATTTAGAAGCTCCAAAATTTGGAAATTTGGATTTTGGAGGGAAAAGCTAACCTTTGAGGAAAGGATGCATGGGATACCAAACCCAAAATATCAAAAATTAAGGAAAAGGGGGATTCAACATCAAAAGGGGAGTTGGACAGAAAGGCATGCTAAGGATGACAAGTCCAACAAGCATGTTGAGATGACCAAGTCCAAAAAAAATTAATTTAGAAAGTTATATTTTGGTGGGAAAATTTGACCTTTGAGGAAAGGATAGATGGATGACTGAACTTAGTGTAGACATGAAAAATGTCTTGATCAACTAACTTTGATTCTTCTTTAAATTATCCCTGTATTAACTACTTAATTAATCCATCTTAATTATTATATTAATCAAATCAATCAAATTTACTTAATTAAATCATAAATCAATCCTAAATTCTCTCTTTAATTAAATAAATCAAGTTTATTTAATTAATCTTCTAAAAATTAAATAAATCAAACTTATTTAATTAAACAACTAACATTGCCCATGAGGGCGTGGTTCGGTGGTCAAGTCGCTTGGTTGTAGTGACGGCCACCAGGGTTCAAATCTTCGCCCAAAGTGCTCGCAGGCCTTGTGCCTTCGCTGGGTTGTTGTGCTCGCGGGTTTGGTTGTTTCTTGTGGTTTCTTGTATCCGGTTCATAGCTCCGGTCAAAAGCGTTTACCCCTAATAATATGGGTGCATTGCACCTTTTAAAAAAAAAAAAAAATTAAACAACTAACATCATTTCGTTTAGCTAAATAAATCAAAACATTTATTTAACTAAGTCTAAATCACTTTCCATCTCCTTTTGATTTATTTTAATCCATAAATCTAAATCAAATAGGTCAAATCACCTAACCTCCTCTTAAGTTAATCAAATCATGATTAATGTTAATCTAATGCATGTCACATCCTCTAGCTTTTCCCACTTGCACAAATAAATAATTTTAAATAATTTATTAAATCTTCAGTTTCCATCAACATGGCATAAAAAATGGAATATTCCTCCATTTCAAGTCTCCCTCCAAGTGGGATGAGTCCTTCCAACAAGGAATTTATGTCACCTTACAAGTCCTTTTGCATTGAGTCAAGTGGCCATTACTCCATTTGACTCTCCCTCCACCTTGTCATTTCAACATTTTCAAATTCCACCTAATTTCATTTATTGACACATTCTTCAAAAACTTGCACAACCTTCATCCTATCGAATTTTGACAAATGGAATCTTGTCATTGGTTTGTCTTTTTGTCCCACATTCTTCATATCCCTCATCTTGACAATATGAATGGGATTTTCTCTCTTGACTTGGTGCAACAAACGATGTTTGCTTTGACCAGCTGTAGCTCTTGGATTGGCGGGACTTTGACCTGCACCATAGGTGTTATAGCCACAATGTTCCAGAGAATCTTCATAGTATTGCTAAATATTTTGTTGCAAAAGTTAAATTGAATACACCTGAAGACACGCTTTCCTCCTTTGCAACACCAACCCTTTCTCATCAACTATCTCCTAGACAGGAGCTTGCTTTGAGAATCATTGACCAACATCACCTTGGCCCACCCTCATCGCCTTCGCTTCAGATGATCATTTAATGAATCGCAGTCACATGCAAGTCATTCTTGATTGACAAGATACGAAGAGCACTAAATCGATCATTGAGTCAAAAAATGAACCCTTTACTTGTTTTGGAACTGAAGGGTGTTGCTGCTTACAATGTTTGTGCCTCCACAGTGCATATTGCTCTTCACATAAAAATAAAAGATATGAATCCATTTAAAAGACAAGCATTGACCATATTTCAAGAAGACTTCAAAAATATTAAGTACATACTAATTCATGAAATGAGTTTCTTGGGTCCCAAGTTGCTGCTAAAAATAGATAGCCAATTGCAACAAGCATTCCCTTCAAGACATTTGCAGCCATTCGGTGGTTTTTCTATTATACTCATGGGTGACTTGGCACAACTTCCCCCTATTATAGACAGACCTATCTATAGTTCTTGGTCCATAGCATTGGTGCTTTGGCACACTTTCAATATTGTTGTTACACTTGACACTATCTTCCGCCAGCATGGGAAATCTAAATCACAGTAGCAGTTTTGTATGCTCCTTATGAATATTAGAAACTGCCAGGCATCCCTGCTTGATTGGAAACTTCTTATGGATCAAAAAAAATCCATGCTTGCATCTAAGCAGAATGAAGACTTTGATCAAGCTATCCACTTATTCCCAACTAATAGCTTGGTTGCTTTGCACAATAGGAAAATGCTAGAACAATTAAATGTTCCAATTGCAATTAGTGTTATTGAATGTTCCCACCAAAATACACTTGATTATGTCGATGATGAGCAACTTCAAGTTGAACTGTTGCTTGCAATTGGTCAATAAGTAATGTTGACAACAAATCTTTGGGTGACAGTTGGCTTGGTAAATGAATCCTTGGGTTTTGTGAAGGCTATTGTATATGCCATGGGTGCTAAACTACCTCAACTTCATGAATATGTTGTTAACTTCTAGAACTACATTGGACTATCATGGGATTAGGAGAATCCAACATTCATCCGCATTATCCCAATTACACGAGGTAGCCAAAGACAACTCCCGTTGACAATGGCCTGGGCTATCACAATCCACAAATATAAAGGCCTAACACTAGAGAAAGCTACAATAGATATTGGAACTAAAGAAAGGAAAGGACTAAGATTCACAACTCTCTCTTGTGTTAAATCACTAGAAGGCATACACATAGATCCACCTTTCTCTTTTGACAGATATTCTAGGCTCCACTCCAACAAATACAATGCACTTTGAATCAAAGAAGAGGAATGCCTCCAACAATTATCTACACTGCCACCAGTATGAAATGTTTTTGTTCTTCCTGGTACCTACACCACTTTTGCTTTTCCTCTTTCTCTCAATTCTTTCACAAGACCCTCAATTCCTATCCCTATTTAGTTTACCAAACATTTTGAAAGATTAAGTTATACAGACATTACTACAAGAAGTTCCTATTCAACTGTTGCTTTCTCTTTCCCCTTCTTGCCAACAACAAACATCCATTATCTAACTTTCAACTTGCTCTCAATGCCTTCCTACGCTTGACCAAAATAGTCCCGCCTCCATATCTATCACACTTGAATTATTTCTTTCTAACACTTTTAGATTCTCACAAATTTAGATTGGGAACATTTCCAGGTGTTACTGCAGAGGTTTATAATTGTTAATACCTGTATGTTTGCAAGTGCCCTGTGATATTCGACTTGAAATTGTATTGTATTTGTATACAAGATAAGGTTGTATGTCATTTTTTCCATCTATTCTTTTCTAATTACATTCAAAGTTCTTTGTCACAAATGCTCTAAGTCCATATATTCTCCTAACAAGATAATAGTGATCTCAGGTTAATAACATTGGCAGGTTGCAGAAGACAATTATATTCATTTTTCCACATATTGTTTGCTACACTTTGAAAAAGGTATACCTGCATTCTGTTTATAAGATTTATTTTATTCGACACGTATAAGATATTATTCTTTGCAAATTATATAGCTTTTTATACTTGCCTATCTAAATACTTTGTAGTGATGATAAAAGTTTGTTGTGCTAAACTTCTAATCTCCCTTGTTCCAAATGATATTCCCTTGATAGCATTTTACATTCCAAATCCATGCACTGACGTATAGTTTAAATTTCCAGAGGAAAAACTACTCTACTTAGATGTTTGGTCACAATCCATGACACTTGATGCCATAATGTGGAAGGGTGCAAACCAGGCCTCCCTTACTCTCTCAATCTTCCATTTCATACCCTCCACAAGGTATGCCTACATTTTATTTGCTTATACTCTTCTACTCCACCTTCATTGTATACAATTTTTTATGGATTCTATAAGTCTTCACATTTTCTAATTGATTTATTGTCTACCAATGGTATGTGTTTAGTGTGCTAAATTTTTAATTGTTCTTTCATGTTTGCAACCATACTCAACACAAACAATCATCCTATGTGCAGCTTTCGATACCTTTAGAGCTTGCATTAAGTAAGCACCGACCTAAACATTGCTTTCACCATTGATGCCAATGGTGGGAAATTTAGTTTTCCTTGCTTAGGGGGTTTGGTGAGAGCGCATGACACTCCATGACCCAATATGTAAGGGTGGACATCGGGTGCTACTTCCTTATATTAACCGTCCATTTTGTGACATGCACCAGGTATGTCTAAGTTTTGTTTACTTCATTCCTTGCATTACAACTCCATAACAAATTGTATGTTATAAAATAATCAAATTTCACATCTCTTGCTTTACATGTTGTCTATCAATTAGAGATGACCACTGCACTAATATTTGGAATTTTCTCTTATTCTTCCAGATGATACTCAAGCCATAATGTGGATTCCAATGATTTAATTTAAACTCATTAGTAGCCAAAATTTTCCTTCTATCATTGATCAAAGTGGCAAGGTGCACACTAGCCCTTGTTTCATTCTCTGGATGCTGGAATGTACCGCATGCACATGTATGCTTAAATTTTACTTATTTCAAAGCTTGCATCACATGTGTATTGTATATCTTCTACTGTACATTATAGAGCTCTTAAAATCTGTTGATTTACATATTTTTTCTCGAATACAGATGTTCACCATAGTACAGTCATTTTTTTTTGTGTTTTATTTTATATATTTTATGTACACATCTGTTTATTTATGAGATAAGATTGAATTGGAATTCATATGTTACAGGCTATGCTTGCGATTGAGTAAAATAGTTAATATTAATCCACTTTCTCTTCACGTCCATTGGACATTGCTTTCAATGGTGTGCTCTTCAAAACACTATATCTTTTAAATTTTGAAAGCCATACTATTCACATAAGGTCAGAAAATTTACTAGTTATTGTTCTCTATCTTACCCTAGATTCATTTATTTTGCATATGTTTCTCTTATGCACATTATGCTCTTTCAATTTAGAGCTTGCATTAAGTAAGCATCAACCTAGATATTGCCTTCACCATTGATGCCAATGGTCGGTATTTTATTTCCCTTGCTTGGGGGTTTGGTGACAGCCCATGATGCTCCATAAGCCAATATGGTAGGGTGGACATCGAGTGTTGCTTTCTTATGTTGATAGTCGATTTTGCAACATACACCAGGTATGTGTAAGTTTTGTTTACTTCATTGCTCGCATTGCAACTTCATAGAAAATTGTATATTATAAAATAATCAACTTACACATCTCTTGGTTTACATTTTTTGTATGAATTACAAATGACCACTACACTAATATATGCACTTTTCTCTTATTCTTCTAGATCATACTAAATCCATAATGTGGATTCCAATGATTTAATTTTCACTCATTAACTAAAAAGTAGCCAAAACATTCCTTCTATCATTCATCAAAGCGATAGAGTGCAGACCACCCCTCCTTCTCTTCCCTGCCTGCTGGAATCTAACACATGCACAAGTATGGTTAAATTTTATTTATATCATGCCTTGCATTACATGTCTATTGTATATTTTGTAGTATACATTATACAAGTTTTTAAATCTGGTTATTTACATATTCTCTTTCAAATTCAGTCCTTCACCACACTAAGCTTTAATTTTTTTCGTTGTTTTCACAGACCATACTCCACCTATAATGGTGATGTTCATTAACTAATTGCAAAATTAGTTGCAATGGTCAAATGGCAACTACATCCCAATATACTTGATGTTTATTGTGATAATCAAAATTCATACTAGCCTCGATCACACTCATCGAGACCATATATCCATGCTCAGCAGTTTTGTGGCAGTTCATGACTCTCCATCGCCCAATATGGAAGGCTGGAAATCACAACTCATCTTGTTGTGTTTTATTTTATATATATAATGTAGACATCTGTACATTTCTAATGTAAGATACAAATAGAATTCATATGTTTCAGGCTATGCTTGCTATGGAATTTATACTATCGTATTCTGCCAAAGGTACTGTTGAAAAGGGTATATGTTATGGGCTTCATTTTCTGCTTATGGCTGCAACAAAATAAAATAATACATGTTCATTCTATGTTTAGTTACATTACGTATTATTAATTTTTTTTTATCTCTGTTACGCTATATTGGGTCCATTTTAATAGCAATATATATAGGTAAGAATTAAATCATCCAGATTATGGAGTTTTTGTCAATTATTGTTGTATAGCTCAGCTTGTATTCTATGTTCCTACATCCGAGTGGCTGCTGAAACCAATCTTGTTTGATTTATGGCTTGAATTTTTTAAATTATGGATTCCATTTTCTAGTTATGGTTGCAACATAATAAAATAATTTATGCTATTTATTCCATGTTTTGTTACATCAAGTATTATTGACTTTCGTTCTTCACATTGTTACATCCTACATTATTCTTCTTCTCTGAAACTCGCACCGCAAACTTAATGTAACATTAAAATTGTTAAGGTTATGGAGTTTTGGTCAATTCTTATTGTATAGCTTGGGCTATATTGTGGCTTTGTGCATGTGGGTGGTTGTTGAAAGTAATATTGTTTGATTTATGGCTTTCGTATTCTGGTTATGGTTGGAGCACAATAAAATAATTAATACTATTGATTCTATGTTGGTTACATTAGGTATTATTGATTATTGTTGCCTGCCATAGGCTATATTGCATATATTTTAATTTGATCTCCCACCTGTACATCACTACCTTTTGGCTCATTGTTGTGCATTTTTACATGAAACTACTAGTATATTTTTAATAGGGAAAATTAGGGTTTACCACCATGAATGAATAAGGTGATAAACCACTAAATATTTTCCTTACTAAACACTTAATTATGAGAGCCAAAATATGCAAATAACAATAAGAAATGATACCTAACTATTATAACAACTACGAGGGAAGTTTATAGAGCATAAAAAGTTATGTACCTTGTCAAAAACTTGCTATTTGTAGGCTATAGAGGATTCATTCGCCTTCAGTGATGAATAGGTCCCTATTAGGGTTTCTAAAACAAAGATCAAGGTTTTGTTCCTTAATGTTTGCACTCTCAAAATCTTAATTATCAACTTCTAGAAGTCTGTAGATAATTTTTTAGCATCAAACCTTCGATTTTGCACTTTATCTGACAACTTCTACAACTTTGACAACATTGACAATTTTGCTCCAAACTTGCTCTTCAACCTGTAAATATGTAATTACACATTCAAGGGAAGAAAAACTTGTTTGTTAGTGAATGGGGGTTTTCCTTAGTCAAATCTCATGTAGGTAATTATTAAACCAAATGATGAAATAAATGAAATGAAGGATGAAACATGAAATTTTCAATTGATGTCACCTTGAAATTTAATGTCTTCTGAAACAAATATGCAAACTAGCATGTAGTGGCCATGAAGAATGTAGATCTTGGATCCTCAAATATGATGTAAACAATGCTTGCAAGTAGATATTCAATGTTGCATACACTTCTTTAGCTCAACAACATACATGAATGCATCAAGCCCTTGTCATGATGATATTATCTTGAATTGCTGCAATAAACTCTTGAAATCTACCTTGAAATGCCTTATGAATGCTCTTAAAATGCTTTATAATGCTCTCTTGAAATTGTTAGGATGTCTCATAAAATTGCTAGGTATTGTTAGGAGAAACAATGTGAATTAACCCCTTATTTATACTAAATTAGGAGATTAACACCAAAATTCAAACAACTAAGGCCGACACTAGATCTAGAAGCAATCTTTATTAAATTATTACCAGAATTAAATTTGAAAAGAGGGTCCTCATTAAGGGAGGATCCATTCGCCACCTAGGGTGAATGTGTCTTGGCTCACTTTTCCAAGACCTAACCACGAGGGATGGAAAGTACATTAAAAACCCATTTCAAACCAACTCAGAAAGGGGGGTCCTATTAAGGGAGGACCCATTCACCACCTAGGGTGGATGGGTCTTAGTACCACTTTCCAAGACCTAATTTTTCCCAATTAAATTTTTTATTATTTAAATCATGAGTTTTAGGATAGATCTTTAGGAGGTGTCATAAATAAGGTTTAAATTTGAATTAGAGGGGTTAATTAACTCCAGTTACCCACAATTAATTAAGACCACTCTATATAAATGTGAAAATGCTTTAAAACAATTTACAACACCTAAATAAGGTATAAATTTAAATACATTTGTTAAGAATGGGCCCATTAAGCTTAATTAAGTAAATACATCCTAGAAAAGTGTGAAAATGTGTTACAACACTTCACAACACCTTTGCAAAGGATCAATTAAAGCAATTTTTAATGAAATAAAGGCCCTAGAATGATGTGAATGTGTACAACACATTACAACACTATTCCAAGACACCATTAATTTAGTTTTAATGTCAAATATCAAACCAAGTAAGGGAAAAAGGATACTTTCTTTGTTACTACATTTTGCCCCCACTTTAGTGAGAGGATGACCCCATGTCAAACTCACACTAAAGTAGACATTCAAGAAACTTAAGAATGCAACAATAACAAAGATACATAATCATACCCTGTCAATGGCTAAGAAAAAGAATAAAAAAGGGATCAAGCACAACCTTTCCAATGTGATGTGGAATGGAGTTGTTTATCCGTAACATACACTGCTCACTTTGGGGTAGTGGAACCTCGGTCTGTCCACTAGGTGAGTTGTCCCATCGAAGTGGAAAATGAGAGAATCATATTAGCCTCCCCTACCATACTGAAGTTATCCTTCTGACAACTTCGATAAGGCACCACAATGTAATGCTTTTATAAATGCTTTTGTTATGTAAAATTTTGTTAAAGGGGATTTTGCTTTGTTCATGTAAAGGTCTTCTTCTTAGGGAGCAATGTACCTAATGTCTCCAAGAGAGGACAAGTCAAAAGTGTCATATCTTTGCCCATGGGATGGCTTGTTCACATCATGCCATGAAAGTAGATCATATACTCTTGGATGACACCAACCCCAATGACACCACCAAGAAGAGGACACATCACAAGAAAAGAGAAAAATCATGCCATGAAATTTTTCCAAAATGTGTCATTGATGTATGCCCCCACTTTAAATTAGTTGCTACACTATCACTGTGAGCAACTACTTTTAAGTATCCAATGTTTTTAGCCTAAGACATGAGAGATTTCCTCAGAAAACCCTTTGCCAAGTCATATGTTCCCAATATAAGCTACGTCATTCAAAATAGGAAGGAAGGGTTTCCCCCACAAATACATAAGGGATATATGGATTTGGAGTCAATATTTCTTTGCTACAATGTTGTTATAGAGCATAGAATTGTCATCATTCCCCAAATACTCATAAAACTAGAAGAATGACACAAAGAGAGCAAAAACAAAGAAAAATCCTTTTGATTCAACATGGAAGAGACCTAAATGTCTTGACACCTTGTGTCATCCCCAAAAGGAAAACACAAGACAAAATCAAAATGATAATTTTTTTACAACGCATAAAAGAATGAAGGTACATATAGAAGAATGCACAAAGAGAGAAGGATACATCAAACAAAACACCATGGGGGATAACATTACACACATGCAATCGCATAAAGAAAAACATGAAAAAGAAAAAGAATAGTAAAGCATAGGTGAGTCAACCTAAAGCAGGTTGTATGCCTCCTAATATTGGTTGATATAAACAAAAGATGGGTAACTAGCCAAAGGGACAACATCAAGTGTCGAACTAGGATATGTACCAAGTTCAACACTCTTATTAGGAGGTTTTTCATCTAAGCTCATAGAAGAAGAAAATAATGTATTCAACTCATCATGCACTTGTTCATCAATCTTTGCAATATCGATGTCATCATCTAAGTTAATCACAATATGAGGTTGAATAACAATGACCATGCAATGTTCTTGTTTATGTTGCGGTGAGGGTTGAGAGTCATCATGCATTGCTTCAGGTAAATTTGGATTTTGATTTTCTTTGTTGTTGTTTTCTTGAGTTTGTAATCTATGAGCAATAGCACGACGTCTACGTCTATGCTCTCTAGCACTTCGATTTCTTTTCAGTCTATTGTCATTTTTTTTGTTGTGTAAGAGTGGGTTTGTCAATCATAGGTTTCTTCTCTTCCTTGGGAGGAATAGAAGAAACAACATGAGGTTGTTCTACCACTTTCTCTTTGACTATGTAAACTTGTTTGACTCTAAGAGGGACAATGGGATTGCTTTTGTTATCTCGTGGTCTCTTGTGGGAAATTGTAGGAGGTTTTTCTATGGATTGTTCTTGTATGTTCGGAAGTGCTTTTGGTTCAATCATTGTTTCATCAAGGATAGTTGGTTTAGTCATAGGTTGAGGCATATTGCAAAGGGATAGTTTTTCAATTTTCTTTGCTCTCAATTTTTGATATGATTTAAAAAAGAAATATTCATGAGGCTTGATAGCTTCCATATGATCAGGCCAAAATTAATCTAGTCAAAAATTCCCTTTTTTGAGGCAAGATTAAATCCACTATGATGCACAGTGAACATATCACTGTTAAATGGAAACTTTATACATTTATGCACAACCGATGGGACTAAATTCATAGAGAAAAGTCATGGATAGCCTAGCTTCACATGAAATTGGTCCAATTGTCGAATGATGGAAAATGAGACAGTTAATGTTTTTGGTCCCACTTTTAAAGGGAGATCTATCGAGCCTATCATAGGGTAGGCAAATCCATTATGCATCTTGATCCATGTTTTTGGGTTATCATATGTATCTCGATATAACTCATGCACATATAAAAATTCTTCTATGATCACATTCTCTCCACATATGGGATCAATCAATATCCCATTAGTGGGCTTATCATTGATTCGGTCAGCTATGTAAAGAGGACCATCGGGTGCATGCTTAAGTATCTCATTTTGTGAGAAAGCAATGTCAAGAGGTTGTCTAGTCAAGCCCTTACGAGTTCTAGCTTTGATAAATGCTATCACTTCATCTAGGAGATTCTGTTGAAGAATATCCATATTATCATTATTTGTGTCAACATTCATCACATCATTCTTTGTTTCACTAGCTTTGAAAAATGAGATATTATGCTTAGGCATGGAATTTGTAAATATTTGTAAATTTTGATTAGGAGGAGCTAAAGACTTATTACCTTCATCATTCACACCTCCAATTTGAAGTTGATTATGGTCAATAAGTTCTTGCACAAGATGTTTAAGACACTTACAATATTTTATACCATGTCCATTTTTTTATGGTAATTACAATAAGCATTTTTTTGAAAACCTTTAGGCAATGGTATAGTAGGGTCGTGTTCTTTGACAGGAGGTAAGGTAAGCATGTTCTTGTCAATAAGCTGCAACATGATATTATGAAGAGTATCAAGTAAAGCAGTGAACTCTCTCTCCCTATCCCCAAAAGGAGTTGTCATATTTATAGCAGCCACTTGATTATTGTTTTGTTGATTTGTCTAAGGAGGATTTAATTGTAAAAAGCCCTTATTTTTTTTCTTGAAAGGTTGATAATTACTTTGAGTTATGGATTCATAATTTTTAGGATGACTAGGGGGATTTTTCACATCACGACCACTGGTCAAGTTTTTATGGTCACAACTTGGGTTGTACATAACTATGTGAAGGATGGAAATGTCAACATTTCAAATTTTTTTGGATTCTAGCTTAAATAAGTTGGCAATGAACAATTGTTGAAGGCCGGCATCAAGAATCTTAATGTTCACTTGTGAATAAAGTGTTTGGTATCTTGCTATGAAATCAATCACTTTCTCATCCTCTTTTTTGCTTCCATGTCATTAAATCAACAAGGGTCATCTTGGGACCCATGTGAATATGGAAGTGATTGTAAAAGGAATTAATTAGTTCATTGAATGAACCAATTGAATTGCTCGACAAAGAGGAGAACCACTCTAAAGTGGTATCTTTCAATGATCTAGGGAATAACTTAGCCAAAAGTTTATCCTCAAAGATGAAGTCACTGTACACAAGGCCATAAAGGCAAAAACATGGCTAATAGGATCTCTTTCCCATCATATTTTTCAAATCAAGGGACCTCTATACCTTGTGGCATTTTTTCTCTTAATATGTCAAGGGAAAACGGGGTGGACTTGATGTATTGAAAAGGTTGACCATTATTGTTTTGTTGTAATGCTTCCACTTGTTGTTGAAGGGATGTCATGGTTTGAAAAAGTGAGTTAATGAGAGGCTACTTTTGGTTATAAGGTTGAGGGGAATAAGGTGGTGTAGTGAATGTGTGCAGAGGGATATTGAATTATAGGTTGGTGAAGGTTGATTGTTGAGGAGATATTGTGTTCAAAGTATTCCCTATGGGAGTACCTGTGGAAGTGTACACAGTGCTAGTAAGGATGAGTGTTGTGGTTGGTTGAATGGTAGTTATGGGATGAAAGGTTGTTTTAGGTTGGACTATTGTTGTGGGTTGTGTACTAGTGTACCTATGGATGGACATTGGTATTGTGGAGGACTAGATTGGAATTCCACCTTGAATTTGGGTAGATCCCATAGCTTGAGTGGAAGTGGTAATTATAAGGACGATGTTGGTAATGTTAAGGATGTTGGTTGTAGGCAATGAAGTCATGGCAAATGAAGTATGCAAACTATGAGCCATTAAGTATTGATTATCAAGAATATGAGAAAGAGAGCTAGAGCACCCAAGATCCATGATGAGTGATAGATTGTTGGATGACATGAGCCTAGAACTACGTCTTACAATAGTATTACTAATAGGACACCAAATTGTAAATCTCATACAAGTTTTACAACCCTAGCGTTCAAACCCTAGAATAGCAAAGGGGCAATGCAATAACCTAGAATGAAATGCAATTTTTAGATTCTAAGCAATGCAATTTACTAATTACATAATGCAATAAGCTAAAAATGAAATGTTTGAATGCAATTTTGAATTTTAATAATACATTGAAATGAAGCAATTTAAGCTAAATGTAATGAATTTGATAAAACAACAAATTAGAAAACTAAAATAGGAAAATATCAAAACTACACAGAAGCTAGAAACTAAGATTTAATGTCCAAAAATGTAGATCAATAGCTAATAGGGACTCGTTCACTAGCAAGGGAAAATGGGTCCTGGTTAGATGTTTCTAAGATGTTTCTACAGTTTTTAGAGTGAATTTTGATGCTTTTTAGTTGCCAGAAGGTACAGACAAGACCTGATCAGGGACTCATTCACCAGTAGGGGCGAATGGGTCCTATTTAGCTATTTTTAAACTATTTTTTAATGGTTTTCAAGCTTTAAGTAATATCTTTCACTTCTAGGTCTGAGATAGTGAATTTCAGTTTTAGATTTTCCAAAAATATAATGTAAATATGCAATGAAAAGATGAAATGTAAGGTCTAAATTAAAATGCAATTGTATGAGATCTAAATGACATGCAAAATGACCAATTTTCTTTTTGTAATTTTCATATAAATATGAAATGCAAAGCAATGCAACTCTAAGCCCTAATGAGATGCAAGATTGCAATGAAAAAAAAAGAAACCCTAAATGAGATCTTTAATTCACTGCAAATGAATGCAAGATCTAGCCTAGCATGCAAAAGAGACTTCACAAATAAAAAAATTGCAATGCTCAATGAGTCAGGTTCACTAAAATGTTTAATAGGGAAAAATAGGGTTTACCACCATGAATGAATAAGGTGATAAACCACTAAATATTTTCCTTATTAAAACACTCAATTATGAGAGCCAAAAGATGCAAATAACAATCAGAAATGATACCTAACTATTATAGCTCAACTATGAGGCAAGTTTTTAGAGCATAAAAAGTTGTGTACCTTATCAAAAACTTGCTATTTTTAGGCTACAGAGGACTCATTCGCCTTCACTAGTGAATGGGTCGATGATAGGGTTTTTGAAATGAGATTAGGGTCTTGTCCCTTGATGTCTGTAGTCTCAAAAATCATGGTTATCAGCTTTTGTAAGTCTATAGATAATTTTGTAGCTTCAAACCTTTTATTTTGAGCTTAATATGACAACTTTGACAATTTTGCTCCAAACTTGCTCTTCAACCCATAAATCTACAATTACACATTCAAGGGAAGATAAAAAAAAATTGTTAGTGAATGGGGGTTTTCTTTGGACAAACCCCTTGTAGGTAATTAAATCAAATGATGAAATAAATGAAATGAAACATGAAACATGAAATATGAAATTGATATCACCTTGAATGATGTCTTGTGAAACAAATATACAAACTAGCATGTAGTGGCCATGAAGAATGTAGATCTTGGATCCTTGAATATGATGTGAACAATGTTTGCAAGTAGATCTTCAATGCTACATCCATTTTTTTAGCTCAACAACAGACATGAATGCATCGAACCCTTGTCATGATGATATGATCTTGAATTGCTACAATAAACTCTTGAAATCTACCTTGAAATGTCTTATGAAAGCTCTTGAAATGCTCTATAATGCTCTCTTGAAGTTGCTAGGATGTCTCATAAACTTGCTAGGTCATGTTAGGAGAAATAATGTGAATTAACCCCTTATTACTAGGAGATTAAATTTGAAAAGGGGGTCTTCATTAAGGGAGGACCCATTTGACACCTAGGGTGAATGGGTCCTGGCTCAATTTTCTAGGACCTAACCCTGGGGGATGGAAAGTACATTAAAGACCCATTTCAGACCAACTTAGAAAGGGGGGTCCTATTAAGGGAGGACCCATTCGCCACCTAGGGTGATGGGTCCTAGCACCACTTTTCAAGACCTAATTTTTTTCCAATTAATTTTTTTATTATTTAAATCATGAGTGTTGGGATAGATCTTCGGGAGGTGTCATAAATAAGGTTTAAATTTGAATTAGAATAGTTAATTAACTCCAATTACCCATAATTAATTAAGACCACCCTAGATAAATGTGAAAGTGTTTTACAACACTTTACAACACCTAAATAAGGTAGAAATTTAAATACATTTGTTAAGAAGGGGCCCATCGAGCTTAATTAAGTAAATAAATCCTAGAAAAGTGTGAAAATGTGTTAAAACACTTCACAACACCTTTGCAAAGGATCAATTGAAGCATTTTTGAATCAAATAAAGGTCATAGAATGATGTGAATGTGTACAACACATTACAATACTACTCCAAGACACCATTAACTCAGTTTTAATGTCATTTATCAAACCAAGTAAGAGAAAAATGCTACTTTTTATTTTACTACATATATAAATTACTTATATTTGAAGTTTTTTTGAATGGATAATTAGTAAGAAAATTGTTTAACAAATTTTATAGTCAAATTCAAACTTTAATTTCTAGAAAGAGTTTCAAAATAATTATTTAAATTATACTTTTTATGTTATTTTTTATTTTAAAATTCTATACAATTTAAATATTTTAAAAAGAATGTATAAAATAAAAAATATTAAGTGAATTATTATTATTTAATATAATAATATAATTAATAATCATATGAGTAAAAATAATTTATATGAAGATGAAAAATTAGAACAAATAATTAAAATTAAAATAATATATTAGAAAATATTTAAAAAATAATTATAAAAATTATAAAAAATAAATAACATTAATAGTTAATAAATAAATCTAAGTTAATTATTAAGTTATTTAATATGTAAACAATAAAAATTTATATATACATAATAATATATTTAATATTTGTATAATATAACATCATATAAACATTAAATATATACAATAAATTTATTGACATATAACAAATATATTATATAAAATAATAAATAAATAAATTGAAATTAACTATAAATAGATTTAATATATAAATAATTAAAATCACATCTATATAATAAATTGAATAATGTATATTTAATATTTATATAATATAATATCATCTCTATTTAAACATAACTATATAAATTATAACAACTTATCATTAGTTTTTTTAAATATAATCTTTAGTTTAGATAAATAATAATATTGTATTATCAAAGTTATTAAATCATATATATAAACATTAGAAGAAAGTGGAATAAAATTATGGAACAATATATGATTAAATGTAGTATATTATTTAAATATACAATTTTAACTTGTAAAGATGAAGTATTATTCATGATAGTTTGGTTAGAGGATTCATAATTTACATATATGTAATATTAATTTTAAAATGTTATTTTCTTATTCATCATAGTTTAGGTAAAGGATGCTTTATAATTTAAATATATGTTCTTTCTTATTGTTAATTTCAAAATATAAATATTAAATATTATTTTATTTTTCATGATATTGTATCCAAAGACAAAAATGTTGCTCACTCATGACTACTTAGTTTATATTGAAATGTATACTCCATAATATAGTAATTAACTATAATATAAAAACATAGTCTATATCTATATAATCCAAAAAAGATTCTTAAAATTTTCATTTAACAATTTAATTAAAATTTAGATATATAATTTTTCATAATATTCATTTCATTACTTTTAGTTCTTATGTGTATTTCCAAATAAATTATAGCTACTTATCACAACTTATATATATAGAATTTTCAAATAAATATCTTTCTTTTCTTTATTAAATTTTCACATTGATTCAACATTTTACCCAAATAATTACCTACTGAATTATTATACATAATAATAAAACTTTGTATATTACAATCTGAAAAATAACTAAGCTCAAGACTACTTATTAACCAACACAGAAGAGCACCGTATATTTAGTTGTCCAGTCTATAAATTTGAAAAATTAACCCTTCCTTTGCTTTACAGTGTGCCCTTCAATAATTGAAATATATAATCTTGTATAATACATCTAAATCATTAAACAAGATATTCACTAAATAAACTCAGATATCAATTATATTATGTAAATTAAATGAAAGTTAAATTAATTGTTTAAATGATTTGCAGAGAAGAGGAATACCTAGCACCGAGGGCACTGTTTTGCTTGTACAGGGCTACAAAATAATAATTTTAAATAAATTATTTAGTAATACTACTATCATTTTTATTGCTTTAAAATGTACTATTTATTTAGAATAATACGAAGGCTGAGAAAATATCTATTGTGATAAATTATTTTTTAGATTTATTTATAATTTTCTCCAAAACTCCCGTGGACCTTTGTTTAGGCCCATCCAACCAAGCGAGGGTCCTCTATTGGAGTTTTATAAAATATTCTCTGAAATGAATGTTGATCAAATTTTAGGGTAACGCCCTCTTTTTCTCGTCTTCGGCCATTGTTCTATTCTGTATTTAATGGCAAGATAATCTCAAAGATGGTGGTGCCCTACTTGAGATGGCAACGCCATTCCTTCTTCTCACTTAGCTCTCACTTTTCTTCTATTTTTGCCAAGTTAACTGGTTTTAACAATGTAAGAGAATGCACAGTTATCGCATTCTACCCTTTCATTTGTTATTCAAAATGACCAGAAATATGTTCTACTGCTGCACCATCTTATGTGGTGATCTAATTTGAATGCCTGCAAATAGAGCTATTTAATCATTGCACCCACATTCGTGCTTGATTGCTGCATTCGATGTAGAGGAGAGGGGTATATAGTGGAGCACCCTAATTTTGTGTTTCTCAAAATCTTATGTGAAAATTTCAAATCATGAAACATGGGTCAATGAGTTTGACTCGAAACTACACGGTTGAATCCTGATAGCAATATCATAATTTGACACGCTGTGGAAAAATACCTCCTACTTAACAATTGATGAGCTAAAGGGGCTCTATTATGAATGGTTCATAAGGCACAACACTTGCTGAAGGTTTTGCAAATGGGGTAACAACCCAAGCGAGCTTAACCTTGGAGAAAACTCCCTGGTTAAGCGCGCTTGAGCTGAAGCAGTGCCGGGATGGGTGACCTCCCGGGACGGACCAGTGCTTCACCTCTGTGAGCATCACCTAGATGCAATGAGTGCTAAGTGGACCATTCGTTATCATGAGAGATGGGTTCTTGTGAACCACTACTCATGAAACATGGATCAATGAGTTTGACTCGAAACTACACGGTTCAATCCTGATAACAATATCATAATCAATCCCTATTGTCAGACAGCACCCCTCTAATTCCATGTTTTGCGCCTTATACTCCATATAATTTCTTCATTTATAACCTTTTGAAATTCTACGCTCGCCCTCATATATCTACGCAACCCTCCATGATGATGAGTTTTTGTTTTGACCTCTCCCGACGTCCACTTGTGGCTACCTACCATACACAAAAGCCACCACTTTCTACAGACAAAATCATTAACAATTATTGCAGCCTCCTCTTTTGGCAGTGTTCTCTTTATAATTGTTCTCCTTTAATTATTTATGATGGGGCGTCATTGTGTCTGTTGTTCCATTATTAAATATCAGATCACTATAAAGAGTAGCGTCATGATTTATCATTCCGGGATATAATAACTAAATTGACCGCACCACATTATCAGTTACGTACAGGCCGCCATGATTCTCATTCGACGCCAAGTTGTTTGTTCTATATTCCTATATATCATTATTGGCATCCTTCTTTGCAGGCCCACAAATTTTAACAATCTCACTTTCTTCTGCAACTGGTATAAGCCCTATTATTCTGTCCTGGAGGTTCACGCCCATGATTTTTATTTTAAATTGCACTATAGTTTTGTTGAATTGTTGTGCAGTGTCGATCAGCTATTCCACTTTCCGATTGTTTATGCCATGAACTCTCATTTGAATAGCCCTTGATCTGTCCCGAGTGACAGCCATCTCAGTTACAAGCCCTAATCTGTCTTAACATGAGAGCTTTATTGACTGCTTTCACTCATCACATTAGAGTTGCGGCTCCTCATTAAATGGGCCACAGGGATAAACCAGCCATACTGACACATTCTTCTATTGGGTTAAGATTGCAAGTTGTGCATGCTAAAGCATAAAACAAAATAATATAGTAATGCATAAACAATGTTCTTATTTTACACTCAACTACACCTCTGATTCAGCAAAGGAATGCAAACTAAGGGTGAGAAGGTCGGTCTTTCTTTCTTTTCTTTCTTTTTTGGAGCTGTCGTGGAAGAATGTGTAAATTATTAGTCAATTGATTAAATTTTATTTGTTTATTCAACTAATGATTATGAAGATTTTGGATTTAATCTATTGATAAATGTGAAGGAATTATTGGTTTAACTAAATAAATATAAGTAATCTAATATAAGCTACAAATTTAGAAGAAGAGATAAATTTTTTTAATTAGAAAATAAACAAACAAAATTTATTTAATTACAATTAAAAGAAATATTAAAGATTTATTGTCTAAATAACTAAAATTTATTTAATTGGTATTAGAAGAATGATAGAACTTGATCAATTAAATAAATAGTATTAATTTAATTATTATTAAAAGTTGATATGTGGGATAGATCTAGTGTGATGAACTCTTCATTGACATAGAATTACATAATGTCATTTTAAATAAAAATAAAATAGCAATTTTTAAAAGGGATGCCTTACTAACTCTAAAGAAGAGCAATGAAGAGATATGGGGTAATGATGTCCCCTCAAGAGGGTAGGTAATGTTATAGGCCCTATATTGATTCTTGAAAAGAGAAATAAGGCTTAGGAGGTGAAAGTTAAAGTTTGGAAGGAAACATTAGAGTGAAAAGATGAAATTTTAGAGGGAAAATCCTATAAATAGGAGGTTGCGTGGAATAAATTAAATGGTAGAAGATATAAATGCTCATTAGAAAATGATGGTAGTAAATAATTAAAATGATTGAATGATGATAACAATAATGATATTGATGATTGATTTTATGACAATTGTGTTTGAATCTAGGCACAAGTACATGTTGAAATGTGGCCAACAACTTATATTTGCTATTACACTTGAAATGATACGCCAAGATCTATAAGGAATATGGTGATGTTGTATCTTATGTGAAAGGTACTGATATACAAGTAGGAATATGACTTGATGCACCATGATATGGAAGGCCATGATTACATTGGTCATGAGTTGCCCCGAGGATTGAATTCAAAAATGCAACCCACAAGAGAAATATACACAAGGAAGCATTCATAATTGATGAAAAGAAAAAATAAATAATATTTTACCCATTATCAAGTTAAATTATAATAATTAAATTATTTGATGATCATGATAGTTCATTGTTGATATGTGAACAATATATCTTGAAAACAATTAAAGGATTGGGAATGATATGTTATAAATTTAATGATATGAACTAAACAAGGTTTGGATTTGAGTTAGATTAAGCATGAAACTTATTGATGTTTATGGATTTGTGCTAGGATACTTGGCTAAAATTGATAGGATTTTTCCAAAAAATTTCTAGTGTTTTTCAATAATGTAGACTAATATTTTTTCTACAATTTTATGTGAGGAGGAAGTTGATTATACACAATAAATTCAACCAAAACATAAATCCATGTATATTAAAAATAATCTACCAACATATGAGATAAATTTCATGTGATTGAGAAGATATAATAAATTATAATGTATTTTTTAAATGAAGTTGCAAGTAAATTAGTGGTGTGTGGACCTATGATGAATGTATAATAATATCTTTGTCCAATCCTTCAAATCAATAACACAATAATCATAATCCAATACATTGGTCTTAGCAAGCTAACAATCAACATGGTGTGCAACTACAATAGATAAAATCTAGAAACTTCAAATCTAACATGATTCCTCTCTACACATGGTCAATTCTCTAAGATTTAGCATACCACCACTTAACTTCATCATATTTTAAATTTTAGTAAATGGATTGGGATCATGGCATAGCACATGAACTAGTAGGTCACAATAAAATCCAACATAGAGGAATTTCAATGTCATTCTAGAACCACATAGCTATAATTTCTAAGAAAATTGAATCCAATCATCCTTCAAACATTATGTGGTTGTGGGAACATGGTAAACAAGCATTAAGGTCAAAGAATACCAAATTCAAGATACGACACCCAACATCATATCAACTATGCATTAAAATATTAATCAATTATATGTGTATCATTTGGGGTCTATAAGAGATGTCATAGTAATATACTACACTATTGCATATCTAATTCTATCTCACCATTGAATTCACCAATAGTGTATCATATTAAAATCATGACATGTTTTTCTTCTAAATAATGCACCATTAGTGATTAAGACAATGACATGGTATTAGGGACCCACCTAGTGACAAAGCCTTTCTAAACATTTAATAATTTTCTCTCCATCCAAAGGTTGGTGCTCCATTTTGAGATTAAGAATTATTTTGCTACAAAATGTGACATTGGTTGTTCTTAGTCCTAAGTGGCAAGTAGGCCCATTGAGAAATAAAGCTTGAGATTATCTTTTATTTTCCCATATGATAAAAAATAGTTTAAAATAAGTAATTATAAAATTATTTTATCTAGGATAAAGATAAAGGAGGGAAAAAAATTATGGGCCCATGTGTTTTAAATTGGAGAGTATGCTTATCTAAAACCTATAATTCATAATATTTAAATGAAGGTTCATTTAATAAAGAGAAACCATGAAACATAAATCATGGAAAGAAGTTATGGGAAAGAGCACACAAAAGTAGATAAAGAAAGAACTCATATACGTGGATATGAATACAAACAAGAAATGGAGAATTTACTTTCTAATTTTTCCCTCTTCTTTAAAATAGTTCTCTTCTATTTTAATGGATAAGGATGTAACTATTGATTTCAAAAGGAGAATGGTTATTTTATTAGGAAAGCTATACCAAATTTTATGTTTAGGAATTTTAACGAAAACTTTTGTAATCATTGTGTTGATTCAAAATAATTATAATCTATCACATTTTATTGTTAAATTACTTTTCATAAATGAGATTTACGATGTTCTCTCTTATTATGCTCTCCCCTTTTGCACCAATAAATTAATCCTACTTTCTTATTATGTGTATATATCATTGACTTGCAAATATATAACACTCTAATCTCTTACATGTTTATGATTATGTAGATCTGACTTTTTTTGAAAATTTGTATTTTCATTGTTTCACAATTACAAATCCTATAAAAAAAAAATTATATGCAAGATAGAGGGTTTTACAATTGACATACCACCACTTTAGTTATGATTTAATTTCCTACTTTCTTCTTCCATTTTCTCTTAAAAGTCAAATAATTCAATGAAAATTCTACAAATAAACAACTTCTTAAATTGTGAAGGTCATTTTGCAAGCCACATACCATCTTGAGGCATGTTTGTATGTGATTTTAGAATTCAAATGAAAATTTAATCATCAAAAGATTTGGAACATCTTGTAGGACATGAAACAAAGTTTTTAATCTTTGTCATCTAATTTTGTTCTAAATTTTGGTATTCTAGTGCTAAATCATAAAAATATCAACTCATAAGAGCATGCATATTCCACCTAGTGATTTTAGTGGTGACCATGTTGAATAAATGATATACAATCTACATTTTTGCATATCGTGGTAGACCAAAATGTCTATGTAGATCAAAATATTCTAGCAAGAAAAAATCCAATGTCAACATGGCATTCAAGTGGTCAGTTGTAATAACAACAAAGGTGTCAGATTCCTAAAGTGAAATTGAAAGAACTACCTCTTTTCTATGGATATGGGTCAATTTTTCCTTTTGATAACATTCAATATGTTGTGAATTTCTGCAGCATTCATCACATTAGGTGTGCATGTTCCATGAGGCAATGTAGATGTAACAATCTAACTCAAAAAATGTAGTAATTACTTTGGTTTTTAAGCTTGAAGTAAATAATTACATTTCATTAAAAATAGAGATGTAATTTTTTTCTTTTCTAACATCATTTGTTGCACATTTCATAACTGAAGGAGTAAAACATTTCACATTTGAAATAATATTACATTTCAACTTGTAAAAGAAATATATTTTTTCAATTACATTTTCATACATGAATATCAATCAAGTAATCAAATTTATAATTTACAATTGAGTTTCAAGATCAAGTATTCCATATCTAGATAAATATTTTGTTTCAAAAGCCTCAACATTGTTGTTTAGAAGAGGGAGAGCACCATTTGAGTTATTTACCTCCAACCACAGACCAACAGTCCCCCACACACCTTCCAATTGGAAGTGGCCCTACCCTTAAATAAAGGGTATAGACTAAGGAGTCCCTAGTATGTCATATGAGTCTCTAGTGTTATTCCCTACATAACCAATTCGATCATAAAACTATACTTCTTTAACTATGACACTATTGATTGGTTATGAAATTTTGGAGCATAGAGAATTAACAAGTGCAAGTAAGGATTTTTGCACTACTTTGGCCAAAGTTTTAAAATATTTCAACCACTTCCTTAAAAAGTGGAGTCGTATGTTCAACCACCTCTAACTTGACTTGGAAACCTTCAAGACCTAAGGTTTAACTCAAAATAACCATTTGGCCAACTAGTTTGGCTTTTCAAAAGATTTGCATTCATATAGTGATGACTTACTAAATAAGAACATGACTAGATTGGTTAAGTTTTCTAACTTCAAATGCCTGTGTTACATTCTAGTAACATCTTCAGTCTTGGCAGCAACCGCTTGTACAAGTCCTTTAAATGAACCAAGAGAATGAACTACTCTCCTATTTTTATTCACATTTGGTCAATCATGATAACACAATGTCATCAACTTGACTCACTAGGTCTCTTTCTAAAAGTAATGACAATATATCAAATAAATACTACAGTCTAATATTAAACTTTAATAAAAGATAATTACATCTTATTAAATTTTTAGACCTTCAATGTTAGATCTTATGGTTCTACTCATTATGAACACAATATTAAATATGGTTATTCATGATATAATAAATATCATCTTAAATTTATACAAAGTATAACTAACTTCAAATATTGAATAATAATCATTAAATCAGCTCATTAGTGTTAGAGTGAATAATTTACCTATTCACTATAGATTAAGTGTACTTAGGTTGATCAGGTTAGACAGCATGTTGTCTAACTAAATGTGCAACCTTTTAGGCATCTAGAGGTTATCTAGTTGTTTGGTAAACCTCATGTGCATATATTTTGAGGTTGAAAGACTTTACATTTCACCTCAAAGGTCACTTTTGTAGTCATTCAATGTTTGTCACCAAGGTTGATGACTTGGTCAAATAGGTTGTTAGTTTACACATTCCAAGTGATCCAAAGGTTGACGCCTATTGGAAACTTGTCTACTTATTTGTGCCACATCATGGGGCACTTATCAATCCACGTGATAGGTGGCTTTCCTCTTGCTTGCCTATATATGCAAGGCTTCCTCATCATTGTATTTTGGGCTAACTTAATACATGATTTGCAATTGTTCATTTATGCTTGTTATTTGAACTCTGTGATTTCCAAGTTCTTATATGGTATCAAAGCAGGAGGAGGTAGGAGGAGGTAGTTCCAGGATAGAAGGTGAGCTAATTGATAATATTTTATTTGTCACATTGCTCTGTGTTTGTGGGAAGATAAAAGAGGGAGCATAGAAAAGTGTTTAGCATTTCTAACAAGGATTTGCATTGCATCATGGATTTGAGGGTGACCTACAATTTTCTTTTGACCTAAAATGCCTTTCGACAACCTTCACATGACCCTCTTATCAGCATTGGTATTTGTCATTGGTTGTGCTTGCTTGGACCTATTGCACCCAAGTCATTGGACTTGTGGACCTGTGGACCTACCAATGGCGTGGAATCAAACACTGCAGTGAAAGGCACAAAGTTTTGGCTTGTTGCTGTGTATTGTTGCTTTGGAGGTGAGGCGAAACACCCTTAGTGAGAAAAACCTTTAGCACTTGGGAGGCGACTAATCTTTAGCACAAGATGAAAATTCAGATTTTCTGTTGCATGCGACCTATTTAAATGCTTGGTCTTTCATTTGACTCGACCTTGCTCCCTTCTACATTCAAAGCATCCACTCTCCCATGCCATATCTTCCAACTTGAAGATTTCCATGATTTCCAGCAGCGCCCCCACGACCTCGTCAACTCTCCATTTTTGGGTGAAGTACGAAGATCTTGACTGTGAGAAAATACGTGTTAGAGTTTGTATTCAATTGCATTTTTTACAGGTTAAAATTTGACATTTACAATCTAGATGGTTTCTAGATCAGCTCTACATCACACGTGGCATCCATAGGGGCAAGCTATCTGTGGTTTGATATTTCATCTTTGTATTTTGTAAATTTATGTTTATTAGTGGCTGAAATCATTTTTCAAGAAATTTGAAAACATTGTAAGAAGGCAATTTTTTTTTTAAGGTTAAAAAACTTCAAAGCTTAATATAAGTCAGATTTAAGTGTCAGTTTTCACAAAAGTGCTTGTTTTTTCCACGAATTTAACTGGCATAATATTACACTCACACTATAAAGTGTCAGTGTATGCCCTTTTGGACTAGTTACAAAGCTCTTCTTCTATAAAGAACCAAATTAGGGGGGCTCTCTGTATCAAGGGGAAATCTAGGTGTTTTCTACTTTTGAGTTTGTTGGTTCATGTGATCAGGTCTCCCACATTAAATACCTTCCATTTGAGTATTCTTCGTAATCCTCCTAATAATTGGAAAATCAAATATGGATATTGGGGAAAGGAAAGACATACAATAGAAGAATGTTGGTTTCTTTAAATTGAAGAAATAGAACAAATTATTATTATTCATGGTATTGCCTTACCCGATCCTCTAATTCTAGCATATATAGAAACTTCATCCAGTCTCACTTAGACATCTTGTGAGACATCATTGAATTTGGAGATGAACAATGTAGTCCAATGACTTCACTTGATATCTCATCACCCATATCAATTGTTACTACATATGAATCACTTTCTGACTCACCCATGAGTTTCATAGATTATTTACATCATGACTTTACTTTCGTCATTCTAGTTCCACCACATTAGGATGCATATCTATCAAACATAGCATTTTTTTTGTAGAATCCCACCTTGCTGATTTGGATGACAACATTGAGGATATTCATCTTCTATTTGATGACACCTTTGATGAAGTTGTATCACCATTTCCATCTTTGGATGTTTCTCTTATCTTGCCTACATCGGCTTCTATTGTAACGGATTGTGCAAATATATTTATGAGTTGACCTATCCAACTCAATTATCATCATCTGCAACAGTATCATATGCTTGGAAACATGAAGAAGGATTCGAGAGTAATGAAGATTCACTTAGTGATTTAAGAAGTCCTATTATCATGGAAATTTAGCATGGTGATAACACTTGGGAAAAACATCAACAGTGCCATCTTATTAGGTTTGAAAATAAAATTTTGCATGATGATAGATTTTCTATTTTGGATGGAAAATTATCTTTTGATAATCTATTTTTTGAGACACTTCTTGATTCAAGAAACACATATGGTGACACTAGCAGGATATGAGATCCATGTGATTGTTTAGGGTGCCCAATACTAAATTTCAAAGTGGAGCAAGTAAGTAAATTTTATGCTACTAGCATGGTGAAGTATGCTCATTTTTTTTATTTCAACCCATATGTAAATAATTTTGTCATATATTTTTGATGGCACATAAGAGTGAGATAGATAAGAGATTTCATAAAACACTCTAGTATGAAGTGCTCTATTTTGTAAAGGAAGAATCTAGATCTTGTAGGTATCTCACCTTAGCTCTTTAGGGTGGCTATTATGCTAGGCTAGAGAAAAATAAAACAAAGACTTGGCACACTAGTATTCCATTGTTAATTAGAGTGGTACAATAAAAGCATGATGTTGAATTCTTGATATTGATTTTGGATCTTGGAATCAAATTGAGTTTTATCCTGGATTATTTTATAGTATCAATGATTGAGTTACTATTTCTTAAGGACAAGTGATTCAATGAGGAAATACTATACTATCCCCTTTTATATCCTTTCCAACATCTTTTGAAAGCTACAACTTTCTTGGAGATTACCATCCTTATCAAAATGGAGTTTAGTTAATAGTGTTTTATTTAAAGGATCAAGATGAGTCCATTAATACTTTTTAGGGGAAGCTTCATTATTTAAACCTCTCAAGACACCTATCAACATTGACACCTCATGTGAGAAGGAGTCAATGGGACACCTAAGTAGGCTTAAATCCTAAGTGTATGCATATATAAAAATATATACACTAACACCCACCCTTAAGCATAGCTTAGGTGGGCATGAAAGAAATGGGTCTCGACTACTAGCCTAGTAAGGTACCCATGTACAATGCAATCTTTGTAAAGACATAGTAAGATAGAAAACCTAGTGGGAAAAACCATCCTACAAAAAGAGAGAAGATGAGGAGAAGACTAGAAATCCCCCCAAAGATGATGTTATTGTTGATGTAGACCATACAACAAGAAGAGCTTGTATATGAATGAAATTTATCTCAATAAAGTGTTTGGTGAAGATGTCAGCAACATGCTTTGAAGACTGCCAAAAGACTAAGTTGATGATCTATCCATGAATAATATCTTGAATATAATGCATATGGATCACTGTGTTGGGTTTGTTGTCACAATAGATGACTGTAGGTTTCCTAAAAGGAATACCAAGCTCAAAAAGAATTCCCTAAAGCCATATAGCCTAAGTATTTGAGTTAATAGCCCCCTGAAATCTGCATTTTTGGATGATATAGCAATAGCATTCTACTTCTTCCTAGTCCAACTGATAAGACTTGAATCAAGTGAAAAACTATAATCTGAAGTGGAGTTCTGATTCTTAGTATCACTAGCCCAATCTAAATCTATAAAACCAACCAAGTCAATTGATGAACCAACTTTGTAACGAATCCTAAACCTAAGAGTACCATGAAGGTAATGAAGGATCCTCTTAGTTGCTTTCCTATATAACTCATGAGGTTCCTACATAAATCTCAAAACCATGCCTACTACATAGGAAATTTCTGGACTAGTATGAGTCAAGTATATAAGACTACCAACAAGTTATTGATACAATGTAGCATCAACCAATGATGTAGTACAAGAAGTCTCAAGCTTGACTCTAGATAGAAAGGGAATTGGAGATGGTTTGCAAGTAGTCATTTGAAACCATGCAAGTAGATCAAGAGTATACTTAGGTTATACAATAGTAATCCCTAAATTGGATTATGAAATCTTAATGCTAAGGAAGTAGTGTAATAAACCAAAGTCTCTCATGTCAAATTCATCCTGAAGTCACTAATATAATGGCAAATGAAGTACTCTTGGTAATCAAAAGATCATCAACATATAGAACTAGTATCAAAATTGAATCATCCTGCTAGATACACATTAGGATGTAAATGAAATCTAGTAAAACTTGGAGATAGGAGGTGAAACCTTAGAAATAGTGTTCCACATTTTGGGAGATGGAATACTATCCTAGATTTTATTCTTATTTCACATAGTTTCATCCTAGAGTTCCATAAGCAATCAAGAGTACTTCACAAGAGCATTCAAAAGAATTCAAGAGTATTTCTAAGGCATTAAAGGGTAGATTTATAGAAGATTATTGCAACAATCAAGATGTCCCAAAATTATAACACTACAAGCCAACATCATATCTAGGATAATAAAACCTACCAACAATTTGGTTTAAATTAGGTCTTCGTTAAAATGAGACACATACACCAATTGTGGCGTATGAGTCCTAGTGGCTTAAACATGGGACACAAACATCAAGAAGTGTCTTGTTTAATGTGAAATTCAAAATTAGGTCTTAAGACCTAGGTGTGACTCATACGCCCAAGGTGGTGTATGAGTCCCAAATCACCAAATCTGGAACTCATGACCCAAAACATTGAACTATGATTGGTTATTTGATAAGTTTCAGGATTATCCATGAAAAGATGTAATTAATAAGGCTTGTGGATGCAAAATAGGACCAAATAAGGCATAAATAACCCCACTTAATTAATAAAACTCTAGATTAGTGTGAAAGTGTAAGGATACACTTTACAAAACCCTAAATAAGGCATAATTAGGTTCATTTTATCATTAATTATTCTTCCCAAATTAAGTGTGAAAAGGGTTTTATTTTCTACACTACAGAAGGTAGGAATTCATCTTGGCATATGAATCCCTAGGAGCTTGTTTGAGGCCATATAGAGATTTCCTAAGTCTACAAACTAAGGATAAATCGTGAACAAACCTTGGTGGTTGTTCCATGTAGATTTCCTCCTCAAAGTTTCCATGAAATAATGCACTCTTGAAATCCCTCTAATGTACAACCCATCCATATGTTGCATTTATAGCTAGTTTGAGTCAAATTGAAGTAATCTTAGTAGCTAGTGTAAAGGTTTCTATATAGTCAATACCTGCAACCTATTAAAAAACTTTGGCAACCAGCCATTCTTTGTACTTATCAACTGACCCATCTGTTGTAATTTAGTTTGATATATCCATCTACATCAAACTATCTTCCTTCCCTTAGTAAGTGAAGTCAAATCCCAAACTATTTTATTTCTAATCAAGGAATGATATTCCTCATCCATAGCAATATCCCACTCAGGTATGTCAAATGCCTCTCTAAATTTCTATGGATCATAAACTAAAGCAAAGAAGGCATGTGCCCCCCCTGAAAATTTACCTGAATCTGTCTATCATCTATTGGATCATGTACCCCTGTGTCTACCTTGTGTAGAGTTTGAGATGTGAGTGAGTTTGGTGCAAAAATATCAACTTCCAATGAAATCCTTGAGCTAGATGAAGATGAACCCACATCATTATCATCACTGTGAGAATCAGAAGAAGAAGACACTACACTAGGAATCTACTGAGAATGATTTGAATCATCATTACTATAATTGGGGTCTGGTGAGTCCATAATATGTTGAGAAGTATCAAGTATAGTTTCAAGATATGTTTCTTAAAACTTAACTCTTATATCAATAAACAACTTGTGTGTGGTAGGGTGGAGTAGGTAATAGACTTTTACACCACCTGGATATCCAAAAAAGATGCAAGGCTTGGATTATGGATCCATAGCCTTGTGATGTCCTTTTGGAATGTATGCCATGGCATGAGAGCCAAAAACTTTGAAATGATTAACTATTGGTTTCTATTCTTTCCAAGTTTCAAAGGGAGTGATACCCTTCAAGGCTTTATGAGGAACTCTATTCTAAATGTAACATGCACAATTGACTACTTCTACCCAATATGATGGTGTGAAGGCCTTAGAGTGAATCATAAAATTAGCCATCTTTTTAAAGATCAATTTTTCTATTCAGTAACACCATTTTGTTGGGGATATAAAGAACTGTGTGCTACAAATCTATCCCCTTTGATATGCAAAACTACTCAAAATGGTTGTTGACATATCACCCTCATTATCATTTCAAATAACCTCGATGACTTTCCCTAATTATTTTTCGGCAAGAGCTTTAAAATCTTGAAAAGATTCAAACACTTCTAATTTTTTCCTAAGGAAGTAGACCCATGTAAAACGTGAGAAGTCATCAATAAAGGTGAGAACATGCCTAGCCTTTGTAAAGTATGGATGGGGAAAAGCCCTTGAAACATCACTATGAACAAGTTCTAAAAATTGTGTTGCCCTCGATGATTTACCTTTGTCAATTTTTTCTTTTGGATGTTTGCCATGTGCACAACCTTCACAGATTCCCTTAGAAAATTGAACCTTAGGTTATCCCTTAACCATGTATTATGTTGACATAGTTGCTCAAGATAGTGGTAGTTAAGATGGCCAAACTAACTCACACCATAATTTTCTAACTTCATCTAAATTAGTTAGTAATTGCTTTTGGAGAAATATCTATGGAAAAATTGGAGAAGGTATATAATTTGGATTAGTCATATGCCTCCCCTATTGCTACCAAATTGTTGCTTTGCAATTCTATTATCTCAACTAAATTTGGAGAAGTGTACTCTCATTCCCTTCCCTAAATGAGTTATTTGATACACTAAAAGGAGATTATTTGATAGTGAAGGTACACTTAGAACATTTGAAAATGTTCCTCCTTCAACTTCAATAGACCCTCTCCCTTTTACCAATATTGGAGTATCATCACCTAAGGTGATTGTGGACATACTAGATGGCTCTAAGGATGAACAAACAACCTGTGAAGAACCCATATGGTGTGAAGCACCAAAGTCTATAATCCATGATAAAGATGAAGATGTTGTAGCAACTAAGGCTTTTCCCTTTGATTTCTCTTTTTCCTTATTATTTTCTTGATATGATGAAGATGCCTTGATAGAATCAAGTAGCCCTATATTATTCTTTTTGAGAATATGTTGTAGAGACTCAATTTGTTTCCTCGTGCATTGATGTTCATCGTGTCCAAGGTTTTTATAAAAGAAACATTTAACTTTCTTCTTACTTTGAGAATATTTTTTTGGAGTTGTCAATTTTTCCTTCTTTCTTAACTTTCGTATCCATTTTAGTGTTCATAACGTATTGCATGCAAAGTGTTTAATGAAATACTTGTAAGCTAAAAATTAGAAAAAATGCAAGTTTGGAATAGTATTGAACCTGGTAGGATCATTACACAACCAATAGGGTGATGCCCCTTGTGTAGTGGTTATAGTTTCCTTGTCTCCTTCCTCCTCTAGGGGTAGCCCACCTCCTTGCAAGCACCAACAAGGATAAAGTCTCTCAACTCATGTGGTACCCAGAATATTCACTTCTATGCTTCTACTCTAGATATCAAAAGAGACTGTGGATAATGGTTTGGTCATAGCTTTTGATCCACCTTTCTTCCACCCACAAAGGGAACCTCTAGATGGCCTACTAGTGGAGCTTCTAGCTAGTTTGATTTTGGAAAATTTCCTTGATTACATCTTGTGTTTTTTCCAACCCTTGCCAATGAAAAAGAAGAAAGTAACTCAAAAGAAAAATATGGTGAGGTTTGGGACCCTCCCATGGATACCCCAAAGCTTATTGATGTATAGGGTAAAGTGAGAGACTAGGACCCTCCTCCCCAATATGCTACTTGTTTTTGTTTAGTGGCTTGATTTTATTTTAATGTTTTATGATCTAGGTGTTGGCCTTATTTGGACTTTAATAGTGTGATTTTATATCCACCCACTTTTTTCAAGAATATGTGTAATATTATACTTTTTATTGATAATTTATACACTTATAATTTATTAAATTACATATTTATGAATAATATTATCTGTTGGATTGAAAATAAATTCCCCTTTCTATATGTGATTATTCTCACCTTCAATGAAATATTTCTTCTTTTGAACCATAATCTTTCCCCTCTTCATTTTCCATTTTAATAAGACTTCTCATTTTATTTAAATATTGTAACTCATTTTTCACTACCCTTTTACTTGAAATACATTCACCTCATGTTTTCTTCCTTTTCTCTCTTTAATCTTGTACATTCACTTTTACCTTCAAATATTAAAATAACTTAAATATTTCTCTTATTTTAATTTTTTTTTGCATAAATTTAATTTTGAATTCACTTAACTAATTTTATTCACCTACCAAGTTTAATCACGTTTGAAATGACGTTGAGATATAAAAAATAGATTTAATATTTCTCCTTAATGACGACCTATTACATCTTGGCCCACTCATACTTCTCTTAAAATACAATGACTCTTCACCGAATGCTTATTCTTAAATATAAAGACTTCTTACCAAATACTTCGAATCTTTATGCTACATAAATAAAACAATAATTTCTTCTCCTTATAATGGGCCATCACTGTACTTTAAAGAATCGATAGCGAGGTTTTCTAATAGCATGTATTTTTAATTATATCTTCTCCCGCATAACTTTTTAATCTTCCCGAAAACTTCGGTGGACCGTTGATTGGACCCATCCGACGAACCGGATAGCCCTCTCCCTTCATAAAATATTCCTGAAAATGAATGTTTATCAAATTTTAGGGCAACGCCATCTCTTTCTCGTCTTCCACCATTGTTCTATCCTGCATTTAATCTGTTCTCAATCACTCCTATGATTGAAATCTCCTCCCACTTGCTTGAACCTCCGTCTTATATTCTCATATACACCGTAATCTCAAAGATAGCAGTGCCCCGCTTGAGATGGCAACGCCATTATATTTTCCAACTTCGGCGGCACTTTTTTTCTGTTTTTTTCAAATTAACTGGTTCTAACTTGCAGAGTTACATCACACCATTTTCATTGTACTGCTTCACAAGACTTGACAGCTGCTTAATTTGAGTGCTATGTCTGATCTAGGGCCTACGTCACTGTGCACAATTCATAACTGTATTTTACTTTTCATATTATGGCTCGTTCCATCTATTGCTATGCCAGGATCTCTATTGCCTGCACTAGGCTTTAATATGTAGGCCGACACTTTGATTGGTTTTATCATTTCTTAATCAAAGACAAATGCTCCGTAATATGTAGTCAATTGAGTTGTGCATCGTTCTTCCGTGTCTTGGTCTATACGCTGCTGCGCTTATTTAGAGTAGTGATTTATCATGCGGGTATTTATTAACTAGATACCCCACATTATCTGTTTTTGCCGCGCCAAGTTTCAACTGCCCTCAAAATTCAACGACAAGCATTCAATCTGTCAGGCCAATTAGCATTTAAGAGTCTACCTAGCGTCAGAGACAAAAGGAGTAAGTAGATCCTAGAAAATCTGATGGGAAAGCATTTAATTGTGAACGGCTCGAGATTACAAAAATCCAACATCTCGAACGTGCTCGGTATCCGCGGCCATCGGGTCTATCGAGAATGAACTTTTCATGCTTTAAGATGACTTCATGGCAATTTTGTAGGGGAAACGTACTAGTAGCCGCCAAGGCTAACTTCGCGCATTCGTGTAGAGTGCAAAATAGGCTTGATTTCATTTTATTTTTTTTGGGCTTCTTCGTAACCGAGTGAGGACCTTAAGAAGAAAAATTTGGCTTCTGGGTATTTCAAACACGTCTTGTGGAAGTCATAAAGCAAAAGGTGGTCAAAAAGGGGGTTTTTTTTACCTCTGCCCCCTACATCTTCACTATTTCGCCTATACCGTTCATTACAAATCCAAAAAAAATTTAAAAAATTGTCTATTACCAATTATCATTTCACCTATTTCAAGTTAGCTTGTATGCGGGCCCCATCAAAATATCACATGGGTCCATTAGGAGGTGGTCCCTTTACCATCAACCTCATCACATTAAAATGTTCTCCACATGCCCCATATTCCTTCATCAAACCATGCATATGAGTTAACCACGTACCCCTTAAGCCTTCATCAAACCACGCGTACGTGTTAACTTAACCGCGGGTTGTTGGGTAGCTTTAAGCCCTAAAGTCTTCATCTCCCGCAGTTTCCTTCGAGAATGTTCGTCGCTGCATCCTCTCTCCCGCCACCGACTTTGGCTCTGCAACCACGGCGACGACCTTCGGCTGCAGGTAGTGTCTCCACCTCTCTTCACTACAAGATTGCTTGTTTAACAGTGGAATTTTGTTGGGTTCGACGGTGTTTGAGTGCATTTTGGCATCTTCAAAAATCATTTTTGTGTATGGTGCATGAAGGGTTTGACTGTAATCATTTGTATTTACATGTGACTGCCGACTGGTAGAAAAATGAATCCTCATGAATTATTTTGTCTACGTCATCGACTTTTTGACTGCTATGCCTTTTTTTGACATTATTCTATGAAGTAATCACATGTAATGTGTTTTAAACAGGACATTGATGGAATTTTGACCAAGTATCATCATGAAATTTATTGGGTATATAATAAGATACTTAATCTTCAAAGATTTTTTCATTTAATCATATATGGAGCTGCAGAAAATGTCTCCACCTCTCTTCACCTGCAAGATTGTTTGTTTAACAGTGGAATTTTGTTGGGTTCGACGGTGTTTGAGTGCATTTTGGCATTTTTAAAACTCATTTCTATGTATGCCATTAAGAGTTTGACTGTAATCATTTATATTTACATGTGACTGCCGACTGGTAGACAAGTGAACCCTCGTGAATTATTATATGAAATTTAAACATTTAATCAAAACCCAAGTGAGTGCTACCAATTAATTTATATGGAGCTGCAGAAAACGTCTCCACCTCTCTTCACTTGCAAGATTGCTTTTTCAACAGTGGTTTTTCTGGGCATCGTCAATGTTTGAGCGCTATGATTTCGGTTGACATTATTCTAAAATCCCCTCTCGCCAGTCTGGAAGCTCTCGACTTTCCTTAGACTGCTCGGTTGTCCATAAAATCATGAGTCACAAGCCCCATCATCCACAATATGAACCACTTCAAATGATGATTCTCCTTTGGTAGCACTCACTTGGGTTTCGATTAAATCTAGTCTAATTTGGTTAATGCTTGGAATTTAAAGTAAAATTGAAAATGCCAGTAGATCTATCCAGATTCATTATGGTAAGGGAACCAGCCTGCTGTTATGAAAGTACATGTAAAATACATTCTTAACAAGATACTTAGACTCAATACACAAAGAATTTGCCCCAAAATTAAAGTAATATTCATTTTTATGTGGCACATGCAGAGCCTTACAGTATTTCTCATTTACAATTCTGGATATTAAAAATGATTATTCTCATAGTTCAAGCAAAATTTAGAACATACTATTCCCTCCAAAACCCCAGTGTGGGTAATCCAAACCGGATAACTCCCATCATGATGCAGGAGATTTGCACCGAAACAGGGGTATGTCATGCCCACAGCTTCGATAAGTTAGAATAGAACATTAGTTAGTAGTTCAGAAATTTTGAAACGTGTCTCCCCTAAAAATGAGAGCAGTCACATTAAATAGTTATGGTATTGTTTTAAATAGAACTGAAAAGCATTTTAGTTTTATTTCAAGGAAGAAGGTATATTGTTGCATGGTATTTTGCTGATAAATCTATCACAATTATATGAACAAAACAGTTGACGTTTTCCACACTGTCGATGAGTTGATTGATGAATGTTAAGCATCTAAAGGGATTGCTTATTCCAATTCAAAGTTCTTATATTTCCTAGGTTTCTCACTTGAATTGAGGTAGAGCAGAACTCCATCATTATCGTTAGTTCCCATTCTCTCTCTCAATATAAGGAGAGATTTCCATAAAATTGAATTCAAGGGATATGTAGTATACAGCTGAGTATACAATTCTGAGTACAATGAGAAAATAACTCTTATCTTCCTTGAGACCTTACACACATTCAAATTAGTGTTGAATGTACAATTCATCAAATAGATACTCCATCTACCATGACATAGGAAATAAAAACGTGCTTATGCAGGTACCCCAACCCCTTTCCAGAATTCCACTATCTATTATATCAATCTCTCCAAATCCCATCTAGAAACCCACATCTCCTAAATAGTAAAAATACTCCAAATTCTTCAATTGCCCTGACAAGACCATCTCCAAACAAATGGTATTCAAACCCTAAATTTTATGATAATGTTATAAAACCCCCAACATTCATCAATATCAAGGAACCCCCAACTAAATGTCACTAGCTAAGAATATTCAATGAACTGGAACACACATGGCCTATTGTGATGGAGACACTAAAGACCCAAAGCACACATCACATATACAGTAAAGTTGGAATATGTACACGTTGAGTACAAAATAGTTACAGATATGGGTAATGTGATGTTTGATACTTGAGCACATTTTATTGGTTGTAAGCTTGGAATATTATGAATTAGAATTATATATTATTATAATATAAAAATATCAATAAATATAAAAATATAAAAAAATCAATAAACATCATAAAAGTCCACTTTAACTAAAAATTTGTTTCTAATTTCATTTTGGATGGACCAACAATGACTCAGAGATCTAAAGCCATGAATAGGATGAAAGGAACCTTATTCATATCCTTAAATTTTACACTGCAAATAAATAGTATTGTAAAATTCAACGCTGCACTAGAAAATCATTAAACATATTTAACAACTAGAAAATCATTAAACAAGGATCGTATTTCAATTCACATATGCTCTACCACTAACTCATGAATTATGGCCTCTTTTTTTATGAGATGTTATCCATTTCAACATATAATCTAGAGACAATCATCATTGCAGCAAAGCACCATACATATCCTGTCTTTTCCCAAGCAACTTTAGTCTCTGGCCAATATCCAAAGCTATTAGGTTCTTCTAACTTTCATTATTGTTGTTGGTAAATAAAGGATTTTGTTTTAGCTTATATCCAAGTATGAAATAAACATTCGTTCTCCTCTAAGCTCAAGGTAGTTGCATAAGGATTTTCCCCCATAGGTGCTTTCTCTTTATTCAATGCAGACTTTTATTGTACCTTCCTTCCAAACCTTAGAATTATACAATCATGGCAACATGAATTACTATGTATATTACCAAACTCAATTTATAAAAAGACAAATACTGATCAAAACATATTCCCGATCAAACTCTTCTTAAGGTTCTGGATAAAGTATGTTAACCTATTTTGAGTCTTCACATTGACAATAGCTTGTTATACGATCATCCATGATTCTATTTTGTTGATATTTTATAAGCATAATGAGCAAAAACATCCTTATGGCATACATGATAAAAGAAAATCATGATGAATTAGGCTTCGAACAAATCCATTTGCCAAGTTCCTACTTGATATCTATAGAAGACTGTGTATATATATGTATAATCTTATATGGATAATAAAGGTGAAAATGGTCAACATGGACCTTAACATATGTAATTTGATGGGTGGTATATATCTATATAAGAGTGTACATATGTAATCTAATATATGTGTGTATATATATATGTGTGTGTGTGTGTGTGTGTGTGTGTGTATAATCTTATATGGATAATAATGGTGAAAATGAGGAAGAAAACCGCAGGAGATGAAGACTTTACGGCTTAAAGTTGCCTAGCAACCCGCGGTTAAGTTAACACGTACGCATGGTTTGATGAAGGCTTACGTGGAGAACATTTTAATGTGATGAGGTTGATGGTAAAGGGACCACCTCTTAACGCACCCACGTGATATTTTGATGGGGCCCGCATACAAACGTAACTTAAAATAGGTGAAATGATAATTGGTAATAGGCAATTTTTCATTCAACACACCATTGTTTGGTAGGAAAATACAAATGTGAAAGTCAATCACCACAATTCAATGCATTCAATATACACATTCTAATGATTTTATAAGAGGCAATTTCCAGTGTCATTTTCACTATGAATTTTCATATGTTGTCACAGCATATCCTCTACAAAACTCAGGCATAGATGGCCACTGCAAAATGAAATGACAGATTGTTTCCCACAAAAAATTCAAATTTGAAACTCACCCACCACAATTCAATGCATTCAATTTACCCATTCGAATGATTTTTTAAGATGGAATTCCCATGGTCATTTTCATTATGAATTCCCCCTTGCTTTCACTGAATATCCTCTATAGACTTCAAAGCTTACTAAGGAAACTTCTGCACATTCCTCTTAAAAGGGAGCTTATTCATGTTGGTACACCTAGAATAAGTAAATTCATGTTTTTATTTATCAGTATACCGGATTTACATTTATGTTGTCTCTTTCATTGTTCAATATACTCTTTTATATTTATGTACTCAGTGTCTACATTATTTTCAGAGATACATTATTTTCCACTAATTTTATGAGTTTCAATAATTAGATTACATATTTGTATATACATATACATATACATGAACATGTATATGTATATACAAATATATATGCACATATATATGCATATGTATGTATGAATGTATATGTATACATGTATATGTATGTACATAGACATGTATATTTATATGGATATACATATATTTATTGAAAGTCGTGGCATGAAGTATATGCACAATACACACTGTCAAATAAATTCGTGCAACGGTTGTCACTAAATATATGTATATTTATATAGATGTACATGTATATGCATATAGATATACATGTATACACATACATATATATGTATATATATGTCCATTCTATTGCACTCTGCCATATATGGTGCCATCATATGTAATACACACTATTATTTTCAGCTTCATACCAAGGATCAAAACATTGTGGATTTTAATGCTCCAATCAAAACTCTTATTGTTGTGCATGCAATATTGTAAGGATGATTTGATGTGGGAATGTTACAAGTACCAAGTACTACCCCCGTTTATTACAATTATTTTGTAGGAAAGCGAGAGCATGGAGAGATGAACCAAGCATGTGGATTATCAACATACCAAGAAAGTTGTGTTTGTTAACACAACAAACTCTATAGGGACATTTTTCTCTAAATGCTTCATGATATGTTTACATTTTTTGGTATACACATGTTCATAAATAAATACTTTTCTTATCAGATGCTTATTTCATTGGAGGAATATTTTTATTGACATTGGTCTCTTAATGGCAGGAATGCGAGGACTTATTCGCAATCAACAAAAGACATTCAGCGTTAATGATAGGTAAAGTCTATGACTTTACTTTGGCAATGACCTAGTAATACTGAAAAATGTGTCTTTTTATATATATGGCTAAAAGTTAGATGAAATGAGCAATAGTATACAGTAATTATGAGATTAGTTAGTATTAGATTAATTATATGCTGCATGTATATACATATATATATATATATATATATATATATATATATATATTGATAGGTATATATGTACATACATATATATGGTTATGCATATATGTATGTACATATATAGCTATATATATATGTGTGTGTGTGTGTCTATGTGTATATATATAATTAATCTGATAATTAACATGTAGTTCCATTAATTTTTTATACTGATAATTGATAAGAGTATATCATTGTCTTCATATGCCTTCATCAAACCACGCGTATGGGTTTACGTAACAATTTTTTGTGATTATTTTTTATTGACAAAGACTGAAACATAGTGTAATTAGTGAGAACACAGAAAATAGAAGGCTGAAACCATCATCAAACATAGAAGGCATACAAATTTGAGGTTCCAATAAAAAACAACAGCAGCATTAGGACATTTTATAATCATATCATAGTTATATTTTGAATCAAACTGCAATAATTGATTGGGTGGTGCGAGAGAAAAACATGGCTCGAACATACTTGAAACATAATTACATCAACATTATCACATCTTATAATCATATCACAGTTATAACTTTAAGCAGATAAATAGATCTGATTTGTAAACCAGATCACCGAAATATACTACTACATCGATCAAAAAAAAATTGAATATGGACATCATCAACTGTCCATATTTCTAGGAAAAGGTGGTGGCGTGATATATCTGCTAGTAGCTGAGCCAGGTCCACTTGTAGGAGGTGATACTTGTTTAATACCTCCTTGAAGGCATGTTGCTATTTGAGCAAGTAATTCCTAGCTTGCATCAGCAATCAATCCCATTTGTTATGAGCCACTCTTAACCTACATATTGTTGATGGTTGTAAAGGTTGGTGTCAAAATGCTCATCATATCAAGCAGGATAAGATGATGGGTGGGTATAGGATCCCCCACTGTTGACTTACGTTTTCTCTTCTCTGCTTGTTTTGCTTTCTTTTCTGCTTCCTTTTGTAGATGTTCATCCTTGGCCTGCTCCTGTCGAATGGCTTTCTCTTGCATTCTTATCATTTTCTGCTCATCTTCTATCACTTTCCTTGCTTGCTTCTCAGCCCTTGCTGCTTCCTTTATAATTGCTTATGATTCACAGTCTGCCTTTCTTTGCAACATCTGCTCCTTCTTACGTTGTTGCAACTCCTCTTGCCTTTTCTTCTCTGCCTCTTGTTGGCTAAACAATTCGATGAAGGCGTCAGATGTTAGTACTTGGGACCCCCTACTAAGGTGAAGCACTCCTAAATGACCTCTTCGCGATGTTCCTTGCACCCTTTGCATTGAAAGTTTCAAGAATTTACTGATTCGTCTTGTTGTTTGTGATCCATCATGTGGGGTGCATGGCAGAAACTCAGCTTCTTCCTCACTAATAGCATTGTCATCTTCACTTTGACCATCACTATGCTCTTGCCAATTCCTTGCATTAGTGAAGTAATGTATTACTTCAGCTAGATCAACGTGTGGTGGGGAAGGCATAGAGAGGCTGACTTCTTCCTCGGTTGGATTTATTTGCACTCCAAGGTTTGTGGCTACTTCATGCATCCATTTCAGTTGACTAACTTGAGTTGGAAAACTCAGGCCTGTTGATGTAGTGGTTGTATCTTCAGTGGAGGGTGCAATAACTGATTGAACTTTTGGTTGGAAATCTGCTAAAACTTGTTGGGTTTTTGGTTGAATGTGTGTTGTAGCTTCATCACCCTCATTGCATTATGTTGCAACATCACTTGCCACTTCCCGTGCATCATATTCCCTCATAAAACCATCTATTACATCCTCATTGTAACCAAGAAGACACAAGCATGTCTCTGCTACCATAACATCGTCTTCAATGGTTCATCTTCTGTTCTAGGAGTTGTAGCATCATCTTCAACAACATAGCCCTCACTTGGGACCATGTCGGTGTCAGGGGATGACCGATTAAGAGGCCATATTCCTATTCTGTGAAACCCACTAACAATGTTACTTGGTTTCAAGGCTTTTCTGAAAGCTTGGCTTGCAAGACTTGCCAACTCTTCACGTCCAATATCAATATGCGGGTTTGCAGCCTGCCAAATAGTTCTTTCCTCTCTAAAATATGCCTTGAATGGAGCAAAAACGCTAACATCCAATGGCTGCAGCTTGTGACTGGTATGAGCAAGCAGCGTTAGTAGGTCTATTCCTAATTTTTGTGATTGTTCAATGGTCTTGAAAGCCATGTGGCTGCCATGACCATCAAAAATGAGAAGGGCATTGTTTGTCGGTGAAACCCCACTGGGGATATTAGCTACAAAATGGTCTAACCATTTGAGAAATAGTTCCTTTGTCATCCACACATGTTCTCGAACTGCCATCAATGCCCCTACCTCACAATTAAAGATATAGTTATGCATGTGCCTCTTTGATTTAAACAAGTAGATCCCGGGAATGGTTATCCCAGCTGCACTTACGCAAGCCAGCACTGTGATCCACTCTCTACTTTTTGAAACCAAATGTGGTACACATTTTGTACCCAATTTGGCAATAACTCTCATGCCATAGTTCCTACCAGCCTGAATACCAGTCTCATCGTAGTTCCATATTCGACTTGCTCCATACTGGTTAAGTTTGATCAGGTTCTCGAGGTTGTCGTAGAATGCTTGCATGATAGAAGAACGAACCATAATCGCTCTGTCATTGTCCACTCCTTCAGTTGTTCTGATTGTCAAATCTGGGTGCCTTCTTTGAAATCCTGCCCACCATGACCTCCTGGGGACCCCATTTGTGAAAGGATTGGGTTGACTTGTTGTTATATGGGAAACAGTGGCTTGTAGTTGATTTACTTGCAGTCTGTGGCCCAATCTTTCCATGTCCTTGCACCATTGGACAACTTCAGTCTCCTCCTCTTTAGTTAAAATTATACATGGACCGCTTCTCTTTGTGGTGGTTTGTCCTAACAGCCACGCCCTCAAACTGCTAGGTGGCATACCCCACTTGATTGTTGCTACCCTAATTGACATGTTGTGTTCTTCAACACTCTTAATTGCTCCTTCCATATCAGCATATGTCCACTGCCTAATGGGTATAGGTGAGGGCAGTTGCACAGTAGGTTGAACATTTGGCTAAACAGGAGGTTCGGCTTCTGTTGTGTTGGTGGCTTCATCTGCAGAGTCAGGAACATCTTGTGGGTTGGGATTTGCATGAAATTCTTCATCAGGCTGTGTTTCAACGAAGTGCACCCCACGAGTTACTCTAATTGCACGTTTTCCTCTTCCTACAACCCTTGTAGTCCTTCTAGTAGGTGCCATAATTTTCCAGTTAACCTGCACGAACAGTAAAAATTGAATAACTTGTTAATGCAACAAAGAATAACATGAGATTAGTTCATAGAATAATGTCAATAGAAATCATAGTGCTCAAACATTAACGACGCCCAAAAAAACCCACTATTGAGAAAGCAATCTTGCAAGTGAAGAGAGGTGGAGACTTACTAAACAAGATTTCTGGATAAAACTTTGTGCAATTTTTCTTCATCAATGTTTCGGATCATACTCCATGATCCAAAACATTGATGAAGAAAAATTGCACAAAATTTTATCCAGAATTCTTGATTGCTAATGGTCATGGACTGTGGAAATAGAATGTTATTAAGAGGTGGAGACATTTTCTGTAGCTCCATATAAGATTAAATGAAAAAATATTTGAAGATTAAGTATCTTATTATATACCTAATAAATTTCATGATGATAATTGGTCAAAATTCTGTCAATGTTATGTTTAAATCACATTACATGTGATTACTTCATAGAATAATGTCAAAAAAGGGCATAGCAGTCAAAAAGTCAATGCCATAGATAGAATAAGATAGAATAATTCATGACAAAATAAGACAGAATAAGACAGTCAAACCCTTCATGACATACACATAAATTATTTTTAAAGATGCCAAAATGCAATCAAACACCATCGAACCCAACAAAAATCCACTATTGAACAAACAATCTTGCAAGTGAGAGAGGTGGATCAAATTTGTACTGGTCACATGTAAACTCTACATGGCTTGATATGAGGAAACAATACATGGCATGACTATATATATATATATATATATATGTATGTATGTATGTATGTATGTATGTATGTATGTATGTATGTATGTATGTATGTCTACAGTCTGATAAGAATATGACAGAATAAGACAAAATAATTCATGAGGGATCATTTTTCTACCAGTTGGCAATCACATGTAAATAGAAATGATTACAGTCAAACCCTTCATGCCATACACAGAAATGATTTGTAAAGATGCCAAAATGCAATCAAACACCGGATTCTTACCAGATTTATATATATATATATATATATATATCTATACAATCTGCTATGATGAAACCCTACACATTCTTATCAGATTATATATATATATACAATCTGCTATGATGATATCATACACATTCTTGTAAGATTATATATATATATATATACAATCTACTATGATGAAACCCTACACATTCTTATCAGATTATATATATATACAATCTGCTATGATGAAACCCTAGCCATTATTAAAGATGGATTTAGAATATAACTATGATATGATTAAAAAATGGGTAATGTTGATGTTATTATATTTGATGTATGGTATAATGTTGCTATTATAATCTTTGATTTATGATGAATGCGGGCGAAAAAAATGTAACTACGATATGATTAAATAATGGATAATGCTAAGTTGAACAGCTAACTAAAAGCAAAATTATTGGTATGCTTGAAAATAATGTAAACACTGAGTACATAAATATAAATATAATGTAACTATGATATGATTAAATAATGCTAAGTTGAATAGCTGAGTGAAAGCAAAATTATTTGTATGCCTGAAATTAATGTAAACATTGAGTACATAAATATAAAAGATTATATTGAACAATGAAACAGACAACATAAATGTAAACATTAAGCCTGATAATAATGTAAACACTGAATATATTGAATAAATAAAATATTATGCTGATAAATATAAAAGAGTATATTGAATAATGAAACAAACAACAAAAATGTAGAATAGTATGGCTGAAAAAAATGTAACCAGTGAGTACTTAAATAGAAAATATTATATTGAATATTGAAACAAATGTAACCAGTGAGTACTTAAATAGAAAAGATTAACCATGAATATTGAAATAGACAACATAAATGTAAAACAAAGAGGCTGAAAATAATGTAAACACTGAGTACATAAATATAAAAGAGAATATTGAATAATGAAATAGACAACATAAATGTAAATCTAGTATACTGATAAATAAAAACATGAATTTACTTATTTTAGGTGTACTGACCTGAATAAGCTCCCTTTTAAGAGGAATGTGCAGAAGTTGCCTTAGTAAGCTCTAAAGTCTGTAGAGGATATTCAGTGAAAGCGGGGGAGAATTTGTAATGAAAATGACCATGGAAATTCCCTCTTAAAACTTCATTCAAATTGGTAAATTGAATGCATTGAATTGTGGTGGGTGAGTTTCAAATTTGATTTTTTTGTGGGAAACAATCTGTCATTTCATTTTGCAGTGGCCATCTATGCCTCAATTTTTTCGTGGCCTTTAGGAAATCAATTTTATATTTGGTTTAATTGTCAAAATAGGTGGCTCTATTAAATTCAGTCAGATATATGAATTATACTATGTTTTATGGTATATTAGGGAGCCTTACACCATTAACTATTTATGCAGGTACCAGAAGTAGATGGAGTTAATGCATGAAGATGTCAAGGGATGTGTGGGTGATTGTGCAACTAATAGCTTATAAAGTTGTTCAATGTTTTGTATTATGTCAGAATGTGGACCATTAACTATTTTTAATGTTTTAAATTATGTGACATTGTGCACCATTAACTGTTTATGTATACATGTAAATACAATGCATTAGAAGCTTTGAGCCACTTGCATGGAGTGGTTCTTGTAAACATCAGTGTACCTTTTTTAATTCATAAATGACTTTATTTTGTGCAAGTTGACTTATGTTGAAAACATAATTGTACCAATATATGTTTAAATTTGTTTTTTTTGTTGGTTGGTTACAGACTAAGTAGTGAACATATACTGGTGTAATGTCTAATTTTTTATTGGCATAACTACAACATTTTAATGACTAAAATGTAAACGAATATTGGGGGGACAGGTGAACGAGGAGTAAACAGAAATTGGATCATGAACGGCAATCGGGAGTTTTCCCCTATTCCTCTAACAAGCAAGGGAACATTAGGAAAGATACTCAATCATAGATGAACTTCTCGGTCGTTGGCCAAAATAATGGGCTCATTGATTTGCTACCCCGAAGAGTCCATTCAAGATTGAAAACATGTGGTTTTAGGATAGTACATTCTTGAATCATGTTAAGGACTGATCATCGAATCTTTCTAAGGTGAGATGCATAAAAATGTATTTTCTTGACTAAAGGTCAATTATGAAAGAGTTGAACAAAGACAATTTTAAGAACATTTTCAAAGAAAGGAGAAGGATTAAGGAGGAACATGAAGTCATTTTTTTAGGATTAATTTTCATAGCATTTATATTTGTTTATCTAATTTTAGATATAAGTTAAGTATACGTGTGTATTTTTTATTTTTTTTATCATGAGCTACTCATGGAAGTTGAAAGAACAAAATAGGAGCTTGACAATTCATGGAAAGCTCTTAAGCAGCCCCAACGCTCCTCCTTATCTTAGCTAACAAGTTTTGGAAGAGTATAAGTGTATTGGAGTCTTGTTTTTGTTTGTCCCTTCTCTTTTTCATTATAGTTTTCTATCAATTTACCTTTATTTTGGTGTTTTTTTAGTGTTCAACATATCCTAGTGTGTTATTAAGTTTTTTCATTCTCCCTTTTGTTCAGTAATTCCAAATTTCTATACAAAAATTTATGATTTACAATAGTTTCAAATGATAGCACATAACCTGAACTACAACACATAAGTTGCACAATAATTCATTATGCAAACATCCATGTAATGTACTCATTTCTTGAGTAGAGAGATTCAACTTCAAATCCTAGATTCTCTATCTTATATACTTTCTAGTTTTGTATTGTTTGTATTCCAACAAGCATATTCTCTATAATTTTTAATTTTTGACCTAGCTATATTTATCTTTCACTCAGATTAAGTAGAAAAGGGAAAATTTTGCCTAAATATAATTTTATTTTATCTTTCTATTTATAATATTATATTTAAATTTCAAAAGAATATAAATAAAATCAAGAAATTCTCTTATCTAGCGAGTAGTGTAGAAAAATTAAAATTCTAGGCATAAACAACTAACAAATAATACTTTTTCTTGACTATAATTACAAATTATGGTCTATTTCAAAAATGCACTTGCATTATGAAACATTCATTATCATGGATTGTAACTCCTCAAAATCATGATAAATCAAGTGGGCACAAACATACCATGATTGATCATGGTAACCTACTTTCCCTACTATGAAATATATATCGTTTATTTTACATCTTTGATTAACAAAAGTACATGTCATTCAAAAAGTTTTCATAAATTGATACCTTCCTTTCAATTGCATTGTAAGAAAATTTCCATATCACAATCTTGTATATGTGTGTGTGTGTGTGTGTGTGTGTGTCCATTGGCATAGATCCATACATTTGCATACATGAAAAGTTATCCTCTAGTTCCACACCAAATCCAAATCACATAAGGATCATGGTACACCAAGTTCAACACACCAACTCATCAAGTACACATGAGTAATTGGTTACACTCCACAATTATATCAGTGATGAGAAACTACTCAAGGAAACTCTTGTGTTGCTAAAGGATTTGGTCCTATATGCTTTTGAACTCCATGGATTGATACTTTTTAAATTATAGAAGGTCTATAACATAGTTTAGTAATAGTACTCAAGCAGGTAGAATGTAAATATGCATACATATTTATGAAGGGTGTGTTATGTATATAGAAAATATATAAATAAAAATACATTATTTATTTATTTATATATCTTTATCTATGTTTTCATAATTATGTAATCAAACTCTACATACATTATTATTTATCTAGATTCTCATTTAGAAAGATCTCCATTGAGATCACATCCTAGGCCTTGGATTAATAGTTTTCTAAAAAAATGTTAGTTACCTTAAAGGTTCAACATATTTCTAGAGGGAAAATGTAATTAGCTAAGCCACTTGAATAGAAGTTGACAAAAAAATAAAAATAAACTTAAGTGAAGCCCCCAATTGTAATAGAAACATATTTTTTTAGCTTAGATTTTATGGACACTAAGTTTAGTATCAAATCTATGTTTCACAAGGTTAGCCATTTAGGGGAAATAAGAAACTTGAAGGCATAAAACATTGCCTCATGCATTTAGTAACTTTAAGGCCTCTAGGTCGATTCGAGTTCTTAGAAATTAGAAGCAACCTTAGTAAGTATAGAAAATACTTAAAATATTTAAAATATGGATTCAAGCATAAATGGAGAAGTAATCATGCGTATTTACGGTTTACAAACTCCTTGGAAGTTAAAATAAAAAATTAGATATGGGAAAAAAATATGCGTTGAATTTATATACATTATAGACCATGTTTAGGTGTGTTTAAATATCATTCCAACATATTGGAAAATCAAAAAATTTCATACTTGAGAAGTTTTAAATAGAAAATTAGGAAAGTGTTTTGGAGATCTCTTTAAAGGGGCTCTTGTAGAAATTAGAATACAAAGGTTCAATCATAAATCCTAAGAATGTATAATTTTTGTAACTTCCATGTGTATTTCAAAAGTGTGTAAAATTATATTTTATCCCAAACAAAAAATGTTTGGTGATCTAAATTTTAGATGTTGAATTCTTGAGCTTGTATATATATACATACATACATACATACATACATACATACATATATATATATATATCCATTGGCATAAATCCATACATTTGCATACATGAAAAGTTATCTTCTAGTTCCACACCAAATATATATATATATATATATATATATCCATTGGCATAAATCCATACATTTGCATACATGAAAATTTATCCTCTAGTTCCACACCAAATCCAAATCACATGACCATCATGGTACACCAAGTGACACACCAACTCATCGAGTATACATGAGTAATTAGTTACACTCCACAATTATATCAGTGATGAGAAACTAATAAAGGAAACTCTTCTACTTCTAAAGGATTTGGTCCTATATGCTTTTGAACTGGACATGGATGCATGATACTTTGTAAACTCTATAGGGTCTACAATATAGTTTAATGATAGTACTCAAGTAGGTAGTTCAGGTAAATATGCATGTACACCCTTATGAATGGCGTGTTATGTATATAGAAAATATATAAATAAAAATACATTATTTACTTAGTTATATATCTTTATCTATATTTTCATAATTATGTAATCAAACATTTCATATATTAAATTATTTATCTAGTTTCTCATTTAGAAGGATCTCCATTGAGATCACAATCCTAGGCCTTGGATTAATAATTTTCTAAAACAAGTTAGTTGTCTTAAATGTTCAAAATATTTCTAGAGGGAAAATATAATTAGCTAAGCCACTTGAATAGAAGTTGACAAAAAATAAAACATAAACTTAAGTAAATCCCCCAATTGTAGTAGAAACATCTTTTCTTAGCTTAGGTTTTAGGGAAACTAAGTTTGGTATCAAATCTATGTTTCACAAGGTTAGCCATTTGGGGGAAATAAGAAGCTTGAGGAATAAAACATTGCCTCATGCATTTAGTAACTTTAATGCCTCATCAATTCGAGTTCTTAGAAATTAGAAATAATTTTAGTAAGTATAAAAAATACTTACAATATTTAAAATAAGGATTCAAGCATAAATGGAGAAGTAATTATGCGTACTTATGGTTTGAAAACTCCTTGGAATTTACAATAAAACAATTAGATATGGGAACAAAATATATGCATTGAATGTATATACATTATAGGTGTTGATGTGTGCTTTATCATTCCAACATATTGGAAAATCAAAATTTTCCATACTCGAAAGGTTTTAAATAGAAAATTAGGAAAGTCTTTTGGATATCTCTTTAAAGGGGCTCTAGTAGAATACAAAGGTTCAATCATAAATCCTAAGAATGTATTATTTTTGTAACTTCCATGTGTATTTCAAAAGTGTGTAAAACTATATTTTATCTCAAAAAAAAGTATTTGTAGTAGATTTTACTCCTTAAATAGTATATTTCAACATTAAATTTAATTGATAATGTAATTCTAAAATTTATAATAAGAAATGGATTGATAAATTACAATTGAGATTGGTGAAAAGAAACATAACAACTTCAATTTTCTAGCCTAAAATAAGACAAGATTCATAATTTTATTTATTTTGAAACCCTAATTATCAATTAATAAAATTAAAACCATAATTGTAGCTAACTAATCATATATTGATGCCATAGGCATGAGCTCATGGTGCATTGGATGAGTAGTGGTGTTGTTGTGGCCACCAAGGTTCAAGTCTTTGAACTTGACCCATAGCATTGTTGGTACTTTAATTGGCATTCTCGTCATTGCACTGGGCATTAATGTTTGGGGCCCACCCCCTCGCTTGGTTGGTGGGACCCCACTCCCTCATTGGGTTGGTGTGCTCGTGGGCCTTGTGCCCCTACTAGGCTATTGTGCTTATAGGAGTGGTTGTTGTTGTGGTGCATCCATGTCGAGATGAGGTCCCCATTTGTGGCCTCACTAGTTCATAGCTCCAGTCAAAAGCGTGCAACCTTGGTTTTGTATTAAGAATAAAAAAAATCATATATTGATGGCATGATAAAAATTTACAATTGAAAGAGGGAGGAGAGAAAATTTAAGAAAACTAAGCTTATCATTGATCTTTAAATTTATGCACCATTTAGTGAACAGAAAAACTTGATAAGAAACTAATCTATGTTGGTTTAAAAAATTTCAAACAAGTGAGACAGTGTAATATTCAAAGGAATAAAACCAAAAATGAAATAGCACCCTATTCTAGGTGTGAGTTGAAGAAACAACTCACATCTTATGTGGATGATAATTATTCAATTTTGAAACCAAAAAACTACACTCAAAGTGACCATGTAAATAATTCTACATGTTGGTGATCTAAATTTTAGATGTTGAATTCTTGAGGTTGGATAGTTTCCCAAGTGCCATGGTTGTCAAACCTACGAAGAATACCACAAAGCTTATATTTAGGTTTGGAAACTAAGAGCCAATTACTAAGGTGGATAAGACCTACTTCACTTCTTTTTTTTGCAAGACCAAGGGAGCTTCCCTAAGGTGTTGAATTATATGATACTACAAGAACTAAAAATTGACCTTGCTACAAACCATACCCACTACACAGGGTGCTCCTATTCTAGTTTTCATAATGTACCTATGTGGTTGTTTGAATATCCGCAATTATGCACCTTTATATAAAAAAAGGCTTACAAAATAAAGCACTTAAAATATGGATAGCAATCCCCATTGCTACAATACATAATTTATACATGAAAACTAGAAACATAACACAATTAAAATGGGTATAATAATTATTATTTTTTAAATGTGTTGAAGTGATGGTATAGGTAACAAATTACGAAGTGGTTTGAATATCTAGTTGGGCACAAAGTATGGAATTTATGCAAAATATATAACAATTGAAAACAAATAGGATACATTAAGAAAGATATACCTAAAGACTATATTTATTCAAATGAACACATAAACTAGGTCCTACACATGCAAATGAATAAATAAGATAAGTTTCATAACTTTATAAGAGTCTACTTAACAATTTAGCTATAAACCAATGCATTTATTTATTGACCTTGAGAAGATGCATTACAAAAGCTTTGGAATTATTTTATGGCATTTCTTTTGACTAACTGATTGAGAACCCATCAAGAAAAAATATAGAGAACCCTTGGAGACACTCAAACAATGTTGTATCTACTAGTTACAATCATTCTCCAATTTTATAGTGATTCTATCATACATTTTGAACAAGCCCATAACAATAGAGCCTCAAAATAATATTACCTAGAATTGAAAAATGAAAGCCTAAGGTTTCTCGAAAAAATTCTTATTGTTGGTTCTATAATTACCATTCTTTTTTCCTCTATTTTTGGAAAATTTAGAAAATATATGTTTTTCAACCTCATCAAAAGATCTTGGGGAAAGAACCATTGTCATTTGTAATTGTATAGGCCTCCCATGTTTTGTTATATCACCATCACATGGAAATACACTTGAAACCATTCAATTTACTTTAGCAACCATATGCTTTTGTACACTATTCATGTCTTAGAGGGGCCCATAAGTACCAAGATGCATCTGGGAGCATCCTTATGTCAAAAAATATTCATTTAAGGACCATTAAGGGAATCCTAGGTCATGCAAGAAGGTAGGAAAGGTTTTCTTGTTTGAACAATGGAGTTTCAAGACTTGGCATGCTAGGATGACAAGTCTAGCATGCATGCCAAGATGACCAATTTTAAAAGTCCCAAAACTTAGAAAGTTAGATTTTATGGGAAAAAGGTAACCTTTGAGGAAGGGATGCATGGAGGAACAAACCTAGAATCCTAAAATTTAAGGAAGACTTGGGCTTAGAGGGGCTTAGGGATGACAAGTCTAGTAGGCTTTCCAAGATGACCATGTTTGAAACTTTGAAATTTGGAAAGTTATATTCTGGGAGAAAAATGTGGCCTTTGAGGAAATAATGCATGGAGGACCAAACCCATAATCCTAAAATTCAAGAAAAGTAGGATTAGAGGGGAAAATGGGAGTCAGCAAGAAAGGCATGCTAGGAATGAAAATTCCAACAAGGATTCCTAGGTGACCAATTTAAAAACTCCAAAATTTTGAAAGTTGGATTTTGGAGGGAAAATATAACCTTTGAGGAAAGGATGCATGGAGTACCAAACCCAAAATATCAAAAATTAAGGAAAAGGGAGCTTCAACATCAAAAGGGGAGTTGGAAGGAAAGACATGCTAAGGATGACAAGTCCAACAAGCATGTTGAGATGACCAAGTCCAAAAACAATTAATTTAGAAAGTTATATTTTGGTGGGAAAAGGTGACCTTGGAGGAAAGGATAGATGGAGGGCTAAACTTAGAATCCCTAAATTTAAGGAAAATCATCTTAAAGTGGAAAATAGGAGTTGGGGGGAAAGGAATGCTAGGATGACAAGTTTGATAGGCATGCCTAAGTGACCAAGTTTGAAACTCCAAAATTTGGAAAGTTGGATTTTGAGAAAAAGGTGAATTTTGCATAAAGGATGAATGGAGAACCAAACCTGGAATACTAAAATTTAAGGGAAACAAAATTAGAGGGGAAAAGTGTCTAGTTTTGTGGAAATGCATACCAAAGATGGCAAGTCCAACAAGCATGTCAGGATGACAATGTCTAAAACTCCAAAATTTGGAAAGTTGGATTGGCAGGGGAGTTGACCTTTGAGGAAAGGATGCATGAGGGAAAAAATCTAAAATCATAAAATATAATAAAAATGGGATAAGGGTGGTTGGGGAGAAAAGGTATGTTAGGGATGACAAGTTTGATAGGCATGTTGAGATGATCAAGTATAAAACTCTAAAATTACCTAAAACTACCTGAAGAAAGGCCAAATTACAATAGATTGATAATAAAATTACCCTTTCAAAAAATTTACAAAGGATATTTGATGAAAATACTTTGAATGAATACCCTTAAGGAATTACTCAACACAAGGGACCCATCCACATATTTCTCAGATCGGTTATCAGCAAAAGGTGGATAGGTTGAAACAAATAACTCTTGGAGAAAAGATAAGAAAATATGGGACACACAAAAATGAGGTTTCAACATCACCATCATCAAAACATTAATTATGTGGAGCACATCTCAAATTCATTCAATATTCGTGAATTAAATTCACAAAGTATAAAATTATAAACTTGATAATTTGAAAACCCAAAGAAAATAGAGAAGTGAAATATAATTTAGGAGAAAAATTAAATTTTAGTAATCTAAGAATAGTTTTAGAACCCTTTCAAATGGGTTACTTTTACATATTTATAGGTTTAGTGGGTAGAATATTACAAGTTTTCACTTCCAAAACCATATGAGTAAAATTACAAAAGAACATTGTGATTTAAAAGTCACATGTTTAATTAATAATAAGTATTGGATTTTGAAAATAAAATATAAACATATTATGGTTAGTTTTTAGAAGATGGCACAAGTTGGAAAACAAGAGCAAAAAAATGCAGAGGAGAAAAGAAGTCGATGGGGTGACATGGTGGAGGATGGCTTACCAAGGAAGAAGGCGGATGGAGATGGAAACCTGTAGAAGGTGGATCACATCCTGTAGTGAGTATTCGAAAATGGAGCCTAGGTGGATAAGTGTCACCCACACTATCACTAGAATGGAAACCTGGAGAATTAGGATCACAACTAGAGAAGAGGTAAGCTCGGGGATGGCGAGAAGAGGTATCCCAAACAAGGGAAAAATGCAATAGCATGTCGGAGGAACAAGCAAAGATGGAGCACGCGTGAACTAAGGCGTGGGTGGTTCTAGGAAAATGGTCACCATGGGAAACCGTTAGATCCTAGCTAGCGCCACAAGGGCAGTGGCATTCAGAAATGCACCAGCAAAGTCTGGAGAATCAAAGGATTGAGAAACCCTAAGCAGATGAATGAAGGAAAAATGAGCTATCAAATGGGAGAATAATTTGAGTTTGGAAGAAGAATGAAGCAAAGAGACTGGGATCCATTCAAAAGGAAAGTGAACAGAAGGAAGTTCCAAAGCAAAGTGAGTGAAGGAAACTATACCAAATGCCTTTGGAAACAATTGAACCAAGAGTGACCAGACTGATGGACTGAGCTCTATTTTCCAAGTGGACTGGCCTAGGATGCCCTAGGGAGGAGATCAAAGTGTGGTAGAGAAACAAGTAGAAAGACCGGGTAAGGGTATGTGCAGGATCATGATGGGCCAAACAGGCCCTTAAGTGGCAATGAAAATTCAGAACAATTAGAGTTAGGCAACTTGACGTAAAAATTTGAATAAGTTATCTATATTATTTCAAAAACATGTAAGAATAGATTCTATGGGAAATTGAATGTAGTTTCTAAACTACTAGGTTTATTTTTTAAAACAAAATCTATTTGGTGAAAATTTTGAAATTTCAATCATGACGACCCACTTAAATTTTAGGA